>VWPU01005023.1:0-136063 GCA_013398955.1 Callaeas wilsoni | reverse complement strand
GAGGCGGGGCGCGCGCAGGCGCCGCGAGCACGCTGCCGCAGCCCCGC
Organism: Callaeas wilsoni; assembly: GCA_013398955.1. Lineage (NCBI taxonomy): Eukaryota > Metazoa > Chordata > Aves > Passeriformes > Callaeidae > Callaeas > Callaeas wilsoni. Next base: position 136,016 of record VWPU01005023.1, on the reverse strand, counting down.
CCGCGCGGGAGCCCCACGTTACTTTGATGGACAGCGCGGCCTCCCCGCTCTCCTTCCCGCCGACCTTCCCCGCCCCCCCGCGGCGCCGCGCGCCCCGCGCCCTCCCATTGGCCAGCTCGGAGCGCTCCCGCCGCTCCGCCACAAAAACGCTTCCCAGCGAAAGCCGAGAGGCGGCGCGACTCCGGCTCTCGCCATTGGCCCGCGCGGCCGCGGCGCGTCACGGGCCCACGTTGGCGGCGAGACCGGCGATTGGGCGGCCGCCCCCCCGCGCGGCAGCCTGGGCGGGGCCGCGCCGCTGGTTAGCCGGCGGAGTGTGAAACCGCGTGCTAATGTAAGCGGCGCGGGCGAGCTCGCCGTGTCCAGCTCGGCCGCGGTCCCGCTCAGGTCCCGCCGAGCGCCGCCCGCCAGGCCGCTGCCTCGGCTTCCCCTTGCCCGGCGCGGAGGAGACGGGAGAAAGGAAGCTGGTGGTGTTCCCGTCCGGTCGGGTTCGGATTTTTCAGCCGAGGAGAACTTTATCTCGGGTCGGCGAGGAGCGGCGGGCCACCGCGGAAGAGAACGAGGATGAGGATGATGCTGCTGCTGATGTCGCCGCGATGTACAGCGCTCGGGGGGCTCTGGTGAGACGCGCAGCTCCCAGATACGCGGCCGCCTGTAGGAGGCTGTAGTGGTGCCGATGCACGAAGGAGCTTCCCGTCTGATTTAAACCTCAAACGGACGCTTTCTTCTTTTTTTGCTTTTTTTTTTTTTTTTTCCCTCTTCCCCAAGGGGGCTGGTTGCTTGGACGCTAAGGCCAGCGAGCATCTTGAGGGGTTTGCTTTCCTTTTGTCCTACGGACTTCTCTGCAACTAACGGAAGAGTCTGTGCTGCGCCTGTGGTACCCTTTCCTCTGCCCTCCAGCGTTTCGTGCATGTGCTATTGGAGCTGCTCCGATCGGGGACGGCTGTGCAAGAGCCCCCGCCCGCCTCCTTCCTCCTTCTCCTGCCTTCCTCCCTTGTTCATCGCTCTGTGTCTTGCCGGTGGTTTGGCCCCTGCGCCGACGCCTGGGAGCAACGCGTCCGTCCCTGGAGACTTTCTTTCGCCCCCTCGGATTGCGACGGTCCTGCCGCGGACACTGCGTCCCGCTCCCTCAGGCTGGATTTTCCCCTTTTGAGAAGGGGCAGAAGTGGAGAGAGGAGTCGCCTCCGCTCGGGATTTCCGGCCTTACAATCGCATCGACCATTTGGGAGTCCGTGAAGGGGATTATTCACTCCCGCCGAGGGGCGGCTGTTGCCTCCCCCCTGCGCCCCGTCGGGTCCCGTCCCGCCGCGCCCGGGCGTTGCGGGCGCCGCCCGTCGGTCGAAGTGCCGCCGAAGGAGCGCGGAGCGCTGGTGACCGTCCCAAGCGCGGCCCGTCCGCCTTTCCCGGCCACCTTCAGCCCTCCTTGAAACGACAGCAACAAAGGACGCCGCGGCTGGGGGATGTCCCCGCGGCGGGGGCACTGAGCCGCGTCTCGCCCCGCTCCTGCCCTCGGTGGCGGAGGGAAGGCGGCCGGCGGGTGTCGCCGCTCCTATCCCCTTGGCGCACCGGGTGTGAAGCCGGGGCGGGGCGGGGAGTCTCGCCGCGAGAACCGCGCTGCGAGGGAGACCCGCCACGGCCGGAGCCATGTTCCCCCAGAGCCGGCACCCGGTAAGTACGGTTTGGGCCGCCGCTCCGCGGGTCGGGGGCGCGGGGCGAGGGCCAGGCAGTCCGGAGCGCGCCTCCAGCTCGCTTCTCGGCTGGAGCTGGTGGGAGGGAGAGGAAGACGCCCGCACAAGTTCATTCCCTCCGGGGTGGAGCGGCTCATCCTGCCTCCGGAGCGGCCCCCTCTACTGTTTGTTGCGAGGGCAACTTAGTTGCCTTGGGAAAGACGGCGGGGGGTCGCCGCGGAGCCAGGCAGCATCCGCCGAACACAGCGCCGGGAATGTGACTGACTGTGCCTCCGCGGCGGGAGTCGGCGGGGAGGAGCCGGCACGCCCCGCTTTCGTGTAGACGGCGGCTGCAGGAACGGGTGGGTCGGAGTCGGAGCGCGGTTAACCTCGGCCCCACCGCAGATGAGGGACGGGAAGGTGGGTAACAAGTGCGCAGCGCCCCGGGGCGGGGGCGGACCGGGCCGGGCGCTCTCTCCATCCCTCCGGCCCGGCCGCGATGAGCAGTGCCGCCTCCTCTTCCCCGCGGGGCCGCCGCGCAGTGTCTGAACGTGCATCTCTCTCCCGTGCCGCCACCGCGCCAGACTCCGCACCAGGCTGCGGGCCAGCCTTTCAAATTCACCATCCCGGAGTCGCTGGACCGCATCAAAGAAGAGTTCCAGTTCCTCCAGGCGCAGTACCACAGGTGAGCGCCAGCGGGCCGCCCCTGGACCAGGGGCTACCGCCCGGTCCCCGGCCGGGCGCGGGGGGCTGCACCGAACGGGCGCGTCCAGGCGGTGGCGTGCGGCGTCGCGGCAGAGCCCCGCCGAGGGTCCCCGCCGGGCCGGCGCGGGGAGCGCGAGCAGCCCTGGTCCGCGGCGGGGCAGGGGCTTCCGGGTGGACGGGGCGCGAACGGGGAGACAGCCCTGCCCTGCGCGGGCCCGTGCTCCCCGGGCAGCTGCGGAAGCTGAGCTGTCGAAGCTGGAGCGTTCGGCACCTCTGTGCATTTGGAAAAAATGTCTTGGGAGCCCCTGTGTGGAGGGGTCATTTCAGTATATCAAGAGAAGAGCTGCGCAAATTCTGTGGCACAGCGCGTTAAGAAGGCTACTTCTCATGTTTGCGCATTTGTGTGTGGTGTTAATGCAAAAATTAATAAAACGCCAGCGTCCTGTGGTTAAGAGCCAGGGAGGACGATTAAAACAGACAAGTACTTAGAGTAGTAACACAAAGTTTACCCAAATCCATGGAAGCGATGGGATGCGCTCCTCGTTGCTGCTCTGCCCTTCAGAAGTTCTTTGTGGGTGTGCGCTTGCTGCTGGGGTCCTTTGAGAGATTCAGGGTGCAGGTTCTTTTTGACCCTGGGCATCTGGTGTTAAGGAGCATTAATCTTCCTTAATTTTGTACTTATGTGCACCTGGAGCTTTTGGAGACAAATAAAAGCTTTACAGGTTTCCCCTTCAGAAATCACTTGGTTTTAGCTATGCTTCCTCTTCCTTTACATATGATACTGTAGTCTTATCAAAAATCATTAACTTACTTAAGCCATTTATTGCTTAAGAAATACAATGTAAACTCCAGACATCCAGTATTATAGTTGTAAGTGAAAAATACTGAATGCACACTAGCCATTCCATAGGATACTCACAAGTATCAATAAAAAAAAATTAGTTTGGTAGAAAACAAAGGGAACGTTGAGGCTCTCAGTGAAAGTAGTCAGAATTATACCACTTTTTGTGGTGAGATGTGCAAGTGCCAAATGCAACTTATTTCTGTTTATGAAAACAAAAATGGAAAATAAATTTGCCAATAAATAATAGTCAGAATTACCAGTTTTCAAGCACTGGGCAAGGTAACATTTGCTAGAATGTATTTAAGGTAAGAATCCTACTCAAGTTGTAATTGTAAATGTGAGCGATGTTACTTGGCAGTCATTTACTAAGTGCTGTATAGAAATAAATGCCTCTATTTTTCAATCTTTTTTACTCCTGAGAAGTACTTCAGGGAAATTCAGGTGCTGTTCTAACTTGTAAGTTGTAGCACTTAATAGCAGCTCTTTGTCAAAGTATGAAGAGTAGATATGTTTAGGTTCTATAGACAGTTCAGGCCTCATACAGCATCCATGAAATGTTCTTTAAATTTCTTCTTTGACCTTTTTATTTGAAGTATGAATTAAGTCTTTCTATATTGCAAGTTAGTTTATGAGTTTGTTTTAATTAGCAACATCTGTCAAAATACAAATAGGGTGGGTAGATGTCAAAAAAAATGACATGTTACATTAAAGCATGCTCTGTTTTGTAGCCTTAAATTGGAATGTGAGAAACTGGCAAGTGAAAAGACGGAAATGCAGAGGCATTATGTGATGGTAAGTATATTTGTTTTTATCTTTATTTCAGTAAATATCTCCTAATACAACATAAGTCAGCATAAGAAAATAATGTATGCTCATTTGTTTGCAGTACTATGAAATGTCGTATGGATTAAACATTGAAATGCACAAACAGGTAAGACTTTTTCTTTCCTAAGCCACAAAATCTGCAGTCTGTCTGGTGCATTTAAATGTAGCTGTGCTGTTTATGCTCAGATGACTATATCGTCTAAATCAATAGCCTGATTTGTAGCCTGATTAGTAGACCTTTGCCTACCACCTGTCGGATGAGGTGTAGATTAGGTTAAGTAGCAATGCCTTTTTGGTATTGGTCCTGAAAGACATTGGCATAAATAGGAAAGGTCCTGTATCTGTGGTTTTAAAAATGCATTTCAGTACTTTACAGGTTTGGAGTTTTGGGTTGGGTTTTTTTGTTTGTTGTGTTACTGGTAGAGACTCTGACATGTAGAACTGATCCTATGTCTGTGTAGCATATGTAGTCATAGTTACTCAAATCCCTGCCTTATAAAGGTATGAAGAGATTAGTGACTTGGAAAGCTCTAGTTATGACTATGAGTTTGCAAGTTCCCATAAAATTCACACTTATGGCCACTATAATGGTGAATAAAAAGAGTATTGAACTGGAACAAGACACTAAGGACCTCATAAGAGAAGAAAAGCTAAATGATTGCACAGCCCAGAGGACCCTCAATTGAGTAGTCATTGTCTGCCAAATAAAGCATTAATGGCAGGGTGTAAGTATTCTGTAGATATGCTGACATTCACTTTTTCATCAAGATGCTAGTACAATAAGTCTTTCAGAAATCGATGGTCTCTTAAAAAAATTATCATTAGATGAAGTTGCACAGTTGGACACATTTCAAAGTGCAACAATACAATTCTTTCTTGATGTGTATGTGCTATTTCATCTAAAACTCTTGTTTCATTAAATTAAAGAGCATGGCTGACCGGCTAGGGCACAGTGAAGAAATTGATTAGTTCAGGCTTCAGATCTTCAGTATATTCAAAGACATTCATTAAGCAAGTGAATTACGGAGTTGAATTTTGCTTTTGTAACTCTGAACTCTTTGAATTTTTTTTTGTTGTTTGTTTTGTTTTCCCCTAAAAATATCATATTTGGTAACCTGGCATTGTAATTCCATGGTAGTTTTCTATCTACAAATCTGGGTAGGTATTCTTTAGGGTTTTGGAGGTATGCTTGTTTCAATTCAAAATGCCATTAAAAGGAGCTGTATTATGACAACCTCTTCTTTTCTTTTTTTTTTTTTTTTAAATAATGCACCAAATAACCAGATGGAACAGCAAATTTAGTGTTTGACTTGGTTCTGTACTGTAACTTAACTAATTTTCTTGTGGCTTGTGTTTTAGAAGAATGTCAGTTTTTCTGTGAGGTGACTTCATAGCTTTGTGATTTTCTTGCATTTTTTCTCTTCAACAACTTCTTGGCATACCGTGACCTGTGAGGAAGCCAGTATCTGTATAGGAAGCTCATTTGCTTCAAAATGGATGTTATTTTCAGGAGATCTTTGAAGAGAATGTGTGATTTCAGTTCGTGTACTAGGAATTAACTTTAGATAAAATCGATTAAACCCACAGGATTAAAGCATGTGAGAACTAAGGTTTCCACTTTGACCTTAACATATGTATAAAGGTTTAATGTTCTGTACGTATGGCAATTAGAATTATGTACTCAGTAGGCAGTGATACTTCGGAAGCTTTTACGATTTATGACAGAGCATTATATCTGTGTTAGCTGTAGTTGGGGAGAGTAGTGCGCACTTGCTCTGTGTGTGCTGTTAAGAGAAGAATAGGCTTTTGAAGGCATAAATACATTTCTCCTGATGTGAATCTCAGATACTATGCTTTTACATGTTAAGTAATTCTAATTTCTGGTAGAAGTAGCACCTTCATGTTAAAGGCTATTGATTTAGATGCCTGCAGTGAGGATACCAAACGGTGTTGCAGTTCAGTATGTAGGTGGCCTTAGATTACAGGAAGCAAAAAAAAAAAAGCCTAACAATGACATTCTTCTGAATTTCCACTGCTAACGATAAGTTCTGAGGAGGCTTTTGACAGATAGTAATCATAATTCTTATTAACTGGTGACGTCTACCCCCAAGGGTGTAGCCAGGCTCAAATTGATGCTTTTTGCTGGCTGATCACCAGCATGGCCTAAGTGCTCATTATGTTGTAGAAAGGGCCTTTGGAGCTCTCATTACGTTTGACAGGAATTCTCTCTAGGGGGAAACTGGGCATTAGCTAGACTCCTGACAGGCTGAAATTATTCCTGCTTTATGGCTTATAACCAAATGCTAGCAAGGCATCATTGGGGACACAAAAAATTGTCGTTTCTGACAACATCTTTGTTACTGGAAAATGCAGTGATGGGGAAACTTTCCAGTGAACAAGCTTTAACATTTTTAAGGTCTTCCTTCTGTTTGGATGCTTTACTTGCTCTGTGTGAAACTCTTCACACTGCTTGGGCTGCTGTTTGAAAAACAAAATTACACTGCAGCAGAGATTATTTATGGAGTGTGTTGTGTACATCACTGTTAAGGTACAGTCACTTAGATAAAATGAAGCACTTGCTGTTAGCCTGCATGTAAATGAGTTTGAGTTCTTGTACTGATGGATTTGTGTCAGCAGTTCTGTCTTAATTTAATTTAGTAATCTTATAATTTAACTAAAATGAAATTGGTCAAGACTTGAATGTTGTTATAAACGGACTTAACTGAGGTGAAGTTTGCATACGCAAACAGCTGTACTGGCAGAGCTTTTCATTTGAATATGTTGCATTTAAGTCCAGAAATGGCCATGGTAAGGCTTCCCTCACAAATCTAGCTTTGGCCCTTTGCAGTGTTCAACTGCATGATGTGTGCTTAAATCAAGGTGCTGCTATGTTTCAACCTGCTGGCTGAATAGTGGTTAGGAAATGATCTTTTTGACACATTTGTGTCTGGTTTATATTTGGGGTTGTTTGTTTCCTTCTTTTTCTGCATAGATTTTTAAACTTCTTTAATTTAAGAATTCCAAATATTTTTTTCTTAAGAGCATATTTTATGTAGACGCTTACACCGTGTTCTTAGAAATTATTTTAAGGTGAATAGTTAGTGACCAAGTTTTGCATTCCTGAAACAGAAACAACCACCTGAGGATTTGTTTAGGTAGATGTAGGTTGATTTAGATGTTGTTTTCATATGTGTCAAGACAGAATGAATAAGAACATTGTGTGGTCTTAGGTTTCTTTTCTGTGTTATACTGTCCAAGTGAGATTTTCCCCAATGTGGCATCTGTGGCTGGCAAAGCAGATGAATCAACTGCTAGTGCCAAGATGAAGAGTTGGTTGGGTGTTAAAAATCCTGCTGTACTTAGAGTTGCTGCCCTTTGCTCCTAGGGCACTGCGTCTTTATTTTCGCCAGCTCTGCTTGTCATCTTCTGTCATAAGTCAGAAGATAAGGTTTCCTGTGCATTTAATGTCTAGATTGGTTAGGTGCAAGATTATCTTTTGTTCATTGGCTGACAGCCAAAGGAAAAAAAATTCATCACTGTTGAACCAAGTGCTAGACTTATAAACTACTACAGTGTCTGGGTTTCTGCTATCCCAACAGTTATGGCAAGGTTTCCTTCTCTTGGGGTGGGTCTTTTTGATCTCTGTGACCTGCCTGGAGGCAGACCTGTCATTCAGTAGCTTTCCTGCTGTAGAAGTGCATACAAACTCCAAAGCTGCATTGTGTTAACCAGCTGTACAGGAGTTACATGTCCATTTTATCCTGGACTGTTCTGTGGAATCATTTCTAATGCTTTACGGCAAAGGACAATGTCTTCTAATGATATCTCATTAGAACATCAGTCTTCAGGAGTGGGTTAAACAGGAGGGAATTAAGGAGCTTAGTTAGCTCTCTGCAGCTCTTGAGTAGGATGGCTTTGCTGTTGAAAGGGATTTAAAGATAAATTAATTTTTTTTCTCTTTTCCTACATTTTAATTATTGGAATGAAAAACTCCTTAAGGTTTTGGTGGTGTGCAATGAATGTTTCAAGAGCATTTTACTGTTGGCACAGCCACAAAAGGCATGCAAAAACTGTTTTTATTTAAAAGAGAAAATGGTAGGATTGATTGTGACAGTATTTTTCTCTGAAAAAATTGTACTTACTCTGCAAATATTTGGTTTCTAAATGAGTACAGTTGTGTCAGCAGCCTAGCCATTTCAACCACAAATAGAGTTGCCAGTTTGAAAGAGGAGAAAAGACTAGAGTAATTACCTCAACTTTTGTGGCTTTTGAACCATGTTTCAAGCTCAAGGCCAGCATTATTGTGAAGGAGTTATCTGACAGATTTGGGCACTGTGAAGTACATCTCTATGTGGCTTTCACATAACCATGTTGTCAGATACCATCTATTATGTCAGCACCATATAGAAATTAATTCAAAAGTGTTTCACAGTGTAAACACCATACATATGTTAAAAAGTGCCTGATCGTCTCTCATTTTAGACTTAGTGTACCAGATTTCAGGTTCCTCACAGAGCCGGAGAGAGGAACACTGTTCCTACCAACTGCATTGTTAATCTTCCCTTCAATTGCTGGTGCTTGCATTGCCACGTGTCTGTTGATGTACTCTGTGTATCTGTTCAGTTGGAGGGAAGGAAAAAAAAAAGACTCCTGGTAACTTTCAGGGTAGGGGGAAGAGTAAGAGGGAAGATGCTTTTTCAATGTGCAATATCCTTTTGTCACAACAGATTCTGTGGGGAAAGCTTAATGTTTTTCTTCCTTCTGCTGGTTGTTATACCAAATCAAGCTAAGCATTTGAATTACCTTTCATCCTTCTCTACTTAAGTGTAGCAAAGTGCTAAAATTGCAGTATCTCCTGTGCAGAATGGAAAATTAGGATCCTTTAGGCTTGGTAGATCACCATTGGCATACAGTAAAAGCCTTTAAAACCAATTTGGGGTCAACTGGCACTCATCAGAAGACTACACAGTACCTATTTTAAAAGTGATAACTTTGAATGGAACTAATGAAATTACTTTTCCACTTGGGGTAAGATTTAGGGATATCTAATGACAATTATGTCAAACACTACTATTGTCATCTTCTGCATCACACTTCTTAGTTGGATTCTTGAGTGTAGATATTTGAACAATAGTTGCTTACATAGTTCCTCTCAGAAAGGGGGAAAACAAAGGCAGGGAGAATTCATAATTTTGTCACCATTTAATTGTCAAAACAGCTAGTTTAGCAGATTAGTCCTTATGATTACTTGTAGGCTATGGATTTTGAAGTTCTTGCAAGGTGGTCCCACAGTCAAGCTGAATTTGCAACCTGTGTTCTTGTAAGTATCAAATTTCTACTTGAAATAGTTTTCTGGGGGTAATATTGCATGACATGTCGGGGCAACACTTTCTAGTGTTTGACCTGCCCTTATTGTGAAGAATTTTATCCTTCCCCGACTGTGAATTTGCCTTTCCGCACTGGTAACCATTGTGTGCCTTTTGTTGTTTTATTATGCACCTCTGAGAAGAAGCTGGCATAGTCCTCTCCATAATCACTTCCTTGTCAGCAGTGAGGTCTTGTCTCCCATTAATCTCCTTCTTCTTGAAGCTGATCAAATCTATTTTCTCCCTGGTATGATATGTGCTCTGTTTGCCTGATCATCTTACTGGTGACACTTAGAGATTTGCTCCAGTTTAGCAACATCTTCCTTCTTGCCAAACAAGGGGAACAGAAGGGGAGTTATTACAATCAGCCAATTGGTTACAGTCATTATCCTGTGTCCTCACATGAGGTGTAGCCTTCATCAGCACGAGTGTGGGGCTGATGCATATTCAACTTGTTCTCCGGAGCCCTGCTCTACAAAACTGCTTTCTAGTGTGTTTCCACGATTGCTATGCGGTGGGGAGAAAGTTGTTCCTGATTTAGGACAACACCCCCCACCTTCATTTGGTTTGAACCTTGTTTCCACTGTCTTTATTTGATAGCCACTGCTTTTCAAGACAGAAGTTGTTGATGCCTAGCTGCATTTTCAATGGAGTCAGAATGTTATACCTCTTGCAGCCCATCTGTGTTGACTCCTTTTCAGGTTGAGCAGTCCAGCTTAAAGAGTTGTAGCTTTCTTTGATCACTTTCCTTGCTTTTCATTCAACCTTTTTAATTTTTAACTTAGCCTTTTGAAATAAGGAAACCAGAACTATATGCAGTTCTCAGAATGCTGGTGAACAGATTTGTATTACCACCTTCTTCTGTTTTCTAGATGTTTTTTGTTTGTTTTCCTAATTTTTATTTATTCTTCAGTAAAGTTTCCAAGTTTTTGCTTTTGACTGCCATGAAATGCTGGACTGCTGGAGACTTCTTTCACATTTGAGTTCTTGCTCATGGATGATAATTGTAAGCTCAGGAACCATTATTTTACATGGCTAGGCATGTCTGCTCCTAGTGTGTGTAAATTTTATGTACAATTGTTTCATTGCCCATTTACTCTTGTGAGGTCTCTTTGCAATTCTTTAGCCATTGCTTTTACTTTCTTATGGAATAAAATAATGTATTTCCATTTCCTTGCAGGCTTTGTATTTACTTTCTTTCTAATTCTTTTATGGAGCAAGTTTTCTTACTCGCCACTTGCTGTCTTTTCCAGGCTGTGCTGCTGATCATATTAGTAAAATAGATTGCAGCAAAGGCCCCTGTGAAACTCCACCAGTGAACTGTTTCTGGCATAGTGCTGGAGGTGATTGAAAAGTGGATTAGAGCTTGCTGAAATTGAGTTTAATCTTAACCGAACTCTAGTTAAATCAGGTTAGACTTCAAAATCAGTTATTTCCTGAGGTTGTCTCTTTTAAAAAAGAAGCCCTAGTGCTGTACAAACAAAAAAACACCTCCAACAAAACAAAAACTTAAAATACTTCAACCCTGTAAAATAATGCTATAAGCCTTTTTCGATTCCAATTTCACTTGGAAGTATTGTGATTATATTTCCAACTTAGAGATTTCAATGTTGTTTCCATAGGTTTGTGTGAATCTTGACAGCATCAAGGTGGGCCATTTGAGTTTTTTTGGTTTTGAGTGTTGAGTCTTATTCCAGTTGTTAGTAAGGTTAGTTATAAAATACGCTTTCTAGTATGGGGAAATCAGTTCAGGAAATTATTGTGTTTGGTGAGTGTCCCTGAACTTTTTTATAATGATAATATTCTGTGTCTAATGAGAAATTGCAAAGTGTTTAAGAAGAGTCTAGTCACTAATTGGGGATTGGCTAAGTTGCTCCCACCTTTTTTTTGCATTCTTCAGAACATTTGTTCTTTGTGAACAAATTAGCACTGATTAAATTACAGATTAAAGTTCTTTGAGGGGTGTTAGGTAAGCTTTGTGTCAGGGCTGTCTATCTGAAAGTATTTTGTACTTATATGATCTGAAGAGCTAACTAGCCTTTTTGGCTGTGTGATAACAAAACAGAAAACTGAGGTTAATTTGTGTTTTGGTTCAAGACTTCTTTGTTTTGTTTGTTTTTTTGGTTTTTTTTTTTTTGATTCACTTCCCTCAGCAACATGGATGTTCTTTTTTTTTCCTGTTCGGTCTTTTTTTCTTTGTCTTGAACCTTTTTGATGTTTGTGTAAACAGTTGGTCAAAGCAACTTACTTGTAAGGTGACCAGTCACTGTATTGACAAGAACAGACACAATAGAAAACTGCATTAGGAGGCAAGCCGTTGGGATTTGCAGTAAATATATTACAGAACACAAGTGCATTGCCGATACTGCTTGTTTAGCAGTTTGCAAGGGCAATGGTAGTATAGATTTTTGAATTAGAAGGGAAGGACTGATCTTTCTGTGTGCTGGAACATCTAGTTGATGGCTGAGGATAAAATTGATTTAGAGAACAAAATGCTGCCATCTCTATTTGTGCCATTTTAAAGGCTTCTATGGATTAGCAAGCAAAAACAAAAGATAGCTTTCATTTTGGAGAAGGGGAGCAAGAAAGGGTATGCTTGTTCAGCTGCATCTTGATTAGATATTAAGTCTATGAGAACCTGCTTTTGTTAGCTCAAGAAAAAGGAAGGACATCTGAAAGTAGGTGGGGTTTATGACATGTGAAATCTTCCTATTTATGAATTTGTTTTTTAAGTGTTCTAAACCCCTTGAAATGCCATGCTCTCTGCTTCAAGACATGATGATTTCAACTTGAAGTATAGAAGTTTGAATTAAGCTGAGGAGAAGGGATGCAAACCTTACACTTTCTTGGGAAAACTGACTTACAGAAAGATCATTCTTTTGTACTTTTGCCCCAACAGTTTCTATTTACAACAAAGTTTTTTGTTTTGTTAAAAATAAGGTAAAACATTTATCTTTCTTTAACGTGTAAGGGTGTAAGGTCATTCTGAATTTCTATTGCAACTGGTTATAAGATTTCCAGCCATTACTTTTCAGACAGTAAACTAGGCTACCTGTCTGTGGCATCAAATGGTGAATATAAATTGTCAGTTAAACAAATGCAAAATTTTCAACAAGACCTATGGAAAGCTTTTAGGTTGTTTCTTCAAACTGAAATACAAACTCTAGAATCACGTCACTAGCAGGGGCCTAGTGCTTCCCTGTGTCCTCCTAGCAGGATCAGCTATACCAGCGTCATTGCTGATAGAGTGCTGCTTCTATCTTTTAGCAAAGACTTCAACAGTAGTGGCAACCCTCAAGCTCTTCAGGTAGCAGATTGCTTTTATGTCCTTGCTGTTGAAGTGCTTCTGCAGTTACAATTTCAGTCTTTTCTGTTGTAGCTTCAGCTCTTTCCTATGCATTTTCTTCACCCCAAATAAGGAGAGCAAATCATTCCCCTGCCTTCCAGAGCCGTGCTGCATACCTCCAAAGTTGAGTGTTCATTCTCTGAATGGTGTTGCCCAGCTGAAGTACAGTGCAGTTCTCCAGGGGAGGAAATGCCGTGCTGAGTAGCATAGAAGGTTTACTTCGTATATGGCTTACTGCGGCGGCGGCCTTTTTTGCAACTGCATGCTATTGACTTATGTTCAACTTCTGATCCTCTGTGACCGAGAGATTCATTCCTAAGGCCCATTATTTCCTTTTCTTTTATGTTCCTGTCTAGGCATGCCATGGGCCTTTATCCCTGTCCTTTTTACTTTTCAGTCCATTTTTCCATTCACTGTAAAGTGAGTTCTGAAGCTATTCTCCAGCATATTCTGCCTCTCTCAGCTTGAAACTCTCTGCAAATTGAGGATTAGGGTAAATGAAGAGATCTTTATGCTTGTTAGTGGGAAATACTAAAAAATACTGGACCTATCATGAATGCAGAACTACTTAGTTTCAAAAAAAAAGATTTTATCCATACATGGTTTAATAATCAAGCAGTTTTGTCCTTGTTCCCATTGAGTTTTTGCTGTGCTGCTAGTATTGTTCCTAATAATGCTATCATTGTCAGATTCTCAGCAAAGATGTTAACATCATCTGCACCTTATCTGTAATTACTTTATCTTTTTGTACTTTGCAAAATTCTGATGTTTTCTGCTGAAAAATATTTCTGAGCTGTGGTTTTCTTATCTGTTTCACTTAAATTTTCATGGATAAGAGGCTTTTTAAATGTCTAAAGTTGAGTAATTAAGCTGGAGTTCTTTGCTCTTTCATTTGCTCTGTTTTGTTAGGCATTGTCCTTTCATAGTTTACTATCCATTTGACTTTTGAGGTTCTGCAAGGTGTCCTAGACCATCAGACCTAGTCAATATGAAAATATTTTACTTGGAACTCTCTCTCACGTTCCTTTGCTCTTTAAGCTGCAGTGTTGACCTTACATAACTAGTAATCGATAATAAAAGATTTGTAATGATTCTAATATAGTTAAGATGCATGCAAAAAAGCATGGACTTTCTGGCTTTCTTGATGTCCCTTGACCATATCTTTCCTTTTCTAAATGAGGGGATCAAACCTGACTATTCCAATCTGTAAGAAGAAGCTTTCCTTTAACTGTTTCTTACTACTGGCATATATGCTCTTATGCTGTATATGTTTATATTGCTTTACTGGATTTAGTTGCCACTTCATGTATGCTTTCCTGTTTATGCGAAGTCACTGAAGAATCTGGGCTTTAGTCTCTTGTCACAATTCCATCCTTCCCGTTTTTCTTCTCTCCCTTCCGCCTCCATCTGTAGATCTATTAACTGCCATCTATGTTTTTAATATTGTTTCAAAGAGAAAATGTCTTCTCTCCGTGATGCCGTTTGATCTCCCTTGTCAGTAGCAGGTCCTATAAAGCTGACCTTACCAGTTGGGATTTCCCTTTCTGAAGTTGTACTTGGTTTTCATCTCCTTCCTTTCCCAATCATTATAAACTGCGATGATTGCAGTCTTAATCAAATTTGTTCTTGTTTGGACAGTTTCAATCAACTCTTGTCTATTAGAATGCAGTTTAGATGGTCTTTTTACTATGGTTTCTATTCTGTAAGCAACAGAATAGATAAATAAAATAATAAAATGGGTAAGGAATTTATTGTCATGTTCCCAAGTTTTGCTGAAAGATTTGCGAACCTTTTTCCCCACACAGTGAAAATATCCATTATGTTCACCTTCCTTTCGAATTCTATGTGGTGGGAAGTTCCCTAGTTACTATCAAAGGAGTTGTCAATCCTCTTAACTTGTTATTTGTTAGTGAGTCACCTGATGGCACTTGAAGCGTTGATATGCGTAAGTGTTTAAATTGTTTTTCTGACTTGATATATTTTGAAACTGAGCTGTGAATATACTAAGTATTTTAAAATCGTGAAACTACGTTTAAGGTAGAATAGTATATGTGACTTAGTTGGTAAGCTTAATTTGGTAGTTATTTCTAAAGTCTGGTTGTAACATAGTGCTTTGGTTTCCCCATCCCCCCATAATTCAGACCCTTGTCTTAATATTTCTCTTTTGTTGGATGACATGCTTATTGTTCTAGTAAAGTCCAGGTTCTACTGCTGTTACGGTCTTACTTGAATGTTGATAAGGACAGAATCCTGACTGGGAGTTCTGTTATTGACTTGCATACTGTAAACATATGTGATTGCTTTGAGGAACTTTATGCTCTAATTTTTTTAGAAACTGCTATTCTGGATACTTCTCCAGCTGTGTAAGAGCTTTGACTTTCTACTACCATCCCAATCAAGTGGTCAGTGTGACAAGTACTGAAGAGATATTTGCAGAAATTCCAATGTGGCTTATGGGAGTGAGAGCAATATAGGAAGTAGTTTTAAAATAACATCTGAAACTAAATGAAGAGCCACTGAGGCTCTTTCCTGGTAGGACTGTAGCAGTTACAGATATGCTTTTTATGGTCTTTTGTCTTTCTGTTCTCTTTGTCTCCTCCTTGTTACTGTGTAGTGCAGTGTTGCTCAGTTGTCCAGAGTAAATCAAGTTCTTAGTGACCTTAAAGGTCTACACACTACAAAGAGTGCTGGATAATTTTGGAGGCCATGCTGTTTCTAGAGCACCATAACAACTCGTTAGAGTGTAGTCAGATGAGAAGAGGGGAAACTCATTGACAGCTTATGTTTCTTCCAAGAACCTCAGCTCCCATCTTGGTTCTCCTGATAGTTTGGGCTGTTGTCCTACTGGATGGATGCCCTCCTATGAGTTTATTTAGCTCCCTGATGTAGTGGTCTAATAAGCTGGCCCTTTCCCACTTTGTATTATAGTAATGTTTTCTGCCTGACTAGTTGAGATGTTTGGCAGGTCTCTAGATGTCTGCAGTATGGTTCAAAGAAATTGTGTCCCTAGAGGTAAAGGTGACAAAGACCTCTTCTGGATTGGAGTCAGCCTTTGATTCTCTCAGCATCTCTTGGAATCTAAATAAAAGTGGGAACTCTGTGTCCTGGAAAACAGCTTGAAAGTAAAACAAAGCTGTGTGCTCTCTTAAGGGATTTAAATACTTCTGTGTGTATTTAAGGTTAGCTTAGGCTTGGAAACTAAACAATGGAATTAAAATTTAGATAAACACACCTTTTGTAGTTGTGAGTGCTTAAGCAAGATAGGCTGAAGTTAGATTAAAAGAGAAATGTGGTAACTGCCCTCTTTAGCCAAGTTTAAGAAGTGTCTTGACATAGTGAAGATGTGTGAAAGGAGCACTTCGACATCCTGACAACAGATTCTTTGTTGCCAGTTGGCTTTGTTTCAACAGGATTTACAGCTGTAAATGGGATGGGCATTTGTGTACAGTGGTTCATTGAGAGTTACACACAGCCTCTCTGTATTATTATAAAGCATTGAAATTAGTCATCTGAAATATATCGAGTCACTTTACACTTGAATGGGATCCAAATCTGTAGTAGATATTTGGCAAGTGTAGCTGTTGTCTTGTGCATCATATGTAGCTTATGTTTAAGTTAATGTGAGCTTCCTGTAATTTAAACGAACATCTAAGAGGATTCAGATAAAAGTAGTTTAGGTACTGAATTAAAGCCCTCTAATTTCACTTTGGAAACTGTAACATTCTGTGGCTTTATAATTTTGGGGTTTTATTCTGTTAATATTTCTGCTACTTCTTCGTTTCCCCCCTCCTACTTGCGATATGGTGGTGTTTGGGTTTTTTTCATTGCTAAAGATTTTTCATCCCAGTCTTCTGGAATTTTAATGTCGTCATCTTGTGGGTGACTGATCTCACAATTAAAATGAGTACTACAAACGTGAGGCAGAGGGGAGACTGTATTTATTAATTATGTGCCATGCTAAACTGAAGTTTATGTGCAAAATACAGAGATTATTCCTATTGCTGAAATGAATGCTACCAATTGCTACTTGTCAGATTGAATATCAAGTATCTGCTGAGAATAAACCTTCCCATTCCTTCCTATTGGTGAGAGTATCAGTGATGACAGTGTTTATAATTTAAAATACAGTTGGAAGGCCGACTTCCGCAGTTTGTCACAGGTTGGTTAATACGGCAGTAAAGGGGAGATGGATGTGGCTACTTGTGCAAGTCTATTACTCAGGAGGCCTGTAAATTTGATTGGCTGCTGCAGTTCTTCCAGAATCATTGGATTTGAGAGCAATAGAAAGATAAGATATCCAATTACCCAAATGATTTGCAGGGTTAGCCAACGTTGTCATGGAAACACAAGTTGGAACAAATTAAATTTTAAGCAATAAAATAATCTTAAAGCACGTCTGGGAACAAGAAAATTTGGCAGTGGCACTTACCTGAATTGAATCTTAGCTTGACACGTTGTTGTTTGACATTGATATACTATGGGGGCCTAAACTTTTAAATGGCATGTTGCCTTTTTTTTTTTTTGCAGCCATTGCCAAAATGGAATGTAGTGTATTAATTTTAAATAAAAGGGCATTCATAATATATGCATATCTCTGTGCTCAACCTGGATTCGGTAACTCATGAATAGCAAAGTTCACAGAATGCTAGCCTTAATCATTTGAAGCTTTTGAGTGTTTAAGTTTTGAGATTTAATTATAACTCCAACATCCCCTCATCCCCTGAATTCTTAGCAACAAATTTTTGGAGGTGCTAGAGTCTTGCTATAGCAAGTACTAACAAAGCATGCAGAAAGCTAAGCATAGTGAAATAACTCTTTTTCTGTAATTGGTCTGTGAATGTGTGTCCTTTCTCTTGTTTTTGGAGAGCTTGATCACAAAAAGAATAGAAGCTTTATCATTTAAGTGTTCTGCTTGTTTCAGTGATTCTGTTGGAAAAATTAAAATACTAGATGGATACTAAACATCAGCACGAGTCTAAAATACAGTTTCTTACTGGATTTCACAAGTCTTTGGGTATTTGAATGAGTTCTGGCTTGCAGCAGGGATTAAAAAAAAATGGTCAAGCACGTCTCATAAAAAGGGCTTTTATTCACATGCCTTATAGACAGATGGAGATGAAAACTGGGCTGAGGTCAAGCCATTTGCAGCATTCTCATAGGCTTCGATTTTCTTCTCATCCCCACCACAGATAATCTCAAATGATTCAGTAATGACCAAAAGTGCAACATTGACCTTTACTCCCCAGTGGATTACTGTGTTACATGCTGTAAATGGCAGGAAGTCCATTTTGTCCTTCCAGGAGGAGTTTAGTGTTGTACTTTGCTTTCTAAGTCTTGAAAGTGTAAGCAGAGGCAGAGTGCTTAAGAATTACCATTGAAAGCTTTTGTGAATGTGTTTTAACAGTATATTCCTATCTGTGCATTAAAGGCTGATTCTCTGATTCTTTTGCTTTAAGGGAATCAGTTAGGACATGCCTCTTTGGTATTATCAGAACTTTTGGGTTTTAATCACGTTGTTCCTAAGCTGTATTTTTCTGAATTTAATTACAAATTTGATTTTCAAGATTGGGTCAAAATAATAGCATAAATAAAAATGTAATACATAAGAATACATAAACCCATCCTTCAGAACTGGTGATAGAGTGCTTTCAGATCTCATCTAACTTTGTGATTCTGGAAGTTCAGTGCGAGAAGGAATAACAAGCTTCTGACATAAAACGGACATTTTTAGATAAGCATTGTTTTGTAAAATAAAGTCTGGACAGCTTTGATGAGTCTCAGCAATAATAATGGAGCAGCTGTTGCAGCACAAGTGATTGCTAAAACTAATGTGTTGTAAGATTTAATTTTTGTCTTAAATCACCATGGATGCTATAGCTAAAGTTACTACTGGGATATGTATTGGTAGACACTGGTTGGAGCAAACCCAAAATTACTTCTTTTGAAACCCCTGAAGCTGAAAGGGGATTAACTAATTCTCTTCAGAGGCAGTCTGTGTTCTTCATTCAGAAGTTAAACTGCTGATTCCCATAAGCTAGGGCTTCTTACATTAGAACTAAAATACACGTGGATGTTTGTTATGCTGTGAAATAGAATTTGAATACTTGTATTATACTTTCTTTTCATTTCAGTGCAAAAATCTGTAGTTTTCAAGAAATCGTGGTGATTTAGGTATGATACCTTACATGAAGCTTTGGAAAGTACAGGTTATCAAAATGCAAACTTATCTGGAATAGACTATTGTAAAGGAAAACAGGTCAATACTTTTTTCTAACAATGCAGAAGGAAAAAAAATTCAATTCTACAAACAAGCTTAAGTCCATAGTAAAATGCCTTCTTTAAATGAGTATTATATTTAGGAGCTATTCTGGCTGCTTTGTTCTTTGTCATTATGTTAAGAGTTCACTTTAACAAGTGAGCAAGACAAACTTAAGTACAAACACTTGAGTTTGGCAATGGTTAGGTCAAAACATTTAAGTCCTTAACTAAATGGAACAGAGGCAAAAAAAATTACACAAGTGAAAAGAAAAAAATCCATCAGCTCAACTTAATTTTACAAAATGCAGCTGAATTCCTTCATGTTAATTTTAACTGATACTTCAGAAAGGAGGGTAGCAATTCAGTCAGGGGTCTGACAAGCTAGTCATTTGCAAATAAATCAAAAGACAATCATTACAGCAGCAAGAACCAGTGAATGATGTAGTTTTGTTATTCTTTGATGGGCCTCACACTCAAGTTCTCTATTAAAAATGAATGTATTCAAGAGGCTCTGCATTAAGAACACAAACAATTAAGGGCACTTCAGATGCTTTGCTAAGAGCTGCCATAGAGCTCAGAGGACTTGCGTGAGAGATGCAGGCTTCTGTAGTCTGCTTTACCAAGGAGCCACAGAACATGGGCAATTAGTCATGTTTGCCTATGTTCGGCAGCTTTTCTTCGAAGTTTCCTTTGTTTATTCATCCTTAGGACCTCTCTATATGTCTCAAGATTAGCAGTTAGGTAATAGTTATGTTATATTCGAAGGCCTCTGGAAGCAGGAGATAAGTACCTTTATTTTAAGACTTTCAAATTCATGAGCCCCAGGTCTGGAGGCTTACTCTAATGACACCAATTACTGGTGTCTAGTCTTGATTAACGAAACCCTTTCAGAAAAGGGTTTTGCTTTCCAGAATGAATGTGTATACACTCACAGGCACGTGCGAATGCATACTCAAGGGTATTTCACCTTAAAAAGCAAATGTACACTGTCTATTGAACTGTTGCCTTTACATTTAAAGTAACAAATGTCCTTTTTTCTCAATTCTGAAAACAACCTCTTGCAACTCTTGATCAGCAAAATTACATGAATTGTGCGTTAAAACCCAACGTTCACAACTTGCCAGACAACAAAAATATTTTTTTAATGTGTTTCTGAATGAAAATGTTTTTCACTTAATATTTGAGGGCAGCAAACAGGAGGTGCATGAAATTGCATAGTAGATAAATAATTTCAAGTACTTTAAACGTGTGTGAAATAACTCAGGCAAACTGCCTTTTAAATACAAGCAGACTTTATTATTGATAGAATAGGCATTTCAGTTTTTAGTGTAGATATCTCTTAGCTGGCACTTGTAACAACAACGAGAAATCTCAAAATAAACTTAAATGTACATGCCATAAAATAAGTTTATCTAGCACTGTAGTCAAATTAAGGTTGCTGTTCATGTATGGTCATCAATGATTCCCAGCTTTGGTAAAGCCAAACTAAGAAGAGTATACTTTTTTTTTCCTTCTGTTCTGACACTAAGTCAGGTGTGATAGCACTGAGACAATAATTTTAATGGCAGATTGGTGTGGAAGGGGGGAAAGTTGATTATGCCCTCATTTGTAGAAAATAAATTAAAGAAAACATCTAACTGACCTTTGTTGGAAAGTATTTATAACATGATGCACATGATAGAGCATACTTTTATCTTACTGTTTGATGTCGTGTATGCTATGTTCTTACAGTGTAGCTCAGATGTTTGGGACTTAGGGCAGAAAAATTCAATAATTTGGAACTTGCATGTTTTACATACTCTACTAAAAATAGGGTTGCATTTTGTTTCCTTATAGTAACAATAAGGACACTTACTTTAGAATAGGGAGACTTTTGTGTAGGCCATACAGGCCAAAGAATTTTTCAGTAAACACCAAGTGAGTTTCTTACTTTATTCTTTCTCTATCCCTCTTGTCACCTGCCATGATTCATACTTGTTTCTGCCTGAAAAACAAAGTTAATCACATTGGTCTAGGGCAATTAAGTCCTTGGATCCTAAACATCTTAGCTAAACGTCAGCCAAACAGATTGCTCTGTAGCAGACTACCTTTCCACAGCTGATTTACCCTGCTTTCTTGAGACATATACTAGGTATGTGGAAAAATGCCCTTTAGTACATGTGTTTGGTTTTTTTTTCTTTAATAGAGAAATACCAACATATTTGGTAATAGTTAAATCTAATAACCAGAAATAGTTAAGCCGGTAACTTCCAAGTATTGACTTTGCTATTATGTATGTAGTACTAATACTAAAGGCTAAGCATGGAATTATAGGTATTTTATGGTTGTGGCCCAGACAGAATGGAAAAGACCACTGTGGTACTCTGTGAAATGATAGCTATTTAAATTAGGAATAGAGATATGTTCACCTTGTTGCAGGGGGTAAAGATTTCCTGTAAAGCAACTGTCACTTCTTTGCCCTTAGTTAAGGGCAACCTTTTAATCCTAGGAAGAAACCATCTCAGAACTTCTTTGAAACCTTCTGCAAAAACTTTATAGGGGTGTGTGTCAAATATCAGGCTTTGGTCAGGTGGAGTGCTTCATGTCAGAGAGATGAGGTGTTTTATAGGGCTAGATGCCATCATGTATTTTCCCTCTGTCTGTCAAAGGTTGGGCAAGAGGTGTTAAAGCTTGCTAATTGTATTTAGATCCCAAATCACCTGTCTCCTGAGACATAAAACTAGAGGGTGGATTTTGTACCCAGTTATTGTGTAGCTGATGTGTAAAGATCAACACATCACAGTGCTTTCTTAAAAAACTCTCTGAATTATGGGAAGGTTCAGGGAAAGGCTTGGCAGAAGAGTTAACAGTTTTAGTCTGACTTATTTAACTGAGTTTATCTTTGCTCAGGTTTAATACATATCATTTCATAGAAGGCTTAATGATTCACAGTACTGCCCTCTTGTTTCTTCTGTCTTAAAACATTAGAAAAAAACCCCAACTTACCAAGAAATATCTTTATGGGTTAATTGTACAACAGAGATTGACAGGAGCTGTTCAGTGTCTTTTAAGTAAGCTGTGTTCTTGTCTGGATGCTGATTTTGGTTTTGTGCACCTGTGCTGCAGTGACTGAAATAAATGTTTTTAAGGAAGACTGAAGAAGTTGCATAGGTACCTTGAGGGTTAATTTTAATAGTGGTTCTGAACTATGGGCTGATGTATAGGTCTGAAAAGCTGCAAACACAGATAACACTGGGTAATCAGAGAAAAAGATCCCTTTACCCCACCAGGACTCCAGTGTTTAAGTTGACATGTCAAAATGGGAGATACAGAAGTACAAGATACATAAAGCTGTTGAAAAATGGGACTCAAACTCTTTGTCCTGCTGTAATCTCTGTTGATTTCACTGAAGAATTGTTCTGTTCTTTACTGGTTCCTAACCTTGTTCTCCTGCTGCTCATGGTTTGACAAATTTGCTCTTATAGACTATCACATTTTCTGATCTGATTTTTTTTTCCTTGTTTGCCTTATTTTAATTCTCTTTCAATATGGATTTTAGAAGTCTGTTCCATTCTTCCTCGCTTCTGTTTTAGTATTTCTTTTGTATTCCGGATGGTATGTTTCTGTCAGTAAAATTAGTTTTACCTTCTAATAGGCAGATAAAATTGATCATGAAAGAAGCATTTTTCTTCTATACCTGTTGTCTTCATGTTATGCTGCTTGATAATTTGAGTAATAATAAATCCACCTTTTAAAAGGCTTTATCTTGGAGTTAATGGATTTCAAAAATGCTCTGCTTGTTAATGAACTGTGTACAAGGACCAGATTTGGGCCTAAATGTGTATACAGATTAGGTGCTTTAGACATGGCAGATGTCCTAGAGTAGTTAACAAAACTCTTTCCTTGTCTGGGCTTATATAGTAAGTATTTATATTTGCAGTAGTGTGAAAAATCGGTAGGTTTTTTTGTTACTTTCTTCACTGTCTGAACTTAATATAATCCTGTATACTAGTTAGTATATGTCAAACCCCCTAAAATACAGTTTTTAATCAAAATACTTTTCCTCTGTAGACAGAAATCGCGAAGAGATTGAATACAATTTGTGCACAAGTCATCCCATTTTTGTCTCAGGAAGTAAGTAAAACTGTTCAGCTGTTAAAGTGCAATTATGTTGTTTTTCTGTTTGCAAATTAGCTAGTTTTAAGATGTTAATTTTATCACAATACACAAGTGTAAGGAACATCTGTTATAGCTGAAGTATGCAAACCCCCTGCTAATTTCATCTAACAAATCTGAGTTCAAACTAGTGACAATGGCTGAGCCTCATTCATTGCCTGAGGAGAGTGGGAGTCTGTAAAATAGTAGCAATACAAGAAAATGCTTTCATTTCTAATCATGTTGATTGTTTATTAGATATTCAGTTGTCAAGTGTAGATCTAGTGACATAAGCATGCTTATGTTCTCTACATAATTTTTATCAAAGGTGAGTGTTTAGCTTATATGCAAAACACTATTTAAGGTTGTAAGCCTACATTTGGTGTGAATGACTGTGATTTTAGCATGTTGTGGGCAGCTGCTGTTACATTTTGAAGCTTGTTATTTTCAAACTACATTTTTACAGAGTATTTGTAATTCTTGATTTCAGTGATCAGTTTTCCCTGTTTGAAATTTCAGTCGGTTTTGCTATGTGGGCACAGAGTCTATAAATGTTAAAATGAAATGTAAAGTTGACATTATTGTCCTGTCAACTCAATTAAAAATGATTATTCATTTGCCAGAAAACTAATAATGAAGGGACATGGGGTAGGAGATAAGCTGTCTGCCTTCAGGTCTCTTCTTTCCTTTTGAACAGGTGAAAAACAGGGCATTGTTACCTTTTACCTGCATGAGATATCTTGTAATGGGTAGTGTGGCTTCTGCAGACAAACTGGTTATTCAAATATTTGTGATCCTGGTTTGATATCATGTGGTAATACCTTAACCCAATTTCCTCCTTTTACCCCTTCTTCTTTCAACAGCATCAGCAACAAGTGGCCCAAGCTGTAGAACGTGCCAAACAAGTGACCATGGCTGAATTGAATGCCATCATCGGGGTACGTGGCCTTCCAGGTCTACCTCCTACAGTGTGTATAACTTGCTTTCATATCTTACTGCTTTGCTATTTTTAAAATAAACTTAATGTTTTGATATCTAACTCTGTTTTGATGCCCAGTGTGGCTGAACTGTTTTTGCTTCACACAGATTTTAGCAGAGATAAAGGTAATAGTTTACTTTGTCAGAACGTAATTTTGTCCAGCAGTGCTGCATGTAACAAAACTTTTTCTGCAAGGAATATAATTTTAGAAGAGTTGCTTGTTTATTTATGGGTATTGTATGTCAGTTGAGCTAGATACTTTTTCCTCATGCTTTTTGTGACACTTGAGTTCTTGGAGCTTATAAAACTATTCATTCTTCCTTCTTTCCCTTTCTTGTGAATCTTTCATGAATTTTAAATTAGCAAGCTACTGAATAGAAACTTCACTTGCTTTTGAAGTAGTATTAATTGTCTGACACAGTGTTCTAATAGCCTTTCACCAAGAATGTGCTTTTAAATATGCTAAAAAAGTTAATACTACTTGCTTGTGACTGGTTGTCAATCACAAGTCATTTACTTTGTATTAATGAACTTTTTGAACCATACATTCCTTCCACTGTATGAGTTCATTTCCCCTGCCACTAAGTCTGGAATATTTCTCATGTTTTCTGCCCTTCCGACTAAGTGAAAGAAGTAGCCGAAACAAGAACCTGTCCTTTCTGATTTTATTCATATGTGAGCGCCTTGAGCGGATTCAAATTACTCATTTATCAATTTATGTTAATTGCTTGTGAGAAGATGCCCTGCTGGTCTTTATAGTTCCCTCAGACACTTTGTAATGATAATTAGACATGCTGCTGTACGGATTAACAGTGCCATAGTCCAATGACGTCTACAGACAATGGAACCAGTTAATCCATCTGTGCTTAAAATTACATCCCAACTGGAGATGGAAAAAAAAATAGGAGTGAGAGAGGATTAAAAGAATGAGCCTCAGCTTGAAAATGCTCCTTTCATCAGTTTCTCAATTGCAGATCTGCAGTCGGTTTGCCTGTGGTAAGCTATTGGCAGTCAATTAGGTGAAATAAACTGGGAGGGTGACCTTCATTTCCTTTTAATAGCTTTTCCTCCCCGAAATGGGGAGCTTCAGTGGATTTTCAGCTTAAATTTTATTCAAGCTGCTTTATTACACTTGACAGATTAGCTTTGCATAAACATAACCCCCCCCTTCAAATCTGTGCTGTTTTTCCTTCGTATCAAATTTTGACTGTTACTTAGTTGATTTGCTAATCACATCTTAGAAACCCACACAATTACATCTGTATTTGTCAGAATCTCCTGTATGCTTTGCTTGTGTAATGAATTAGTTTATGAATACCTGATTTGATCTTTGAAATACACCACATGTACATTTGTGGTATTCGATTAGCAAAGATTAGACAACCGTACTTCCTCGCATTTTTTAAAACCAATTGCTTCTTAAGGATGAAAATGGAATGGAAACCCCTTCATTATGAGCTAGTTTTAAAGAAGAGTTTATGCAGTAAAAGGAAACATTAAAATATTTTAAATGATTCTTTCTTGCCTTAAAATAGTGCTACTTAGACAAACCAAATTTTGCCATCTCGAGCATGTCATCTACTTTTTAAAGTCTGCACAGTACAGTCTTAAAAGCCATACAATCTACAAGTACCACATGCAATTAAGAACTTTCGGGTTTTTTTGGGGAGCAGGGAGGGAAGCTCCTTGGAATCAGTAATAGTAGCCTCTACCATTTTTATTTTTTACTTATCTAAGATTTACCTGAAGAAATACTTTCCTGTGTCTTATGAAGGACTTTGAATGATGCCATACAAATCAAAAACTGTGAGGGAGGAAATTAACATGCTGGGCAAAAAATTTGTTTGACCATGTAGATGCATGCATTTATATAATGCCAAAATTAGATGTATGTCCCAGTGATCTTTTACAGTCTTATTAATCAACAGTTACCTTGTGCTGCACAGTAAGTTTCATGCTCTGACATATGCTTGGTTTTGTTTGAAAGGGACGGTGTATGTCCTGGAAAATCTGAATAGCATAAAATCAGGCTGACAATTCAGTGGACCTTTGCTCCCCCTCACTGAGCACTCAGGGTGTCAAGCCCTTTCCCCAGAGGGGAGGACACATCAGAAGCCTGTCTGTTCCTACAAGCAGCAGCTGCACTGAGGGTGAGCACGGCACAGTTTGATAGCAGCTGTCAGTATTGTTCAGGGACCCGACTTAGTGTAAAGAACAATGGAAGGGCCATGCTGCTAAAGTGCAGTGTCTTTCAAGATAAGAAAAGATATAGTAATTTAACGGTTTAGACACCTATTATGGGCATGAAAGATCATCAAACGTCTTTTCAGGGTGCAAATAGGCTGGACAAATCTGTAACAGTAGAAGATGCAATCGAGTGGCTTCTGGTGTCACACTACCTAAAATATATGCATATGATAATTCTTGAGGATAAGAAGGAAGTTTCATTTTGCTAGCTGGTACTAACTTGCCTGATTTCTCTTGACTAAATAAAATTCTGCATTTTTGCCGGGATTGGCCTTTTTCTCTCCCCTTCCTTTCTGTCCTTAAGGGCCATTTTTTCCTGACACCGGATGATTCAAGAGTTTCCCAATTGGCTTCTTTCAGTTTCCCAATTGGCTTCTTTCAGTTTCCCAATTGGCTTCTTTCAGTTAGAGCAATTCCTGTTACTCCTGTGCAATGTGTGAATTCTAGAAGGGAACAAAGACTTTTTAATTACTGGGAATAATGTTTTGAAATACAAAATTATTTTGAACTATATTTTATACTTTTTATTTCCAGTTGAAAAGAGGGAAGCCTATTAGAAGACAGACTATAAGGATAGAGACTTGTAGTCTCACAGGACTGGGATTTTTCAGAGAATTTGCCTACAAAATCAAAAACCAGGCTTTGGAGTAGGTGTATATTAAGCACGTACAAAACAGAATGAATAAATTGACACTTTTTTTTAAAAAAGTAATATAGTTGGACTCAGTGAGCTTGCAAGCAGTGCTAATCCTCTGTGTTGATTAAAAATTCTTACTTCTGGAAAAAACCCTGGATGATGTTGGTTATTAGCAGTCATACTTCTGGCCTTACACTTATCCTACATGTTCTTGAAGGCTTTTACTTTCAGCCGTGGGGTAGCAGTGTGGCTAAACAATCTCCTTTCAATTTTTTTAAAATAGCACCATTTAATATTTATTATATTGGAGTAGAATGAAGTAGCAATTTTGCTAGATAAATAATGAACAAAGCAAAAACCCTCAACTAAAAGGATAAGTGCCCCCATTAACTCCTTGGCACTGCTGCAGCTGCAGGCAGTGTCCACTTCTGGGATTAAGGAAGAATCTAGATCATGGTATGAAAGAATTAGGTAGACTATTATGGTTTAACTTGAAGAGCTGTTCTGGCTTCTTTGTGAGTGGCTTGGGGTTTGTTTTTTTTTGTTTCATTGTTTGCTTGGTTTTTTGTGGGCTTGTTTTCTTGAGATATGTCTAGAAAATTATAGGTTCATGTTAGGAAGTATAAGTGACAGTTAAATTGGTTTGTCTAGGTGTGAACAATGCAAGATTAGATTTACTTTCTAATCAATAAACTAGTTTTATGACTAGAATATGCAAATATCTGAATGAGAAATACAAGCAGCAAACTGGAAACTTTCTTCAGCACTGCATTTTTGATGCATGATTTCAGCATACTACGGAGAAGCTAGGTACGTCTTATTTTTCCTGTCGACGTGGGTTGCTAATGATTTAGTGAAATATGTATCTTTTGGACTGACAGCGCTCCTGAGACAGATTGAGTTGTTGGCCTCTGAGAGGCCTCTCCACTGTTGCATGAGGTGATTGGCTAAAGGATTAGCAAGATGTGGGATTATTTTTTCTCTCTTGGCTGTGGTTGCCAGCTATCTCTGGGATTGTAGTGTGTGAAGCTTAAGAGGATGAGGTTAACCTCTTGAGGTTTATTCTTATGAGTGTGTAGTTAATCCTTAGAAAGCCTATAAATAACTAGGCTGTATGTTTCATTATAAAATAGAAATACAGACTAGAGCAGAAATGAATGCAGAATTTACTGCAAGGGGAGAGCTAAGCAGCTGTAGCATTACTTTAGATCCTTCTCAGCCATGATCTGCATTATGTGCTGAGGGAGGGGAAATTGCCTAGTTCTTTTAAATTAAATAAAATGAGATCTAGTGAGCACAAAACACTTTCCTCACTTTTGACATAAACTTCCTAACCCCAAGTCCAAATTACTGAACTGTGGCAGTAGGAGCTCTATTGTGTAGCAACATCCTGAGTTATTCTTCATATTTTAGACCACATAGAAACCTTAGTTTTATCCTAGGATTCAGTCATGGTAGCTGCTCTTATAATACAAAGGCCCTCATCTTAGTTTACCAGTTTAAAATAGATAGCAAGGGAGGAAGGTATTTGTCGACATGGTAGTCAGTGTTCTCAAAATACCAGTCCCCAAACAATGGTCAGATTTTTACTGTTAGTGCCACTAAGCCTGGAGGAAAAATAAGTGGTATTAATGTGTATTGGTAGCTTGATCTACTCAAAAATGAAAAGCTGGGAGAGAGTGTGTAAAATATGAAAGAATGGTGTTAACCAAACTTGATTTCCTCTTGACACCCCACTCCCTCACACCCACTCTCTGTGGACTGATGGGAAATGAAGAATCTTGGAGCAGCAATGTAGAGGAAGGTAGTATCTAAACAAGAAAATTTTCTGCAGGAGAAGGTATTCTCAGTCATTCTGGAGAGGGCAAAATTGCATCCAAAAGTCAAATGGAATTGAATTGCAGGCCAGACCTCCCTTGTCTTGCAAGGCTTCATGTGGGGTGGATGGAAAAAGCTTCACCTTGGATCTTGCCCAAAAAGAAATACAAAAGAACTTGAGGTGGCTCTCATCAAGATCTAGTATCTAAACTACAAGTCAAAAGTGAGACCAAGTATACAGTTACAAATTTGTGGAGCCTAAGAGCTTTCAGGGAAGGAGTGAAAGGATGACAGCTGAACAAAAATATTGTTAGCTAGTGCTAAAACCTGAAGATATGCAGCTGCAAAAGTGAACGCAGAGAGAAGGTAGATTCTTATGAGA
The DNA here is from genome assembly GCA_013398955.1 of Callaeas wilsoni. Classification (NCBI taxonomy): domain Eukaryota; kingdom Metazoa; phylum Chordata; class Aves; order Passeriformes; family Callaeidae; genus Callaeas; species Callaeas wilsoni. Next base: position 106,811 of record VWPU01005023.1, on the reverse strand, counting down.
TAACATGTGGTACCAAATGTGAGTTGGTACCTCTTGCTAGATTCCTTTTTACTGACTGTTGGGGATATAGTATGTGCATATTGAATGTTGTAGAGCTCAAAACTGGTCTGTTTTATAGCAGAGGTGAATGGTAAGTTTGGAAAAATGTGTGTGTGATAATAGTGAACAAAAGAAATTCTAATTGGAACATGTGGTTTCAGGAAGGGTTAGGTAGAAGGATTTGATATTGAGGAGTTTGATTCATTTTGTGTACTTGGCTCAAAATGATTTGTTTAGACTGGTTTGGAAAGAATAGTTTTGGTGGAATATAAGGGACTGAAGTTGGATAAAAATACTGTAACAGTGCAGTTGAAAGCAAGAATTTGCAGAATGTGGTTGGAGCAGTGTGTGTATATTCATATGTGTAATTGGTACAGAGGGTAAGTTATTTAATCCTAGAGGAAAGGATTACTTCCTGTAGAAAGTGATTTGACTCACCTCTCTTGATTCAAGTATATAGGCAGAATAGCTTACCATGTTTGAAGATAGTGATAAAGTGGATAATATTCATAGAAACAAAGTTATTAAGTAAAAGGAGACAAAATGGAGAGATGTGCATAATTTTTCTCTCTTACAAATGTCTGCTTTGCATTCATACTTAGTGAGATATGTGGGGGAATTGGAGTAGGTAAGGAGTCGGTAGGCTGAGATAAAATGTGATGTAACCTTCAGTACTTGTGTGGAAAGTAGTGGGAAATATGGTACATTCAGAGGGGGAAGGAGTTGGGTGGCAGAGGTGAATTGGTTGGTGCAGACAAAAGAAAAATTCAGCTTGGACTGCATATGAGGAGAAATGAAATGTAAAGAAGTTAGTTGAGTAAGGACGAAGGATGGTTACGTTCATGGAGTTGTGCCATCCCAGGGTGAGTAGGAGTAGAGAAAGTTGTCGGGAGTTAGTATGTTGAATGATGTAGAGCTCCGGGTTGGCCTACTTTGCAGTAAAAGTGGTGCAAAGAATGAACTATACTGATTTTGAGAAGGAAACACTGATAAATAGCCACTGTGTGGATGGGAGTGATGTGGACTGCACAGACAAAATATACCTCTAACTAGGTGCAAATGTCAAGAGTGGAGTCACTGAGAGTAGGAAGGTGCAGATGAAGATGCAGGTGGAGGAAGATACAGGGGGACACAAGTACTGTAAATATTAAACATTGGAAATGTACAAGAAAGCAGCAACTTGCTTGCTGTGTTTTTTTTATGGAGAAAGAGCAAGACAGACTGTTGAGATAGGGACTGTGTGGGAGGACTAGACAAGAAGCTTGCTTTCCTCATTCTTGCATAGAGAATGCAAGAATAGATTTCATTTTTTGGTGTCTCTAAAGTGTTTTTGTAGTTGGTAGTATCTGGGACAAAAGGGTGGTGAGTATAATTTCAAATCCTCTATTTAACTTCTGGATTTTAATTTACCAAAAAGCCGTGCTACTTAGTCATTTCTGTCATGTTCAGCAAGAGTTAAATTTCTAGAGACTAAAAGAGCATGGAAGGAAAATAAATACTTTTTAAGATAATCATACATCAGTAATAAAACCCTCTAGAGTAATATCTGTAAGTCATTTCCAAATTGGTGCATGCTTGAACTAGTTGTTTTTGGCAGCAGTGCAGCAGGAGCATGCTTTTGAAGTGTTGTTGGATGGTGGTGGTATGCTAACAGTAGCTAAAAAGGCAAATATATAGATTTGAGGTTAGAAGGTGAGTAATAGCAGGAATTTATGGTTGCCGCAGAAATGAAATGTGCTGGCAGTTTCTGCAGACCAGAAGCAGTGTGTGCTGACAGCTTCATTCTAGAGACTTCAGGCTTGCATCTGAGTCTTCAGAGAAGGCAATAGATACTTGTCTAAAATTAAAAAAAAGCTTTGTTCTTGAACTAACTTAGACTGACAGTGATAGAGGAATGTGAGTGGTTTCAGAAAACCAGCCTTTGTCTTATCTGGACCAGGAGATTTTAAGGTCATTTTCTGTGACTTTTAGACTTTAGTTCTGAATTTGGTACTTTCGTTTAGAGTCTGGGAGTCCTTTGATGGAGACATGTTTTCCTGAGCAAGGATCATTTTTTCTGTGGTGACTCTGACTCTACCCGTCCTATCCTGAGGCATCTGTTTTTTACAAAGACTTGTCTGGCTCTTCCATTGTGGCAGTTGTTTTCTCCTGGTTGCCTTCGGCTTTGCTGTTTATCCCTTATTTCTTTCTTTCCCTAATTTAGCCTTAGGGAAAAAAAATCCCCGACATGATATTGCCTAAGTTAAAAACAAGGCACATAACATAATTAATACAAGGACCCTTAAAAACATGGTCTTCTGATTCATTTATATTTCCCTTTTTTTTTTTTTTGTGATGAAGTGTTTGTGACAGGAACTGTTCTTAAGCCAGCGCTGGGATACACACTTTTAGAAGAAGACCTATATGTACAAACACACCAAATATCTATATTTTTACATAGAAGTATAAACAGTCAATATATATGTAACATATACAGAACAGTATATATAGTATATGTCATATGTAACAATATATTAGTGATATATGAAGATGTAAAATATTTTATATATATATCATGTAAAATGCGGTGTGTTTGTACATACATAAAAGGTTATAATAGCAAAAGAGCTTCTCTAGTTTGTGGGCTGCTTGTTGTGTTGCCATTATAGCTGTTGATACAAGCTCTACTCATGGTTCAGTGAGTCTGCACGTGGTGCAGCCTACAGAGTTTTAGGATGACTTGCAGTGCCTAAAAGCACAGAGGAAGGAAGAAAACCCTTTTCTGTCGGCAAAAGCCTTTGTGTGGGTGCAGCTATACCAGTGGAGTGTTAATGCACCTTGGGGAGAAGATGTCACTGAACTGGAAGAATTCCATCTGCTGGTGATGCCCTGCATCCTTGCTGCAGGGCTCTGCCTGCATGGGGTGGGATGATCCACAGAGGCTCCACAGCACAGAGAGGCTGCTAGTGCAGACCTACTCCGGTGAAAACGCCAGTCCTGCCGGCAGTGCTATATAATTATTCCCTCTATGATAATGGGATGTTAGAAATCCTGCCATTTAAGAATTATTACTAAAAATTTGTTAAATAGTTAATTGTTGATCACTTTAGTGGAAAAACAGCTGATGGGCTTATTCGGTGGGTGCGGTGGAAAATCATTTGGGTGGAGTCACTCGCACCTGTCATTTACTGTTTACAAAAGTGATCTCAAGTGTATTATCTCTTATCTTTCTAATTCTGGTGCCTGGGCTTGCCCTCAAAAATGCCAAAAGGAAAGGCAGTGAAACCTAGCTGTTTACAGTAAGACGGGAAGGCGCAGCAAAGATGAGTTGCAGCTCAGATTTGTACTAAGGAAAATGTGAGAGTCCTCTCTGTCTTGTGATGTATAGTGTTAATGTGGAAACTAATGAATGGTTAATAAGTTATGCTTGAATATTAATTTTTAAATGCTTTTTGAATTATATTGGGAAGCATCGAAGACCTGTTTCTCAGTTCAGTGGGTGTAAAGCTAACTACAGTATTAAAATTTAAAAATGGGATCCTGTGATTCAGCAAAAGTACTGTGTGTGTACTGGTACTGGCCATGTAATTAATAGCAGTCTAAGCCTTTCTGGTGTTGAAAGACTTTTTTTTTTTTTTTCCTCTTTGCTTTGAATGAATTCAAAATTTCTCATAAAAATAGAAAATATTTTAGAATGCAAGCCAAAGAATGCATATACAGAATCACAATCAAAGAATGGGTAAGGTTGGAAGGGACCACAGGGGGACATCTGGTCCAATCTCCCTGCTCAAGCCAGGTCATCCCAGAGCACATGGCACAGTACTGTGTCCAGATGGTTCTTGAATATCTCCCTTGAGGGAGACTTGAGAACCGTTCTGGGCAACCAGTGCCAGTGCTCGGTCACCCACACATTAAAGAAGCTCTTCCCTGTGTTCAGGTGGAACTTCCTGTGCATCAGTTTGTGCCCATTGCCTTTTGTGCTACTACTTGGCACCACCAAGCAGAGCCTGGATCTGTCATCTGACACCCTCCCTTCAGATACTGATAGACATTGGTGAGGACCCCTCTATCGACTCTTCTTTAGGCTGAACAGGCCTAGCTCTCTCAGCCTTTTCTCATAAGAGAGGTACTCCATTTCCCTAATCACCTTAATAACTTCACTAGGTGAAGGCTTCACTAGGGCTGAGTAGAGAGGACAGGATCATTTCCCTTGTCTTGCTGGCAATGCTCTTCCTGATCTACTCCAGGACACTATCTGCCTGCTTGGCCACCAGGCCACACTGCTGGATCATGGACAACTTGTTGTCCACCAGGACCCGCAGGTCCTTCTCCACAGAGCTGCTTTCCAGCAGATCAGCCCACAGCCTGTGCTGGTGCTTGGGGTAATTCCTTCCCAGTGCAGGACCCTGAATTTGCCGTTGTTGAATTTCAGATTGTTTATCTCTGACCCATCTTTCCACCCTATTGAGGCCCTTCTGAAGGACTGCACTCTAGGGTATTGGCCACTGCTCCCTACTTTGTGTCATCAGTGACCAGCTGAGGAGGCATCTGTCCCTTTTTCTGAGTCACTGATGAACAAGTTAAACAGTACTGGGGTTATTCTGAACCTTGGGGTACAGGCTTCCAGCTAGGCTTCATGTTGTTTTGAAGCAACTTCATGGATTACTTTAAGCATCTTGCTGGACCTTCTGTATCTTATTTTCTTCTTTTAATAGTTAAAGTGGCACAAAGGCTTAGTGTACCTATAATCGCTGTATCAGTGGAGCACTGAAATACAACTTCTCTGCCTTGTTTCATTTACCTTAGAGCTGAAATTAGTTTGTGAAAAAATGACCGTTTGAGGAATGTGTATGGCAAGATGCCTTTATCCCAGTATAGCATCAGTTTTCTGTTTTATGAGAGGCAATTTATGCAACCTGTTACTGCTTAAAAATGTGGTTGTGCAATTGATACTTATTAGTGTGGTTTGCGTTGTCTGAACAAGCGAAAACAGGAAATGGGAAAAACTTTGAAGAGCTTTCTGACATAAAGTTTTCTCTCTTTGCAGTAAAGGTGTGGGGTTTCATTTGCTTTTTTTTCTGGGAGTGGAGAATCAATGTGAAGACCCAAAGACACTACCCTATACATCTCCTTTAATAAAGCATGAAGAAGGAATAGGATTTTACCCGTGAGGCAGTCGGGCCTTTAAATAATTGTGTCACTGCCACATAAATTCTGTATGTGTGAAATACATGGCTTTGAATAGCTTTTGCCAATGTTGTCCTTTTATGGACTTAAATTTCTGTAAGTACAATGACACATCATGTGGTTTATAGATGGAAGAGACTTGCTGAAGACACTGTTCTTTGTTTCTGAAGGGACATTCTCTTCCCACATTAGGCACTGTGGCTTGTTCACATAAGGATAGTTTTCATACAACTTCTGCAAACCCACATCCTTGGCTCATTAGCTAGACATGAAGTGGTGGGCACTTTAAAGTTTTTTTACTGTGGTATAGTGTGGCTTTCTTTCTGTCAGAATAAAAGATTTAGAAGATGAGGAAGCAAGGAAACCAAACTGACCAACATAAACAGATATTTCAAAGGAAGTAGTTAGAAAATTAAGAAATTACAGTATTACCTGACTCGCTTTTCTAAAACTTGTTTAAACAGGGAGACAACAGTAAGCAGTAAGAATTGGCATGAGGTCTAGTGACAGGCCTGCTACTAGCAGGAGGGCTACAAAGATGATTAAGGAACTCGAGCATCTCGCTTCTGAGGAAAGGCTTACAGGCTTGAGCCTGTTCAGCCTCGAGAACAGATGATTGAGAGGAGTCCTCATCAATGTCTATCAGTATCTGAAGGGAGGGTGTCAGAGGGTGGATGCAGGCTCTGCTTGCTGGTGCCAAGCAATAGGACAAGAGGCCACTGTCACAAACTCATGCACAGGAAGTTCCATTTGACAGTGAGGAAGAACTTCTTTACTTTGTGGGTGACCTAGCACTATAACAGGCTGTCCAGAGATGTTGTGGAGTCTTCCTCACTGGAGATATTCAAGACCTGCTTGGACACAATTGTGCGCTATGTGCTCTGGGATGACCTGGCTTGAGAAGGGAGGTTGGACCAGATGTCCGCCTGTGGTCCCTTGAAGCCGCAGGCATTCTGTGATTCCCCAAATCATGAAATTGATAAGATTGGAACAGACCACTGGAGGTCATCTGATATGCTTGCCCCTGCTCAAGCAGGACCACCTAGAGCTGGTTATGCAGGACCATGTCCATACGGCTTTTGCATATGTTCAAGGATGGAAACTCCAAAGCTCCCTGGGCAGCCTGTGCAATGGCTCGATCAAAAATGAGTGTGTTCTAATGTTCAGTACAAACCTCCCATGATTCAGTCTGCACCTATTGCCTCTTTTCTAGTCATTAGGCCATGCAGTGATGGGCTATAAAGGAACTGGAGTATGTCATATGAGGAGAGGCTGAGAGACCTGGGACTATTTAGCCATCTCTAGACATACTGTTGGATGCTCTCCATTTTGTCCATGTCTCTTGTAAGGAGAAATCCAGAATAGGACATAGTAATCCAGCTGTAGTTTCAACAGTGATAAGTAGAGAAGAAAGACCTCCTCCCTAGACCTGCTGGCAATACTTTGCCTAATGCAGCCCAGGATGCCATTCACCTGCTTTTCCACTAGGGAACATGGCTGCTGGCTCATGCACAATTTGGTATGGAAGGACCTTTTCTGCAAAGCTGCTTTCTAGCTGTATGGACCCCAACATATATGAGTGTATGGGATTGTTCCTCCTGGTGTAGGATATTGCACTTGCCCTTGTTGAACTTCATGAGATTCCTCTGAGTCCATTTTTCCAGCCTGTTGAGTTCTCTGTGAATGTTATCACAGCTGTCTGATGTATCAGCCACTCTTCACAGTTGTGCACTGTCAGCAAAAGAAAGCAAACTCAGACCTTAGTTTTATAAATTGCTGCAGTCGTACTGAAGATTAGGGTTGAAATAGGTCAGAGGGAAATGTCTTGTGGGGACTATTCACACATTTTGTGTGGTGATATTATTCAAGGAAAAAGAAACCTCTAGAAGCACTGGGAAAGAAACATGACAGCTGCTACCTAAGCAAAATTGGGAAATGGAGCAGTAAGCAGTGCATATTTGGTATTTCATAGATAAATCTGTTCACCTATGATAGAAAGGTTTGGATTGGAAGAAACCTTCCAAGATGAAGCCCAACCCATCTGCCATGGGCAGGGACACCTTCTGCCAGACAAGTTGCTCAAAATCTCATCCAGCCTGACTTTGAACATTTCCAAGGATGGGGCATCCAGTGTCTCACCATTCACAACATAAAAAGCTTTGTCATTATGTCCAATATAAACTTACCATCTTTCAGTGTAAAACCACAGCCCCTTGTTCTGTAGCTACAGGCCCTGGTGAAAAGTCTCTTTCCATTTTCTTACAGACCCACTTTGCATATAAATATCACAGGTTGTTCAGGCTGAACAACCCCAACTTTGTCTTTTTTCCTTAGGAAAGGTGTTCCAGCTCTCACAACACTTTTGTGGGCCTTCCCTGAACCTGCTGTAGCAGGTTAATGTCTTTCTTGCACTGTGGACCCCAGAGCAGGGCATGGTACTCCAGTAGGCATCTCATGATGTAGAGGGAAGAAGAGGGGCAGAATCACTTCCTTTGACCTGCTGGCCAAATTCTTTTGAAGCAGCCCAGGATACAGTTGGCTTTCTGGGCTGCAGATGCAATAATCCAGTGATTTATCTTCTAGCACTCTCCAATCCTTTTCAGCAGGGCCATTCCCAAGCCCTTCATCCCCCAGTCTAGGAATTGCCACACTCAGGTGCCAAACATTGCATTTGGCCTTGTGGAACCTCATGAGAACCTCCTGAGATGGTCCCACTTCTCAGGCCTGTCAAGGTCCATCTCAATGTCACGCCTCCCCTTAAGTGAATCAGATGCACTGCTCAGCTTGGTGTCATCTGCAAACTTGCAGAGGGCACAGTCAATCCCATTACCTGTGTTAGTGATGAAGAAGTTGAGTAGTGTTGGTCACATTTTGCACTCCTGAGAGACACCACTAGTTACTGTTTCCCACAGAAGTGTGAAGCCATTGACTCTTTGGGTTAAGTTTCATTGGCTCTTCAGATGCGGTCAGCCAGCCAGTTCCTCAGCCATGTAGTAATCCAACCCTCAATGCACTATTTCTTTGAGTGGCAAGAATTTTGTGAGAGACCATATCAAAGACATGCCAGAAGTCTTAAGTAGATGGTATCTGTTACTCTTCCCATGTCCATGGATACAGTCACTTTTGTAGAAGAATGTGAATATAATTCTTCCAGCAACTGTTTGTTGCCCTGAAATATGTTCTTCCCTATACCTGAAATTCTTGTCGGAAAGTACTTACGGAAATTTAAATGCAAGTATTAATTAAGGGCTTAGACTGTCTAATGAGTTTCCTCCTGCCAAATTTGACTGCTGGTACTGTGGGTTGTGCATGCAGGGTTTTTGGGTTTTTTGGGATGAGGGAAAAAGTGGGATGTGGCAGGAGCATAGTCTCAAGTTACTTCCTTTTTTGAAAGGTTATATTTGCAATACTGGTTTTAAGAATATCTCTAAACAGTGAGGGAAAAGGTTCTTCTTTGATCAACTACCTGTATGTGCCCAGACAGTGGCCCTCTTGTGTTTATTGGCCACAGATATTTGATGCAGGCTCTTACTTCCTTATGAAATTCAAGGAAGCAAGTGAAAACTGGAAGATGTCCTTTTGGAAAGGAAGTGAATAAGATAATGAAATTGAACACAGTAATACGTCTTTCACATTTTTCTACCCACTTGAGTTGAACAAGATCACATTTCTTCTGTGTTACAAAGTTGACATGAAATAGTGTCCTTTACATTTTAGGTCTCTAAATGACTTGTGTTTTCCAAATATTTTTTTAGAACACCTCTATGGAGCTTGGGGGCATCTGTTGATAGTATTACTGATGCTAGTGCTGATAAGATATTGGAAAAAATTTTTCTGTGTTTATTTTTCAAGTGTTTATTTAGAAAACACAAGAGAAGACAGCTATTGTAGTTTGGGACAAGGCATAACCTTTTTTATACTGTTCATTTACAATCACATCTGAATTTTTAATTCGGTACTTTTCAAGAGATACAGAAGAGTACATCATACATCTATTTAAGAAGAGAAGAATGCTCTAAGTGTTTAATGATAGGGGTGAAAAACCAAATATTTAAGTAAAAAAGGTGTTAAAGTAAAATCAGGTGTTTGAGACCTCAACAGAGCTGCTTTAAGGTGAGGAGTGGGGTTGTAGGAGCTTGTGCTCTATCTTTATGAGCAAGGAGCCTAAGGAAGACCTGTCACTGTTTAATTATAGGAACTCTGTTTCACAAAGACATACTGACTCTGTCTTTGGAAGTCTTTGTCAGAGATTGAAAATGTAATTCCACATTTTAAGTCCTGATTAAAGATCTCTTCATAGCTGGACTTTGCCTAAAATGTAGGAGGTAAGAAGCAGTACTGCCTTAAAGATTGTTAGGAGGTGCTTGCTCAGAGACATTCATGCTGTTTTTTATATGCCCAGTTTTTGGTCTTTATGATTTGGTTATGGAGATGCTGGGAAATAAAAATCTGAGGCAATAAAACCTACATCTCAACAGTACAGTAATATGAGTTTGTAATTCCTTTTCTCCCTTTGCAAATATGAAGAATTTCTGGGTTTGCAACAAATTGGGTGAACTACCAATGTTTTTTAAAATCACTGCTGTGGCTAATTATCTTAGTGCAGTAACTTAAGTATGCATCATTGCACTCTTCTCTACCTTCCCACTTTCCTCTGAACGTGGACACAGCCTTTGCTCTGCAAGTAATGATAATAATTGGTACTAAGACAGACCTGTTACTCATCCTTTTTTGAGCACATTTCTTATGGCAGATGTCTAGCTTTTAATTAACTGCTAATGAACATGCCTAGTAGACCATGATACTGCTGCCAACCTACTCCGTTTTATATCTCACTGCTGCTAAGCTCTTAAAAGGTTACAGAGCAGGAATTAGTGTCTTTGAAGTGATGGGAAAGTGATTATATGCATAACATAATTGTTTGTAGGATCTACTATGGCAAATGTTTAGTCACTAAATGCATGTGGTGAACATTGCAGTTATGGCTCTCCCTGGTCTTTATTTTCTTCCTTTGTGTGCAGCACATATTCCTTTTACCCCTTCTACAAAGATAATACAATAGGCTTTTAAAAAATAAAGTTTTTTAAATAAAAAGAATGTGAACTTCTGGAAAGGATCATCTTTATGATGATCTCCCTGATGTCTTAGGGAGAACTTCAAACCTATTAGGAATAAGTAATCTATAAGCAATACGTCAATATTATAAAGTCCTAAACAGCAATGAACATCAGATAATAAACATGAAATCATGATATAACTTTGGTGGCTTAAAACACCATGACCAGGATTTCAGTCTTAAATCAGTTTCACATAGTGCCATATTTACAGATCTTTGTGTGCTGTGCCTGTCAGTAACTGTCTGCAAAACTAAAAAGATGTGCAGAGCAGCTTTGCAATGCACTTTCAGCTCTCATACCACACCTTGCCCATTGCTCCCCACTATCTTTGTGCAATACCACCAACAAACACAGGACACAACCCTTCCCACTCTCGGCTTCAGAACCTTTTATAGGGCATTAATCCGTTCCTTATTCCTCAGACTTTCAAAATGCATTGTATGTAGGCTGCAAACGAGAGCCAGGGGAATGGTAGGTAATGTGCCCCTAACGCTTCTTAAACTGTTTAACTATGCTTCCTGAAATCAAGTGGATTAACTTGTTTGCTAATTAAACCAAGCAGGAGAAAGATGAAAAAGGGTTATCTTCATACACTTCTGGAATGGTTGGGGCAAGAATGGAAACAATTTAACTCCTGTTCCTTGTTTCAACCTTCCTGTGGTCACACTGCAGAACAAGCTAATTTGAGTTTGTTGGAGAAGGGAGGAGGCTTTTCTCCATGAAAGCAGTTTGGAAGGAATAAGTTGCTTTTTATTCTTAAGCAGTTGCACACCAAAACTTGGTAATGTGGAGTGATAGTGCAGCTGGGGACGAGTAAGACCAGTGCCAACAATGCTGCACAGCACTGCTGATTCATGATGTCTCAGAGCTAGAGTGCAGATGACTAACCTGGCTGAAGTGGTCATGAGGAAGGAGGTGACTAAATATCAGGTCATCTCCTGTTTTGAGAAAATGTGCTGGAAACTACTAAAGTCTTGTTAGGTCTGTGTGAAGAGGGATGTCTTAGTCTTTAGAGACTGGATCCAAAAAACAAACAAAATACCCAAACCAAACCCCTACAGTCCTGTCAGGCTTTACCGTGCTCCTTACTGATAGTTCTTCAGTTAACTAAAGCTTCGCTAGCAAAAACTGATGTTGTAGAAAGTGGTCTACTGTGTTAACGACTTAAAATAAAAATTACCCTAATGCTTCCTTCAAAATCTTACATTTTGTGTTGTTGTAAACACATTAAATTAGAAGAATAAGAAATACTTGTCTTTTACCTTGTTTTCTAAATATACTAAAAGCGGTGGTGATCAGATGTATGTATTGAACTGTAGACTTGCATGGCTTTTTATACGGCACTTGAAAATAAATTCTTGATATGTGATGTGAGAAAGATTTAGTAAATGTGTGGCTTTATAGAATTGACTAAATGGATTGTGGGAAATTTAAAGATTTGTCTTCTATATCAAAATAAGCAAATGACAGCTGCATGACAGTTGAGACAGCAGGAAAGTGAAAAATTAGCAAGTGCAGTCCCGAATTCTTGAATGTTAGCCCCTGTGTCTGCATAATTTTGCAAACAGCTCAAGGCATATCTTGGGATGGGGTCATGAGAAGTAAAAGTCTAGGAGTTCAGTAGTTATACATATAAATAGTAATAAATAAATTCATTCATAACCCAGTACACGTTATACAGGTACTGTTGACAGTTTGTCTTGAAAAGTCTTCACACCTAAAGAAACAGATACAATATTTCACCCATAACTCCAAAAAAAAATTCAACTCAAAATAATGCAGAAATATTTTAAGTTGCAGTCTAGATATGATTTCAGTAGCTGCCAGCAGTACTGTAACAATTTTACATGCTCTTACAGGACCACTAGCATTCACTTGGTCAAACTGGAGTTCATCCTGTTCAGACATATGTTTGTCTCCTTTTTGATCCCATGAATTGGATGGTACTCTAGTTTTTCCTGGTATCTGCCTTGAGCAGAGGAATAGTGGAGAGTGACCAAGGTGGAGAGGATTGTTCTGTCTTCTATTTATATGCCCAGACACAAGGAAGCAAGAGTGAGAGGCAGAATATCTGTTAACGTGGAGCAGATAATGGGAGCTATGACTAAGCTAAAGATGCTTTTGAAGCTTCATTTTCTGAAAAAAAAATCTGTGCTGAGCATTTTGGACAAATTAAATGGGTAGCTGAACTTGGTAAACATTAATAAAACCATGAAAGTTTTGACTAGAAAATATCTTAATATTTAAACTATGGAGATGCCATTCTAATGTAGAAACTCTGTTTCTAAAATTGCTCACAGATTATTTTAGCAGATCGGTTATAGGGTTGTATACAGGGTCCATTCATTATGATTTTGATCTTGCAAGCTCCTTTTAAAACAGGTGGAGGTATTCATTAATACCATGTTTCTTGTTGAAAATTCCATGCTATCTAGAATACCTGGATTTTCAGTGCAAAACTGGTTCCTAAACAGTGTGTTGAATCATGAATAATTTCCCCTCTTTCTGCTAAAATCCTTGGCTAGAATAAAATGCAAATTAAACTTTACTAAATATGAAAGTCAGCATATCTTTTACGTTTTTTAATATTCAGGATAGAAATGTACTTGCTGTTTCCAAATTGGGGAAAGAAAGGGATGTGAGTTTAAATCAGTCTTGCCACTGAAACTTTTTTTTTCGGAGCAGGGATAAGTCTTTCTCTAGAAAGAGTCTTCTGCTGCTGTTCTTTGTTGCCAGAGATACTGTGGCAGGTAGTAGCTGCCCAAAACAACCTACAATTGTGAAACTCATTTGTCAGGCTGCAAAATAAGTATCCAGCTAGCTTTTCTGGGACGTGAGAAGAGTTGTCCTCAGACAGCTTGATATAATGCAGTCTATTTAGTGTGGTGGGTTAACGGGGAGAGGCTAGATTAAGAAGAAACAAATAAATGTCAAAATCCACTATAGATTCTCAGTAATTAACCAAACTTCTGCCTTATCCTTCCCAAACTATGTGCTATACGTTGTCCTTCTGGGGATGATGATACCGCTGGGAACAGCAGCAGCAGTTGCAGGCTCAGCATCTCTCCCATGGCCATGGACCTCCAGTGCCTCTAACGCCGCATCCATCAGGACTTCAGCCTCCAGGAATCCCTCCGCTTGGAAGCAGTGCTGGCCTTCTTGCCCTCTCTAGTGCTTTGGGTGGGCAGTCTCACTTGGCAATAAAAGATGACAAGAAGCATCACGATGCAGACCACCACAGAGGTGAGAGGCATGGCAGGCCTGATTAGGACATTGTCAGATTTGCTCATTACTGCAAGTTATGTGCATCTCTAAAGAATTCAAGTTATATAGAATGAGAAAAAAACTGTTGGCAAACTTTAAAATGTCTGCATATAAACCACTGAAGCAAAATTCAGCTTGGAATTTTTCAGTATTTTAAAGGGGATCACTAGGTGTCACCTGCTCTATACTTTGCAGGGCTTTTTGACATCCTGGTAATGCTTAGTTGTAATAGCAGTGGCCTGCACCATATTGTGGAAAATTGTTAAACTGCATAATGGTGATTTTTTCAAAGAAAGTAATGTTGTTAAATGGGTGGGTGGGAAGGTAGGGGGAACAAGAAGTTAAGTTTTGAAGTGAATGTGTTCAAACAAAAGATTTAGGTAATTGCATCTGTACTTTAGTTTCATAAGTTAAATTCTAGTACTCAGTTAAGTATTGGGCAAAATTGCACTTGACTAATTTTTGAAAGAAAATAATTTATTCTGTCTTGAAATAAAACTAGGCTTTGTGTATGGTTAAACTGTAAATCATGTTTACAAAATACTGTAATTTTCAGGAAATCACTGTATTAGGAATGTGCAATGACTTATATAAATAAAAGCCATTTTAAAACTGTTTGTGGCTTGTGTTCTAATTTTTTTTCCCCCCTTTTTTATTTCTGTTCTTGCCTCTGTGTCTGAACGGGCATGTCTGTCCATTTCTTGGTTACTGCGGGAGCAGACAGAGAACCAGGCACAGTAAGTACCAACATTCCTGCTAATGTTTCCATTTCCAAGAATGTAATAACCAGATGTTGGGCTGTTTGTCTGTTTTGTCTTCCTTTTAGTTTTTTTCATGATACAAGGCGTATGTGTTTTCTGTTAAGATATGTCTTGGTTTATGCAGAACACCAGATCATTTGTTTGGTGGACTGTGTGAAGGAGTTTTGTTTCTGAGCAGAATGCTTTTAGACAAACTTGAACTTTATTTTGCTTATTGGCGGCAGAATGGGGACATGGAGCTGCAAATCAAAAAGAACATTGCAAATACAACATTTTTAGTCCAGAGTTAAGATTTTTAGTCCAGAGTTAAGATTTTTAGTCTCTAGGATTTTCAGGAATTAGAGTTGGAGAACAGGTGAGAAATTTAAATGTGAGAATTTTAAATGTGTCATGATGGTGTTTGGCCCTAGGAGGTTTTTTTTAACTGCTGCATCTGTTTAAGCCATACTAATGTCATTACTGCTTAATTTGTGCTTCAGATATAATATCTACAGCAATACTTTTTTCCCCTGTAGACATAAGCTGTAATAGAATTGGTCTTATCTGAAAAGCCCTCTAAAGAACTACTTGCTGCTTTTCATGCCATTTTGTTTTGAGTGATATTGCTGTATTAATCTGTTAGAGATAGTCATGTGCAACTTAATGTCAATTCAAGTAAAAAGCTGATTCTGTTTATGTCAGAAGTGAATTTGGGCTCTTTTTTGTTCCTTTTCTCAATTAGAAAAGACAAGAACTAGGAAAAGTTATTTGACAGGTAGCTTTACAGTACTAAACTTCCGTCTTTTATTACTGCTTATTTAATATGTATACAAGGCTTGCTTGACAGTTATTTACTGGAAACTATCTGCATATCTTTTGCAGCAGTCTTTTAGTTTTAGATTACTAAGTAAGAAGCATTCATTTTAGCTTGCTTAATGTTATTAATGACAATGTAACTGCAGAAATAATTTTAAGCTGGGTTTTTTTGAAGTCTCTGACTTATTAAGGACTTTTTGCTCTGTGTGTGTGGGACATACTTCTTTTTGAGTGCTGTTAGTTGGCTGCAGGAATCCCAATAACTTTTTCTAGGGGTTAAGGAAGGAGGTTTGTAGTGTGTGTCTGTGTGCACACATACATGGGTATGTGCTAGTGATGGCTCTGTGTTTTACTTTGGTTGTTATTTTTCCTGTCCTTGCTCTGGTCCCAGCTTCCCCTGCCCTGTCCCTCATGTAATTTGGTCATGGGTTTGAATTTAAAATCAGATGCTTAGGGTTGTGAAATTTGGACTCTGAATTCATCTTGTAGCTGAGAATAGTTCTTGCCTATGGAAGGAGAACTATCAAAAATTCAACCTGGCTTTTGTCTTTTGGGAGAGTTGCAGGATCGCTTGCTTAGTTTACTATAAATGTAAATTTTACTTAAAGTATGTAAAATTGTTGCTGCAGTTGCTTCTGAATCCATATGTCTAACTCATGATTGCTTGCTTATTACCTGAAGCAGACTGTTTTTATGCTGGGTTTATGAGTAATTAACTTTTAAATAATCTGAGGCTTTAAAGTAATTTTGCCATGTGGATATATATTGAGTTCTGGATACTACACTATGGTCATTCAAGTTTCTTTTTGGTCTCAGTGTAGGATAATACTGCACAGCTAACTTAAACTTTAATAGCTGAATATAGGTGATCTTGAACTTAAAATTGTTTAAATACAGTGTTACATCAAAATCTTGACTTAAAAATAAATGATACCTTCAGTGAAAGAATCATAATTCAAGACATAGTTAGGTTCAACTCTGGCTAAAATGATCCAGTGGGAATTATGGGCTCTTCGAACTTCTCTAATTCTCTTGTATTTTTAATAAGATTTTTTTTAATATAAGATATATTTTTAAAGATAATAAGAAATGAGTCTCAAGTACACAAGGCATAGCAGCAGGTCTGTTTGGTTATTATGTGTGGTTGAAATCACTTTATAACATCTGGGTCATCAAGATAAAATCAATTTGATTTTCAGAATAACATTTTTTAAAATAATAGTGCTGCCAAAAATCCTGACAGGCATGCTTTCATCGTCCAAGACACCAAACCCCATGTTGTTTGTAAGATACCTAAATTACCATGGTGTTTGGTATTACTGTGCAGTTCTAC
Source organism: Callaeas wilsoni (assembly GCA_013398955.1). Taxonomy (NCBI): domain Eukaryota; kingdom Metazoa; phylum Chordata; class Aves; order Passeriformes; family Callaeidae; genus Callaeas; species Callaeas wilsoni. Next base: position 90,336 of record VWPU01005023.1, on the reverse strand, counting down.
AGTATGATTTCCATCAAATATGTCTAACATGACCTTCGACCACTATCAGTAGGAGCTAACAGCTTGAAATGTGAAAGTTTGAAAAATTAAAATTTAGTGTTTGTCTATGGGGTTTTAAATTGAGTTTTTGTGACATAACTTTGAGTTAAAGCATATTGTGACAGATTGGAGCATATTAATTTTTAAATGAGATTTGGGTTTATTTTTTTAAAGTCTCCTTAGATAAATAAACAGTCACAAGCTTTTATGTATTGTATGTCTAGATATACACCAAAAGTAGCGAAATTCTTGTGTTTATGAATTAATATGAAGACATGGTTTCATTATTTTTTATTTTGACCAGTTTAACTACTTTCATTATATCTAAATAGCAGGGGCTACGTTTTTCTTTTATATATTAGCTCAAGTTCCAGAAAGTAAAATGGAGAAAAGTTTTTTGGTAAATGCACATTTGTGTAATGTTTAACATGTAAGTTAGTAATAATAGTATATTTACTGCATGAATGCTAAAACTATTTTGTCAAATTCAAATTGCGTGACTACATGAGTACCAGCTGGTGGGTTTTGGCTGATGTGTCTCTAACCTTCCCAAACTGGGTCATGTCATTGTGCAAATGCAGGCATCCCTTCTAATGTGGCAGGTTCTGGCTGCAGGTAGTGAAGCCAGGCAAAGGAAGCAAGTTTAGCAACTGAAACTGAAAGCTTTGAGAGATGTCAATATAAAAGAACTTTGATGTCCACGTTTTTTTCTCTAGGAAACATGCTTGCAACATTTTTCAAAGTCATCATAGGTGTTCATTTATCACTTGCCTTCCCACTCTTCTAGTATCCTGTTTGGACAGCACAGAAATGCACTCTGTTTTGATGCACTCTGTTATAACTGTAGTAATTTTCAGACAGTGAAATCTTACTTTATTATGTGCTTAGGATTTGCATTAGTTAGTGTTTGTCTTCTGTCCTCTTAAAAAATACTGAGCTTATCTTCAAAGACCTAGCAAGAATTCATAAATTTTCCCAGACATTTTTTTGCCTTCATTGTTAAGCGTTAATGTTGCTACTGTTTTGTAAAGCAAGTGCTCTTTTCCTACAATAGAAAAATATTCTGTGCCCTGAGCTCTCTGTCCTGTTCTTCATCTCCTAGTCTTGGAGAAGGGGGGCATGAACAACTGAGTGCTACTTTTTGGATGATATGTTCAAGCTCTTCTTGTTTTGTGTTTTAATTCTTTTAAAGGGGGGAGGAAAATCATGAAAGTTGTTATATGGAAGTTTAGGGTACTGATCAGCATAGCACAAGTATATTTCTCGGACTTTGTGGAGAAAGAATGGCTTCAGACTACAAATTATCTTCTACAGAAGTTGCTTGAATGTAAGAGCTGTGGGTTGCTGTGTTGCAGTTTAGTTTGTAGCTGATAGAAGGCAGCATAAGGTTAATGACAAAGGACAAGGAGATTGAGGTGGTCTGGTAAAAATTTTTATGGATACTTTGATTTTGACAAACATTAGCTAGAAAATACTGAAATCAACTTACTCCTTGTTAATGTCTTCTGATTGTAAAATCAATATAACTTAAAATGGTGGTTGCAAAGAAGGTGAAGTCAAGTAGCTTTCCATCAGGAGTAATTTGACACAAAACCTACTGACCTTGTAAGTCAGCTTTTGGGTTCTTGACATTCGTGTTTGCATATTGAACAAATTGAACTTAATGATTCTGGAGTAGAATAGCTTTGAGCGCAATCTTCTTTTGCCTGTCTGGGATTAAAGTCCATCTTCCAGCATCTATTCCTGTCAGTGAGTCCTGACAAAGAGCAACTGATGTTTTGGGTGTAGTTGTTAGGCTTGATCCTGTTTTGCCTGCTCAGCAAGGAATTGCACCTGTTCCTGTCTATATGTGCATATCTGTAGATAGCCCTCAGTGCAGCGGCAGGGCAGAGGTCCCGTGCGTGGTGAAATAAACACAGAGGCTCTACTGAGCAATGCAGGCAAGCCCAAGTTGTTGGCTGTGGTAGCTGGCTGCGATGGCTGGTGGCTGTCCTTGGCATGGATGTACAGCAAGTCAGGCAATGGCCAAGCACAGAGCAAGCCTGTGTGTGTGCACATTCTTTGCAGGAAAGGGGAGTGAGAAGACTAAGGAGCCCAGCATTAGAGAAGATCTTAATTGGGACCGGGTGTAGTTGAACCATGTGCACAGATGTAAATACTGTTATTTAATTGCTGTAATGATCAGCAAAAAGGGAGTTGTCAGTTCTGTATGTACGATTCTGTATGAATTGTGTGTGCTGTATTAGAAGTGGGATAATGGAATAAATGAGATACTGTGTGCTCTCAGCCTGTACCTCTGGCACACATACTTCAGGTTTGGAAGTGGTTCCTGGGGGGAACAGTATGGCAGTCAAAGAGGAGGTGCGTTTGAATAATGTGCATTATATTCCTGGTAGGGAATCTACGTTCTTTCTGTGCATCACCACTAGGTTTTTGTTTCACATTTGCCTTCTGGTGGTTTCAGTATATAACTTTTGCTGGCAGCAGAGTTGCTTTAGGATCACAAGTTGCCAATTGTACAGCATTCATGTGGTCTGGTAATTCTGAGAGGAAACAGTGCTACATTAACCTTTTTATTTTCTTTTGGGACTTATTTGAAGAAAAGGGCTTAATGTGTATAAAGCAAATGATCGAAAGAAAAAGAATACACATAAAACTGATTTTGACTACTTGCTCTGATCTGAGCTTCATGGTTTGCAAATGTTGCATTGGTAATCCTTAATAAACTGAACTCTTAAGTATGAAAGGAATATCTCCAGTCATGTGTCTAATCTGTTGAAATTAAGACAAAATAAAAATTGGTGCCATGCAATTTCTCTTTAGGATAAAAACTATGCATGTATGTATCTTTTCGCCTTTTTTGCATAAGCTGCTTATTACTGAAGATCTATCCCAATTGAAAATTTCTGTAGAGTTATTGAAAAAATTATAGCCAAAATAAAAATTCTTGTTGTACATTTGAAAATGTCAGTTGTTAGTAGACCTAGTTAGAAGAACTAAACAGATTAGTCTTCTAAAGAGAAGATAGGGAGACTCTAATTGTGAAGCTGTTGTTGCTGTCTTCTGGCTGGCCCTGTTTGATAGTGGATATACAGCAAATATAAACTCCAGCAGAGCTGAAATAAGGAAAGGTGGCTTTTAGTATGCTGTCCTCACTGTTCCCTGAACCTTAACATTAAAAGGTGAGAGACATCAATAGCCCAAGTCTTATATGATCATCTCTTTGCTAGTTCTTGTTTGTATTTTCATTTATTTAATTTGTTCTTCTGTGTTCTGGATTAACCATTTGCACTACTTTAAAAGATTCCTATTTTCACTATGTTGAATGAAGTCTTACTTATTTGGTAGTTTGAGTTATGGTAGTAGCTTACAGTAGCAAGCTGTTTTTTCTTTACCTGAATTTAGTCACATTTGTTAGAACTTTCTTGAACTTTTACGGGAAACAAAGTAGGAACATTTTAATTTTTGAGTTTACTGATAGATTTTGCCATAAAAAGAGCACAGTCTTATCTGCAATTTCTGATGTAGCTGTTGGGAAATGAGCTGCTCTACAACAGCTTCTAGCATGGATGCTCTGATCACAGAGAGCAGTGGTTTAAATTAATACGGTAAGTTATAGGAAGGTGGTGTAAATATGACCATAGGGGATATGTTTTGCAGAATTGGTTTGTGATATCATTACATGTTCGTGTGAGAAACTATCAGTCTTTTGGAGAAAAAACAAATTTAATAATCTTTGTTTGGCATTTAGGACACAGTGGAAGCTGGGATTTCCTACGTATGAATCACAGTTTTGAAATTCTGTAAGACAAACAGTATAAAATATTGTCAGCATTGTCTAGGTAGACTAAATTTAAAAAGAAAAAAAGAATCAGCTATTGTAGTTACACCTATAGGTTGCCAAAATTTGCAAGCTGTAACTCCAAATAGCAAGTTTGCTAAATTTTTTCCAGATGTCGCCTCTTTGCCACCTTTGTGCTATTCACACTTCTTTTAGAAAATTAAAGCAAGGAACTGACTTTATTCTCTTTGCTGCATTTGCTTTAATTGTTTTATTCTAAACTCTACAGTAGTAAAATAGGTATTTTTAATTATTTTTATTAAGGAAAGTATCTCTTAACTAAAAGACTTTCCTCCTTAAGAAGAAAACATTTCTGGCCAAGTTCGTATTTATGCCTTGCTTCTTAAGGTGTTTCTACTGCTTAAGATGTTTTTACTGTTGCAGATATGATGGATTCAATATTAAAATGTTGAAAATGAGTTTTAATGGTTTTCATACTAGTGAATCCCTGAATTTGTGTGCATCTGGGAGGAGATAAGGGGTTAAATTCCAAATGTATTTGTCAAGGCAATTAGTTCAATGATCCAACAAGCCCACCTTTTAGCTACAAAACATTTCGGTAAAGACATTATTTTGAGCTTCTTTATACTGCATTTCAATAGACCCTCCTATATGCTTTATGTAAGCCCTTTGGCATTTGTTTAGCTTGAATAGTCATGAATAAAAGAGCTTAGAGTTGGCTTTAAAGTGCAGCTTCTGAATTAGGAAAAAGAGGATTCAGATTGCCTTATGTACCCTGTTTCCTTGTCCTTCTTCTTGGGGCTAAACATTTGTGTCTGAGCAAAACTACCTTGATGTCTTCAGGTTTTAAAGGGGAAGCTATTCAGTGCAGTGCACAGTTCACTGGCTATTAGTATATGTTGATGATATATTACAAGTAAGTATCTCTGTCTCTTGGGTAGATCTAAACATGTCCTTTGAGGGCTTACACTGAAGTACATGTTGGTATTAGACTTCTCTCTTGAGAGAGATACGTGTATGGATGTAAACTTGTGTTTACTTATATATTTATGTGAGCCTATATTTATTTATCTAAGCATGTACTTGGCTTTTAGGATCTAGGCTTACCAGGTCTTTGTGAAAGGAGATTTTTTTCTCAACCCATTCAGTATTGTTCACAGCATTAACACATCAGTGAACAAATTGCCCTCTTGCATATGCTAATCCTGAACTTAAAAGAACTTATTGTAACACATTTTAATGCTTTAGCTGGAACTCAGATGGAGATGGGAATCGAGAATCACAGGCATATCAAATTATCATGTGACTGAAAAATGTCCAAAATGCTCTTTGGGTCAACAGTTTGTACTTAGCATAACTTAGCGTGAATGAAAGCAGTCCATGTAGTTTGAGGAAAAGATTAGTCTTTGCTTTTGTCTTTTGTGTGCCTGTGTTGGCCTCAGTTTTTCAGATCAAGTCTGATTAAGCAACACTTTAGCCTTAATTTCACACTAGTAGTGAATGTTATGCTGGAAGTAAAAATATTTGATCTTTGTTTGCAGTACATTTGTTGAAGGAATCCAATTGGAGTTTACTCCAGCTAACAATTGATTACTACATAAACGTATTCAGCAAATACTTGTTATTTTAGGCATTAAAGGCAAGCTGCTATTTATCTGTCCATACCTGCAGGTGTAGACATACCTAAGCCTCATCTATTTATGATGTTCTAAAACTGACTGATCAATCAGATTGTGTAATAAATCTCTTATTAGATGGAATCTGAATATTAAAAAAATAATGAAATCATTGTTACTTGCTCATGAATAAACAGCAAGCTTGCTTCTTCTCCTAAACAATAAATTCAGTTGAATTAATTAGTTAAATAGATGGTGACTGACAAGTGAACTAAACTTTTGATAAGTTGAACAATGAAAAGCCAAGCTTCTTAGAATGCCTGAAGCTGTACATGTTTGCCTGGAGGACTTTGTTTTGAATTAAATTGAATTAAAGACTAAGTAGGTATCACATTTCTAAAGCATCTATCACATCAGTTTGAGTTTTTAAGAATATATGAAGGAATCCTAAAAGGAAATTTTGATTCACCTTGTTTTTTGTCTTTACAGAGTAATTCTTTGTTGGTCGCTGACAGTCTACGAAGCACAGATAAACGCAGGAATGGCCCTGAATATGCCAATGACATCAAAAAGAGAAAGGTGGATGATAAGGATTCCAGCCACTATGTAAGCAAATCTGTGTCAAAGAAATGATTAATTTATTTGCCTGTACTGTGCTTATATGAAGAGTAAAAGAGCTGTGAAGAACAAGGCAACTTTCCTATGGCTGAAGCAGTACATGATGTATGTGCCAGAGAGACACAAGATTCACATGGTGGGAGGAGTAGTGACTCAGTAGTTTAAGATATTGTGAAGTAATAGTTCTCGATAGGAGTAGCTGTTTGGGATTCATGTGTGCTCTGGGGCATTTTTCAGAGTTTGAGTGATATTCTTTCTGGACTGCTCTAGAAACTGCAGGTTTGTTTGAAATGGAGTATTTTATTACTGAGAGGGATTTGTTAAATTTTAATGATAACTAGCTGTTACTGTGATGAGTTATAATTACCATTGCAAATTGCCTATGCTGTCAGGCTGTATCAACTTACTGAAGTTTGCTTTTGGCTGATATAGCAATTTCAGCAGAAAGCAAATTGAAATACTGAAAGTTCACAGTTTTGTGTTCTGCATTTTTGACTAGCTTGCTTGTTGCTGAGTTTCAAAGAGCCACTTCAGTACAACAACGTGTGTGAACATCAGAAGGTTCACATAGGCTTTTGACTTCAAGTCTAAATGCTCAGCCAAAACACAGGATGGTACTTGAAGAGACTAGGACTGGTGTGTGAGAGTACTGAAAAGCAAAATTTAAATCTAATAGAACGTATTGTATTTTGACATAGCAATAATGTGGCAAATTGTCTGGTTTATGTGATTCAGATCACTAATTAGATCTTCGTTACTGAAACCCAAGAGAAAATTAGGTGCCATGTTATTTTCTCAGTATTCGGTAGGGTAATTTTAATTTCTCTCCATTTCAATAATATCTTTGAGCAGCTATTGGATATTTTAGTGCTGTTAATGGTTTTACAAGTTGTATTTCTGCAACTTTCTAATAATAATGTTTTTGATTAGAGGAGGGTTTGGCAAACTTGCCCATGTTACTCCCTCAACTTTAAGAGTTTGATATTCTATTGGCATCTTTAATTTTAAATATTTGAAGACTAAGCATTCTTATTCTACGCTTGATATAAAAAGGAAGAAGAAGCTTAACTTTCTTGTTTTTCTTGTGTTTCTACTGTAAAGAAATGTAAAGGATGCTATTGCACAGTAGAAGCAGTTTTTAATCCACATTTTAAATATGTTTCTGCCTGCTGTTTGTTTGAAATAGATTTTACAGCTAAAGGCAGCATCAAATTAAAAAATAGTGCAAAGCAAGGATATTTGAAAGTTACAGATTTATTCTAATCTTGAAGATGTTTGGATTATTTTTTTGTAGGTCCACCAGTTATGCAAATACAGAGCTGCTGATTTTGAGCTCCTTTTAGCTGAGGCCCTTGTAGGGTCAAGGAAATACTGCTTTTGTCAAAAGGGACATAAATGAGTTGTAGAACCTGTAGCTTTTGGAAAAAGAAGGAAAAGTGAATTTTTTTATTCCCTTTTAAACTTTTGACTTATTTTCATATTAGTACCTATGTAATTTCAGTGTGTGGCTTTATTAGTGAGGAGAATCTTCTGATACTAGTAGAAGTTACAGGAGATGCCTTTGATAATCCTAGGAAATTTCTATTTATTGAGACAACGAAGTCAGTGGAGTTCACTTAAACATTGCTTTGCAGCTAATTTTCCCTCTTCCAGAGGGGTGTTTCTGGCAAACAGATGTCCCTTCTCCCACATTCTCTTAGCTGGGTGCTTCATACTTCTCAAGAGGTGGCAGATAACCGGAGCTAAAGCTTTAGTTTCTTCGTTTGCACCTGTTGGTTGGATAGCTTCCTGAGTAGCAAAGAGAGTGACCATTCTGTGTCCAGCGGCACTCTTGGGTCCTTAATATGTTTATGGTATTTCTTGGAGCAAGATTCAGCTGTTAACAGAAGGGAAGGGTTGAAACTACCTGTTGGTTTGGGTTTTTTTTTTTTTTCAGTTGGATTTTTGGGGTTCTTTTTTTGTTGGTTGGCTGGCTGGTTTGGGGTTTTGTGTTTGGTTAGTTCTGGGTACTTGGTTTTGTTCAGATTTTTAAAGCATTGTGGCCTGAAGTGAGAGGAAGGATCTAGTGTTATGTGTGAAAGCTCAGACACTGAAAGCAAGAGCTGGGGGACAGTTGAGCAATCTTGTATGTCTGATTTGTTTGCATAGAAACTTTTTAACTAAAAGTACTTTTATTGGAAATGTCAAACTTGTTTCCACAAAAATTTCGAGTTTTGACATTCACTTAATTTCTTTGTTTGATTTTGAGTCAAGACTTGCCTTCTGATTGAAACACTCTGTGGTACTATGGAAATCACTAGACATCTGTGTATCAGAATGTGTCTACTGGGCATCCTGGCCTCTGCTGGAGATAGGGACCAGGAGGCACTACAGTAACAGCCAATCATTAGTAGAGCAGCTCAGGTGAACACAGATCTAAGTGAAACAGTCAAAATACAGCTTGACAAGCTGCAGTAGAACACTTCTGTTTAGGCATGTCCAAGTATTTTGCTTTTCTTGGGCAGAAATGTTGAAATGCCTTGGCATTTTTGAAGTGTTTTCTCCTCAGAACTTTTCATTTCAAAACTTGCCTTTCTGGAAAAGGGGAAAAATGGTACTATCGCTTTGAGGAAGACGATTCATCACACAAGCCAAAAAGCTCCATTTTCCTGAGATCTGTTTTTTGGTGTTTTTCCAGGTATACAGAAGCAGTACTTTCTCTAAATTAACACAAGATTAGTGTATGAACAGAATACCTTTCTCTTTTAGGAGTAGTGATAACACTCTTTATGATGGTAATAAGGAGGGGTTTTGGACCATCTTGCACTGATGGTGAGATCGCCATCTTTCAACTAGTTCCACCTTACTTGGATTTAACTGCGGTAGCAGAAATAAGGTGTTGTGTTTCTGTTTTAATTGTTCTCCCTATTGCTAATAATTTAATGAAAGGCTGTTTGTTTCTTGTTTAGGAAAACCAAAAAATGTCTGAGTAGATGCGTAGTCTTTGTTTAGGCTTTTATTGTACTAACTGAAATGAACACTATATTTATTTATTTTTAATAGGACAGTGATGGGGACAAGAGTGACGATAACTTGGTTGTAGATGTATCCAATGAGGTAACTTTTTTCATTTTTGTAGTCTTGACATTTGCCCAAAGGTAAAAGTACATTTAGATGCTAGAAGAAAAATAATCCTCTGTGTGGAGATGTTAAAATATTCACAGCTTCTCCTTTTTATTAGTCCTGCAGTTACTATGTCTTCCTCTGAGCTTTATCTGGTTGCCTTCTTGGTTTTTCCTTCTGCTTTGTCCAGGTCTGTTCCCTCTGCAGTTAACATTCTGACACTTCACAGCTGCTCTGTAGTGTAGAGAGTAGTGGTGAAATGCATGTGGAAGGCTAAGGTTTTCAAACTGCTGTCTTTGAATGAAAAAGGAAGACATTATATAATGTTGTATTTCATAGTAGGATTATTATTAAAAAAATTACCTTCAAAATTGTATTTTAATGTCCTACATTGAAGACATTTTCCAGAAATGTTGGTTTTTTAGAATGAAGTTAGTTTGCAAGATTTTCCAGAGATTGTAGACACTTTCTTCCTCCAGGGCTGAGATTTGGTAATGGCATCAAGGTAAAGGGATGGATGCTCTGTTTTCTTCATCTTTTATTTCATACAACACACAGATATAGGAAGCCTGAATATGGTAGTGAGGTTCTTCATGTCTGTGAAAAACACAGGCAGAGAAGCTGGTAGAGAAGTGCCCTCAGTAGCTCCAGGTGCCCAAACGATATCACCCAAGTAGAAAAATGGGTATCCAACTAGTGATTTTAGTAATCCTTTCAGAAGGTCAGCTTACAATGAAACTGCTTAATAATCAGTCAGTAGACTTATTACCCTTTTGTGAGGTGTGATTTCTCCCTGGTGCTATTCTTATGAGCCAAAGGAGCATGGAGAACCTGCAGAGCTCTGATAGCATTGTAACTCATGAGGCTGGCTGTTTCAAGTTAAAGTAAATGCAGAGAGTGCCTCTGGAACAGAGAAAAATAATCACCTGAGAGGTGATTTCAGTTTTCCTGTAGATGTAAGTGGCAAGGCAATTACAGATGTTGTTTAACAAAAATGTGGCAGCTATTACGGCATATAAAGATCCCTGTACAGGCCATTCCACTTAAGAGTTGGACTCGATGATCCTTGTGGGTCTCTTCCAACTCAAAATACTCTGTAAAATCTGTGAAGGCATGCTTCTATCTCTTCTTCTGAAGGTAGAGATGACCAAGGTCTTTATCATCTAAAAGAGGTTATTGAAACATTTACTGTGACTAGCAGAGCATGGAGAATATACATGATTAAAACAGTGTCAAGTTACTGCAGTTTCTGTTGGTCTTCCTTGCTCTTACCACGTTTTCTGCACTTGCTTTAGTTCGTACTTAGGTATGCTTTGCAAGCTCTGTGCTTGGAAATAATTTATGATTACATGTAGTGTAAAATAAAAACACATTGCTTACTATATGACTTTACTTACTTCTTTAGACTGATGAAGGGATTTCAGCTTTTTTTTTGTTATAAAGATAACAAAATGTCTTGCCACTTGCACTTACTACTTAAATTCTTCTAGTTTTTTTTTTTCCTATAGACTCCTTAGTGATGTTCGTGTACTAGTTTATTACACGGCTCTGCGCTGTTCTTCCCATTGTTTTAGGATCCTTCTTCCCCAAGGGCAAGTCCCACTCATTCACCACGTGAAAACGGTATAGATAAAACCCGCCTATTGAAGAAGGATGCTTCCAGCAGTCCAGCATCTACAGCCTCTTCTGGAAGTTCCACTTCCCTCAAATCCAAAGAAATGAGTCTGGTAGGTAGCAGTCTGTGGTCCAGATAGTCTTCTTTCTTGTAAAATCTATCTCTCCATTCTTCTGCAACTACTTGTGGTACAAATTACCTGGCATTAAACGTTTGAAGCTGAAATTGGCTACTGTTTTCCCAGATCTTTAAAGTATTATTGAGCTTTCCTCTTTAGCAATATTTTCTGCTTTGTTTTGATTTCTTGTATTTCCTACATTTCTGTCAAATGAGTTGCAAATTTATTACAAAGAACAAGCATTGGTTTGGGTTTTGTTGGGACCAATAACTTATGGTTTAACATGGTCTGTATACAGTCACTAAGAAGTTCTTCATGCTTTTGTTAAACTCTTCTAAATAAGCTGTTATTCCTTGGAGACTTTTTCTTGTAGTGTCACTAATAATTCGATCTGATTCTCTGTAACTTTCGTGTCATGTTTTTTTGATACTATCAACTATAGTGGTATTTTGCTTTTGTAGTTAGATTTTCTGTGTCCAATAATAATTGAGATATTAATGATTTCAAGCTAAAGTAGTTTAGTAATACAAACTGTATTTTTCTGAAAAAAAAATGAGCTCAGGCATTCCTTTTTTTATGTCAGTAGAAGAGGAAAAATAACTTTCTATGTTCCTTATTTTAATTTTGGCAGCAATCAAACAGGTCAACATTTCTCTCTCACAAGTTAATGTTGTCAGCATTGTGTGGATTTATGAAAATTGGCTGAGGGACTAGGTAGTAGGTGCCCAGCATCCCAGCTGCTGTTGTGATAAATTGTATAATATGGCCTGGATTAAAAATAATACTCATTTAATTTGTTTAATGATACCAGCATGAAAAAGCCAGCACGCCTGTTCTGAAATCCAGCACACCAACTCCTCGAGGTGATGTGCCAACCCCAGGCACTAGTGCAACTCCAGGACTCCGTCCAGGCCTTGGCAAACCTCCAACAATGGACCCTCTGGTTAACCAAGCTGGTAAATGCATTACCTCATGTGTTTTTATGGTTCCAAAATTAATCTTTTTTTACACATGTGATTGTTAACTAAATATATTGCTTTGTTCTTGATATCAAGAGAGGCCTTGATGAGAAGCAGATGTTTGGATTATCAGGAGTTTGAATATCTTTCTGTCTCTTAGTCTTTTTTGTTTACTTTTGTCTTTATCTTTTTTTGCAAATAATCCAGAGACTGAACGCAATATAAAAAGACTTCTCAGAAGTTTCTGGTACTTATTCTGCATGCAATCCCTTCTACAGTCTTTGTCTGAGTCTGCTAATATTTGCTGCAGTGCACAGCTTGACAAATGCCGAGGGAAGTTTACTTTTGCTATTCAGGCTGGTACACACAGTTGCTTCAGACATGAGCTGTGTAAACCATGTCTGTCAGCTTCACTGCTTAATTTGGCAAAGAAGAGATTAATGTAAACAGGAGAATATTACAGAAATGAAAATAGGTAATGCTAGAAGAGATTGCTAGAAGTAATCAGCAAGTTCAGACTTCAGTAGATCTTATTTACACTGAAAAGAGCTGGTGGTACTGACAGACTATGGCAATGTTTCTTGACAGAGTGTGTATATGAGAGGGAGAGGTGAGGTGTTTTAGAGGGAGAAAAAAAAGGGCTGCTTTCTTTCCTGTATGCAGGAATCCATAAATAAACCCACTTAATTTCATTATTCTGTAGCTGCAGGTTTGCGGACACCATTGGCAGTACCCGGACCGTACCCTGCTCCGTTTGGAATGGTACCTCATGCTGGCATGAATGGAGAGTTAACCAGTCCAGGGGCAGCCTATGCCAGTCTGCACAATATGTCACCCCAGATGAGTGCTGCTGCTGCTGCAGCTGCTGTGGTTGCCTATGGAAGATCTCCTATGGTAGGCCATACGTTGCATGCAATCTCCGTCCTGTGAGTTGTGGTTCACTGAGAAAAGCTACATGCTTCATTTAGCACTGCAGAATTCCCAACTCAGAACAGTGCCAGAGGCTTGACAGCTTCACTGCGTGCTTCACTGTGTGCTTCACTTTGCTGTGTGGCTGAAGAAACAAATTTGCACCTTGAAAACAAAGAATCTCAGTGTATTAATGTATCTTTTCTTTTTATTCTTCACCTTCATCAGTGCTTTAATTAATGAATAAATGCCAGAAATTTATTTTTTGCTGTAAAATGAAAAAGTAGTTTTGGTAAACACAAAGTATTTCACTGTAGCTGTGGACATCTGCTTTTTTGTTGCTGAACCGCATTTGTGTCCTATATAGACATAACAAATTAATCTTCAAGCATGTAAAAGTCTTTTTATCTGGATCCCTGTCCCTGTATTTTGTTGGGGTTTTTTTGTGGAAATCAACCTAAGAAGTTGGTCAGTACCTATTTTGGAGCTCTGAGATCAGGTGTGTTAAGAATAGTTGCTGTTGTGGGTGTAGTAAGTAAATGGAACCTGGTAGTTATAGTGGTTGTCATACAAAATAACCTAGGGGCCTGATTCTGCAAACATGAGCTTAATGGCAGCTTTCTGCATAAACAAATTTACCTACTTGTAAATTTGCAAAACTGGATTTATGCATGTCAACTTCTCATTATTTTTTGTATGACCGCTTTTTTCAAACTGGCAAACAGGGCTTTTATGTGAAAATTTTAATAGCATACACCTTCCTTTTAAAGCAATAACAATGTTTACTCTAGTATAATGTTCAGAAGAAAAACTAAGTCTTTTTGGTCCAGAATTTCTGCGTGGATTATTTGATACACATAGTTACTCAAGATATAAAAATTCAGTGGAATTGCAGTATGTAAAGAGAATGTTGGTTTTTTAAGCTATGGACAAGCTTGTTTTCACCCCACAATGTGTCTTTGTGAGAGATCTCTCAGCTGCTGTGCCCACACAGAAGGCTGTGGAGGCAGTGAGATCCTAGCTGGGGCCCAAAGCTGCTTTCCAGCACCACACTGTGCCAGCCTGAGTACGTGCTAGCTCTCTCAGGGGTAAAGAGCACTAGCATGGCTTGGTGCTGACATGGACTCTAATTCCAGGGCTAACACGGACTCTCCCTGCGAACCAGGGCTGCTGTGTTATGCTCAGTGATATGAATGCATGAGAAGTGATTTTCTGCCCTCATATGAGTGCTTCTATCAGAAGGATGCTCAGGAAAAAGGTCTGGGTTTTGCCCCCCAGTGGAGAGTCACATGGTTATCTGATACTGTGGGTAAAAGCCACCTTTTGGTTAAATGCATAATATCTTGGGGGTGGAGAAAAGAGACTTGCTGAGAAATTGATGAGAAATTCCAAGTGTGAGATTAATTCACTTTTTGTTGTCAGGTTGGGTTTGATCCTCCTCCTCACATGAGAGTACCTGGAATCCCTCCAAATCTAGCAGGGATTCCTGGGGGAAAACCGTAAGTAACTTTTAACATTTTGGTAACATCGGCAATATTTAGAGGGAATGAAGTTATATTCGTCAGTGAGCAGGGATTTCAAAGGGGATAGTGTCTGGTTGTTTTTAAGAGGGTGCTCTAGACTTCTCCAGGTAAAACCTGCAGCATAAAAGTTCTCAAATGGTAGTTGTCATATCCCAAAACAGGTGTGTATATACCTATTTCCAAGGAAAAGTTGTTGAAGGTATACTCTGAGGTTTTTTTATTTCATTCTTTCTGGGCGAAGTTAAGGGGATTACAAACGAAATGGTAAATAGTGGTCAAATGTGTTAGATAAAAAATACATTGAAACTAAAATTTGCACTACACTAAGCATAAATGTGGGGTGCAAACTTGCAGACTCCTTGTCTGGCACTTGTTTTATCAGGCATGAGAGTCTGCAACTGATGACAGTGGGTATCTGGAGCAGTTACTTTAGCAACAGATTACACACACCTTGCATAATGGAGCAAGCTGTGTAGAACTTTTGTGTGAGTGCAGCTGGAGGGCAAAAGGATGATGAAGCAGTTGTGGAGCAGGTGGTGCATAGATGTAGAAGAGTTTTCACAATAAGTTCTTTTTTTTAAAAGGTTTTGTTATTGGTGAAGCAGTTAAATAAAATGCTTCTGTGATGTCGTGACTTATTGATGTTTCAATAAAACAAATTCAGCAGCATACAGGAAATGTTTCAGTGATTTGGCTTTGGTAGACCATTGACCCTGAACTTTACCAGTGCAGTAGACTCTTAAGTATGTATGACCTCTGAAAATATGCAATTAATGTTTAGATATTCCTGGGCAAGTAGTCTATGTGGGTACTAACAGAGCAAATTTAACTCAGCTGTTTTCTGGAGAGAATGAGGCAGAGAGAACTCTAACAGTTTTATCAACACTCTGTTAGAACCTGTTCTTAGTTCACACTTGGCAGTCAGTCCTGACTGCTCTTTCAACAGGAACTTGCAATTAGAATAGTTTTTCTCTACCTAGGTACTTATATAATTTTGAAACTTATTGAACACATTGCACTTTCTGTGCGGGATGTTCATGTTACATAATATCTATTTACCAGTCTAAATTTAATTTTTCCTTTTGCAGTTTCTGGTAACATTTAGAAACTTTTAGGATGCTAAGTTGTCAGACAGGCTGTGGTGAAAGTTATATACTCGCATATTTCTGTTTATTTTGATTTTGGACTCCTCTTAGTAACTAGTGATACCTTATAACATCAGTCCTGCAAACATCCTTGAAAGGATACCAGATTACAGGCGGAAAAGTGTATATTTTCTTCTGATCTTTTCCTTTAACAATAGGAAGGCAGCAGACTTAGTTTGTAAAGCCATCCTGAATGTGTTTTTGTGGTTATCCAGCATGCTTCTGAGAACAGGCTTAGTGATCTGTTGACAGTGTGAGAAACCTGTTAAATATTGGTTGTACTTAAAGTTGGTGTTGTGTTGACAAGATTACTGAACTCAGGGCTCAATGAGTTGGTGTTGTGTATCAAATGTGGTGTTTTTAAATTTAGTGCAGTAAGGATCAGGCTTTGTACTCAAAATTCAGACACATTCTTGCTGACTTTCATAGAATTTGGCATACTTAAATAAGATGCTTTTGGAAATCGCATAATTGAGTGGCTATAAGTTTTTACTTCTAAACAAGTGTATTCATAAGCTTTCAATAATGTATTTCATTATTAATGCCTTGCAATATTTTATATTGTAAGCTATCAAAACCTATTTTTCTTCAATCAGAAATTTTCTGTGGCTGAGTTCTAGTTGTTACACTGTTCAAGACAAAAGGACAGCAAATGTATACTGCTCTACTTTGTATCCTGGTAATTTAGCTAAGTTACTTTTGGGCGGCGGGAGGGGGAAGCTGTGTAGGGGTTGCTTGGGGTTTTTTAATGTTTTTACCACTCTATTCATACTGCTTCATATACTGCCTACTTTGATACACACTCCCTAGTCTCCACTTCATTTAATGTGTCCTGCAATGCTCAGGGTTTTTTCTGGTCATGTTACTTGTACATTTCTTCTAAAATTAATTCTTTGCTTATCTTAGTGAAGCAAGCCTAAAATTCCATATACTCATCTGTTGTCTTTCCATTGACAGCTATAAAACAGTCTCATGTTTTAGTCTTGACTGGCTAGATGCTGTCTGCTACCTGCAGCATTTTTGAGTATCTCACCTACTTCAGGGTTTTTCTTCTGTGTTTTCTGTACACAGAAGATATTATCTTGCAAACTGGTGGAGTACGCCTTGTTTATTTTCAAAATCAACCTTTTTCTTGAGTGCAGATGCGTGTCACATTGAATTTGTTTTGTTAGATGTGAAGTTTTAGTGAGTCTTGTTGCAAGTGGTACAGAGAATCTTTGAATTGAACAATTGAATCCCCACTCGTGTGTATGCTTTAGGCTGCATGGTTTTTATCAATGGGTATGCTTATACTGTTTTTTCACCCAAGAGAAAATTATATTCCCTTCTTTCTAAAGGACAGACGCTTCTGATAGCACCCATGTTTTTTTAATCCTTCTGAGATCTGTTAATGACCAATGACCTACTTGTTAGAAAAATGAGTAGCCTGTCAAAAACCCCCTTGATCGTGAACATGTGGTGTCTGAGTCCTGAACTCTTTTGTTTTGATGCATTTAAATATGCCCTGGACTATAAGTTTTTGGTGTGTTGATCTAATTTTTTTTTTTTTTTTGCTTTGCGTAGTCTTTCTAACAAGTACTTAGCTTTTAGTATTCTATAGCTGCTAAATTAACATTCTTACGGTTTTCTGGTTTATATGAACCATGCTTTCTAATAGTTGGATTGTGGACTAAATACAGAGTTTCAAGATTAGTGGTAAGATTTATGACCACAGTATTGCTTCCTTGGTGTCTAAAATTCTGAATTAATGGTAGTATTGAGGACAAGTATATTTCTCAGCATGTTTTCCCAGACAGTAAAAAGAGCTGAAAATATGTGTTTCTCATTTTAGTAGGAAAGGGAAACTTTACGTGGTAAATGTTAACTCTTTCTCCATCTACTTATAAGCTGACTTTTCATTGTGTTTTTGGAGAGGTGTACTACACTCTTTTGGAACTGCTCGATTTCAGTTCTGCTGAACTGAACTCTGTTCTTTAGATCTCAGTACTTTTGCAGTGAATGTACAATGAGAGATATTGTAAAGAAAGGCTGATTTTATTGTATTATAGGAGATTAAGGGGTGTGTGCGTCCCTGCTGTTTATCTCTAGATAGAATTATTTGGCGACATGTAGGAAGATGAAAATTCAGTCATTTCTGTACAAATACCTCTATCCTTAATTCTTGGCATTTTGTTCTATATGATGAAACAACACACTCAGATATTCAGTTTCTTGTGCTAACTACAATTAAAAATGAGCTGGAGTGCAAAGAAAAGCTAAAAGCAAAATGCAGTCATGAACGGAAGGAACTTTTTGCTTTCGTGTTTTGCATGTAATGTTGTGCTAGCACAAGTCTGCTTGAATTGAAGGGATGAAGTGGAAGTTTTTGAGGGATTTTTTTTAAGGCATGGTATTTTAGAAGGCAGAAATTGTATGCATTTATACATCAATCTGAATACTTAGAGTAGCTGGCAGGTAGTTTAGTTAGCTTTCTGTATTCTTGGGTAGTGAATTAATTACCCTGAAGTCTCCTCAGCATGTCAGATGATACTTGCTGTATACCTATTTGTAAATTGGAGATTTAAGCTGAGAAACTGGTTTGTATTAGTATCACTTAACCATGCTGCTGTGCTTAGGAACTCTGCAGGTTCTCAGTACTGCTTTGACACACATGAGAGAAGTCTCTGGATGCAGTTATTCAGAAGAATATTTCCATTATTCAGAAATAATACAAGTGACAGTATGCTATTTCTCAGAACTCTTCTAAGTAAAAGGCACAGAAGTTTGTCTTGTAATTGTTCTTTTCATAATACTCAGTTAATTAAAAGTGTATGTTTACATATTAGTTGATAATGTACTTAGCTTGTTTTATGTTAAATTTTAATTGCATTTGTATAAGATAATTTTCTTTTGTTGTTAGCCCAACACAAGGAAGGACTCTCTTTGGACCAAAGAGGGATAATTGTGGAATCCATGCCTGGATAGGCATCTTTCATACAGACAGAATGCTCTGAGTGAGACAGAAAACTGTGCTAGTCATGAGACTAAACAGCAGTTTCTGGCATACATGGTCAGTTCTAAAAGGAAAATGGGTGGTCAAGTGATGCCTATTAAGAAATCCTGAGCTTTAGGGAACTGAAGAATTTTCCAGATTTTGCTAGCTGTTGACTCTTCTGAGGTTAGACAACGAAAATTCATGTCATTTTTGGGAATTGAGGCCTGTGAATATGTCTAGTGTATTAAAAATTGAGTCTTCTCTAGATGTAGCACTGTAAGTACAGTCCTTCCCAGAAGTAGGAGGCCCTGTCTCACGGTGACCTGATGAAGAAGAAGCCAAGGGCTGCAGCGACTGAGCTGCAAAAAGTCATTTGCACCGCCGTCTCCAGTCCTATGTTCTTCTGGAGACACTTTCCTTGTCTAGGGAGTGTCAGGAGTGTCAGTCTGCCAAACGATGCAAGCTTTTTCAAGGTTTTATTTGCGTAACAAAAGTTATACCATAATACCTAGCAGATACAAGTCACTAGACTACCATACTGTAAGTATGCTGGCAGTGGTGACGTTAGCATTACATGCCACATACCTTCAAGCAAACAGAAACATTTACTTGTCTTAGCAGAGGGATTTGGCGAAGTGTAGCCATTTCTTTCTACAGTGGATTGCAGATAACTTGCACTGTAGAAAAAGCTGTCTTGGCTTGTAAGAAACTGTCACTGGTCTGTTCGTTAGGCCATCAAACTCAGTCATCCTGCATCCTGATCAACCCATCTTAGAAGCAAATGCTAAAAAAGAGTGACTTCTTCTATGATTAGTATAGCCCTGCTTTAAACACAGACATACTGGTAAAATTCTGCATGATTAAAAATACACTGGGTGGGCCTGTGATGTTTCAAAGCATAAGAGTCATTACAATTCTACAGTAAACAGGAAGTGCTTGAAAAATGTTTCTATTGTCTTCCTCACACCCCATCTCAGCAATAACTGAGAAGCTCTGTATATGCACCTAAGCATTTCAAAACACTAATTATTTAGGTATTTTGAATTGAACAGAACATTTAAGCTGTAACCTCCAAATAAATAAAAAAGTCATGGACAAGTAGATTATTCATCTTGGACATGCTGGAAAAAATTGCCTAATACTTGCTTAATTGTTTTGCTTCAGTCCATGATAAAAGCAAGGGCGGGCTGAAACTTCAAAGTTGTACAGTTCTGTGTACTCTTACTGCTAACAAATACTCTGCAACTGACTTTGATCTGGAGCCCAGGATGGGGCCAAGCTTTTCACTTTCTTAAATGCTGAGACTCTTTTGTTGGATTCTGCAGATGAACCTGAGCAGTTCAGCCTCAAGCAGTCTTGTTGCCACTCCTGTTCTGCTTCGTCTCCCATCCTGTGTCTGACCTGCTTAGTGAATAGCTACTTTGGGACAATCTTGTCTCTATTTTTCTTCACAGAAAGGAATGGGTTTCTAGTTAAGCGTTCATCATTACTGTAATTCTTCATACAAAAAGCCAGAAGGGGTCCCATGGGACGAAATGCATTTGATATACTGTGTGCCTTGTGTACATGTAAGGGAGTGAACTTTGCACTACTTTCTTATCTTACATTTCCCATTCCTGACATTTCTGTGACAAAAAAGATGTCATCTTTGGCACTTGCTCATCCTCTGTTTCTGTGTACTCTGAGCAAGATTTCTGCTTATATGTCCAACCATGAAACATGAATGAGTACAGCACTATTAATTTCTCCTCTGTTTAAGAGCAGTTGCTGTTAATGAATTTTTACCCTTCACTTAAGAAAAAACTGTGATATTGCATGGGTTGACTGTTTCCGCTCTTGCTTTCTGTATGAAAGTGCTGTAGAGTTCTTTCATTTCTCCTCAGTCTTTTTCAAAGGAATATCTTATGCCCAGGAGCAGAGCAGATTTGATTGCTGTGTGATGTCTGTTCCAGAACCAGGCATCTTCCTTGTTCATTCATTTCAGACTGTGTGATACTTGGGAACATGTAATAAAATACCTTGAAAATTCTACCTTATTATTCAGAACAGAACATGAAATATCTATTGTTGGATTCTTGGAAGATGGATGTGATACTAATAGTTGAGCTGCAGTGATTGAAGATTTCTGAGGAAGAAAGTAGATTTGGAAAAGAAAGGGAAGTTCTGAACAAAAGAATATATTAGAAAAAGAAACGTTTCAGTAGGGAGATGGCAGCTCATTAAGTAAAAAAAAAAAGAGTACTCATCTCTCACCATTTTTAATCCGCTTTTGCCTCTTGAAGGATGCTGTTAATGTAACAACAGCACCAAAAGCATAAGCTATGGATGCACTTAAAACAGAAGTAACAGAGAAGGAGCTCACTATTATAGCAAAAACCAGCCTTTTACAGTAGTATTTTCATTACTAGTTAAAATAAGCAAACAAAGAACCCCCCCTGCACCTGAAACCTTTATTAGTTGGTGTTTATGCCCTTGTCCTTGAGTAGAGCTGACTGTAAACTTTTCAGTGACCATGAAAAAATAATTTCATGTACTTTCTCCAAGGAAGAGTGTTTTTATTCAGTGCTAGAATGTCACTTCCTCAACCCTCAGTTTCCATAAACATGAAATCATGCAATGAATACAAATAAAACGTATTTCTGGAGCGCCAAAAGTGCCTTGAAAACTGAGCCTTTCAGGTTTTTCAATGTTCTTATTCAAGAAAACACAATTATGAGACGATGATATCAGCTTTCTGATGAAATGTGTGTGCTACCACTCTTCTATGCGTTTCTATTTTCTGTTCAAAGCACTACTTACCAGCTAGAAAGAGGGTATATGAGCACAGCCAGTGGTGATGTTAAAGATGAGGTGCAGGAATCAAGCAAAACTTTGGCTTGTGGTACTGCAAGGCAACCGGTGCAAGCCTCATGGAAGGATGTGAGTAGTGCCTGGTGAGGGACTGCTGGTGTAGGACTTGTGGTGATGAGACTTGGAACTGCTATCTATAAACCAGGGGCTGAAAGATCTTTTGATTATCTAAGTGGCTGAGGGATAGCAGCCATGACCTTGGTCTGTAGAGTTGAGGGTGGAATTTAACCTGCTTCCCCATTTGAGGCAAGCTGAAAATTTCTAATGTGAATACTTGTCTCCTTCTGAGGTTTCATCTGCCTATATTACTTGGCACTGTAGCTCTAATTTTTGTGAGATGATTGGCTAAGAGCTAAAACTAAAAAAAGACAGTGTTTTTCTTGCATTATAGTTCTGTGATGGCTGATTTTTTAAATTGTTTTGTCTTCTCTCCTCTTTCCCTTCCCCAAAAGAGCCTACTCCTTTCATGTTACTGCAGATGGTCAGATGCAGCCAGTTCCTTTCCCTCCTGATGCCCTCATCGGTCCAGGAATCCCTCGCCATGCCCGTCAGATCAACACCCTGAACCACGGGGAAGTTGTGTGTGCAGTTACCATCAGCAACCCCACGAGACACGTGTACACGGGTGGGAAGGGGTGTGTCAAGGTTTGGGACATCAGCCACCCTGGCAACAAGAGCCCTGTCTCTCAGCTGGACTGCCTGGTAGGTGAACAGGAATTTATGCACAAAAGTAGCTTCTCCTTAGAGACTCAAAAAAAAAAAATAGCTGTCCTTGTTTGGATTTTGTTCATATAAGAAGGAAATAGCAGGCAGGTCTTTTTCCTGGTGTCCTTTTTTTTTCACACATAACGGTGTAACAGAGAACAGTGCTGGTTTATTTAGTGATAATTATCACTAAGGGTCAAATAACAGATTAGATCAGATTTTTGAATAGAACATATATGTCATGTTTTGAATAAAACATGATTTTTTTTTTCCATTTTAGTTATACTGATGGTTTTTGTGCATGAGTTTAAAAGGAATGTATCTTGTCTTATGCAGGGCTGCATAAGACTTCCCTGGGTGTTTCACTCACACAGAGAGTGAAAACCTCGTTTTTGTAAGATGATAGCAGCCATATACTGAAATAATGTGACACAGTACCAAAGGTTACTTTAAGTTTTGCTCCGCTTATTGTTCATGATCCACTAGTTATACGTATAGGCTGTTTATTTTCATATGTGCAGGATACAAAAGGGACTGGGTGCAACAGTATAGGTAGCTGAAAAGCTAACTCAAAAAAGGTAATGGCTCAATAAGAGATGCTTCTTACTAGAAGCAGCATAGAGGTTTGTGCAGTGTCAGCCGAGAAGACAATGTTGTCAAGCTCAGCAATATGTATTATAAATGAAAATTCTAGCTTCAGTGTTGATCCAATTAAATGTGGTGGCGGTTTTTGGGTTTTTTACCCTTTATCCTTTCTTTACTGCTATCATTTCGTAATTGCCTAGTAGTAACAGTGAAGTTCAATGGGTGTTCTGTTCTGTGGCAGGTATCTGTCTGGATGCAGAGCCTTCATTTTAGTTATGGAGCAGTAATGACTGATTAAGCCAACATTTTCACTGCCCTACTTACTGGTCCTTTGCTGCAAATTTTAAAAAAAAATCATAGTAGGAATGCTGTTAACTAATTCTTGCAGTGTTTTTTTCTGTGTCTTGAGTTACAGATCTTAATCATCAATTTTGTAAAAAACTGCTGCCAGTCAAGCGAGGTTGTAATAAGCAAAGGTAGAAATGTCTTCTGTCACTAACTCCCCCACAGTACCTCTCAAATCAACAATAGTATCGCAGATGAGAGATCAATAAGTACAATAAGAATCATGTTGAACAACAAAGGACCAACATGAATACAGGACCAATACAGGAATCCTAAAACTTTCAACTTCAATACTGTGAATGCAAAATAGTATTTGAAAGAAAAATTCAAAAATCTGAAGGGCATGAGACTAGAACAACATTTTCATATAGGGTTGTTAAATGCCAAATGAAAGGTCATTTGCTTTAATATTTCTATTGTTGGTGACCTTCACTGATGGAGTACATTTGCAGAAAAGCAAGCTTACTTTGGCTCTGTTTTTGTGTAATGAGATAGAAAACTTGCCATTCATCACGTTTGAAACAGTAGACTGTGGCAACAGGAGTCTGCAGTTTTAATTTCTGCAGCTGCAGTTTCTAATTAGTGATGAGGAGGAGGTGTTTTCAACCTTTTAGGATCCTCTTCAGTACTTTTGTAATGGAAACAGTAACAAACTGCTTGAAACTTTGATGCAGTCAGAATTATATTAGTGGTCATTACTGGCAGGCACGTAACTGAGGTGATTTGTGTTGTACAGAACAGAGATAACTACATCCGCTCCTGTAAATTGCTGCCTGATGGATGCACCCTCATAGTTGGTGGGGAAGCCAGCACATTATCCATATGGGACCTGGCAGCTCCAACTCCTCGCATCAAAGCAGAGCTGACATCCTCAGCACCTGCCTGCTATGCTCTGGCTATCAGCCCGGATTCCAAGGTGTGCTTTTCCTGCTGCAGTGATGGGAACATTGCAGTGTGGGATCTGCACAATCAGACGTTGGTCAGGTGAGTCATTGTTTACAGAAAATTTTAATAGAAGTTACTCTTTGGACAGCTACACAAATATTTGTATCCCTGAATAGGGTTCATGACAGCAAAGTAAATAGTGTCTCTTATTCAAAGGAGTGGTTTACACTCAAGTTAGGCAGAAGTTAGTTTTGATAGCTTCAGTCTAGTCTTGGAAGATGTGTTTTCAGGGCCTAATGGGTTGGTCCATAACCTACTGTAGTCAGTGTAAAAGCTCTTTTCTATTATTTGGGATTGGTCTGCAGGTTTCTATAAGCAGCATTCTTGCTGGTTTGTTATTGGTGTAGACTGAACGTGCCTTTTAGGGAATACGTTGAGATTTGTTCTTTTCCTTTGTCTTAAGCCTTGTTAAGTAAAAAAGAGTATTTTCAATTCTTATTTAGCAATAGTAAGTAGAAAAATTAATCTTAAAAAAGTAGTTGAAAGGGTAGATCCTCTCAGTTCTTTAGGAAAGCACAGGGGCTTACTATAAGATAAATTTAGTTTATGCTTACCAAAGTAGTGGTGGCTTACAATATTTTGAGACGAGAGAGTCTAATTTGGAAATGGCTGTGATACCTTGTGAGTTCTGAACACAGAAACTAAAGAATATGCTTAGTCTGCTGTGTTTCAATTAAACTTCCTGTGTATCCATAATTAGCTGAAAATTATCTGCAGAGAGTCGTGTTCATGTGCATGCAAATTTTACTTTCTGTTGAACCAATAAATACAATTTCAGTTATATAAAGTTTTCACTCTGTCATGTGCATGCTTAGTCCCTGTAAAGGTGCACTCTGTGACATCTATACACATCTATGAATGTCTTGCTTTTTAAATGTTTGCTGTATGTGTTCCCACCACATGCTTGCTGGTCTTGCTGATTGATAACACAGGGAATTTTGAGACCAGAGCTACTAAACAAAATGTGCCATGTGACCTTTCTGTGGCAGCTCTTGGTGATTCATACCCTTCGTTCCCAAACTAGTTTTCTTTTCCCCACCCCCCCCTCCACCTTTCACACTGAGGCATAGGACTTTGCTAAAGCTAATTGCTGATGAAAAATGCAGGAGCCCCAGAATGCTTTTGCCAAAGGATTAAGAAAAACTTGAGATGACCTTCTAGTTGCTGAAAGCTGAGAGTTGCTAATGAGAAGGTTATAAAACAAACTGTACCATTCAAATTTTTCTAATCTCCACAGAGAATGCAACTTTGTGACTCAGCAATGCTTGTGTTTAACTATCTGGATCTCTATCTGGATCCCTTTCTGTTAGTATATCTGCTTGTTATTTATCTTCTTGACTTGCAGCCAAAGGAAAAAACAGAAGCTGCTTTCTAAAATTGGAAGTTTTATTCTCTGACTGCTTTGATTTAATCCGAGTTATCCGTAGTGGTTTTAACTGTAGTTATTGTGCTTTAATATTCTCACAAGTGGGTTTGCATTTGTTGGTTTTTGGTGTTTTTTTCCAAAACCTGATAAGAAATATTTGACTTTATTCAGCTAGCCATGATGCAATTCATTCCTCTAGCACCTGGAAAATGTTTTTGTAATACTGGTATTTAATACTCAGTGAGAGGGAGGGGCTAATTCTTGCTCATTGTCAGACACAGAAGAGAATGACACATGTACAGAGTCCAAAACTAACACCACAACAGTGTTTACCTTGAGCTCTGGCAGGAAATCATTATTCAATCTGGTTTGTTTTATCAGGCAATTCCAGGGCCACACAGATGGAGCCAGCTGTATTGACATTTCTAATGATGGTACCAAGCTCTGGACAGGAGGTTTGGATAACACTGTCAGATCCTGGGACTTGAGAGAAGGGAGACAGCTACAACAGCATGACTTCACATCACAGGTAGCCGGATTTTCCTACAGCTTGGGGCAATGTGTGGGGTGAAGGAAACCCTTAGGATCAAAGATAAGATTGAGCCCAGTAGAACTAGCAGATTGTTCCCTCTCTTCGTTTTTTCTGCTCACAACACAATATTTTGAAGCCTTCTTATGTGCTTAGATTACAGAAGAAGATGATAGTCTGACACTACTGTTTTCTTATTTTTCTAAGTTAATAGGTTAAAAAAGGGGTTATCTAGTTACTTGAATTTTGAACTGCAGTTTTGCTATTGAAGTATGTGAATTTGCCCTTATCTCTCTGTGTCCCTCTCCCAAACAATTTTAACTGCAGAAAAAAATTATCTATAGGAAAAAATTAAAAGTGTAAATATGGTTTAATTTTCAGATCTTTTCCCTTGGTTATTGTCCTACTGGTGAATGGCTAGCTGTGGGAATGGAGAGCAGCAATGTCGAAGTGCTACATGTAAATAAACCAGACAAGTATCAACTGCACCTTCATGAGAGTTGTGTATTGTCACTCAAGTTTGCTTACTGTGGTAAGTTGCCCTGAACATAGAACTGGAGGTCAGGGCTCTTAATTCATGTTTTGCTGATTAGTTATTTCATAGTCATTAGTTACTACATCTCAGTTTCTTAAGTAACGCGTAAATATCTCTGCTTTAGGAATTCAAATGCACTTATCTACAAACAACCATCTGTTTGTCTAGAGGCTGCTGTGAGGATTGATTCATGTGTAAAAAGCTATTTCTGTTTGAAGAGTTTAGGGATTTCCTAGTAAGTAACACACTGCAAACGTGCTGAGCATCCACACTGATTGTAAGCAAAAGTACTGTGTTGATTAGTAGTAAGAGTTTTTATAAGGGTAATTAGTTAACAGGTTTCATTGATGTGAATTGAAAACCCAAAATTTGTCAGATGTCTCTTTCGTGTTTTTTTAATCCTTCTGGTTTATGTTCTAGGTAAATGGTTTGTGAGTACTGGGAAAGATAACCTTCTTAATGCATGGAGAACTCCGTATGGAGCCAGTATCTTCCAGGTGAGGATGATGTTAGTTTTCATAAAAAATAATAAAACATGCAGAGTCCCAAGAGTAGACTCAGATATCTTCACATATATGATCTACCTAAAATGGGATGATGAAATGAGGGTAACAGACTTCTTTTTAATGATGATATTTCTATTTTTCTTCTAGTCCAAAGAATCTTCATCAGTGCTTAGCTGTGACATCTCTGTGGATGATAAGTACATAGTCACTGGCTCTGGAGACAAAAAGGCTACAGTCTATGAAGTTATCTACTGAAAAATATGATGGGGATATTCTTTTAGAAGTTGAACTGGGCCAAAATTGTTTGTAGAAGTAGAAAAGTTTTGAATTTTTGAGAGGAACAAAAGTGTTGAGGTTCCAAACCTTGCCATGAAACTACTCCAGTTTTTCAAAATAGAAGGCAACATCCAGCAACTAAGTATTGGCTACGTGGACCAGATGGAACACAGAGGAAAGATGGACGGATGTAGCCGAGGTTTTTGACATAATTTTTAAAAGCCAAGTCTACTGAAGAATGTTGGAGCCTTTTATTTTTTTCTTTCTTTGTGACCTCATGCAAATTTTTCTCATTGCCTGAATATGGGGGATAAATACCTTTCTGTTCCTTGCAGTTCAAGTTGCATTCTGTCCTGTGTAGAGCAGCAGTGTCTCAGATGAACTTGTTTCCTGGTTTTGCATCTTGTGATATGTTTTTGTATTTTTGTTGAAGGTCAAACATTTGTAAAAATTGTAAATATATTTAGTTTACTACAGTAAAGGCTTTAGTACCAACAACCAGTCTTCCCCCTTGCCCCCTCCCTGCTTGCCCTGCTTATTTAAAATTAAAAACCTTTTGGGGATATAAGTACCTTTTTAGAAGCAAAAGCAAACACTATGTATAGTTTGAAAATGGTGTCTTATTCTTTATAACTATTCTTAGATTCCTTTATCATATTTCAAAGTAGTTGATTTGACATACTAGGGTATCAAGTCCAGTAGATATTGTCTTGTTCTACAGAAAACTTAAAGGCAGTTTTGTACTAATTATAGTGTAAATATAAAAATTGAACATTTCATAAAGCTGTGCAGTTTATTCTGATGTCCCATGTATATGTTCTTTGGCAGATACAGTAATATGTGCCTGATCATAACTCATTTGGTCATTTCTCTAGAAAAGGAGGTGACTTCCTTGTCTTTTTTCCCCCGGCTGAACAGAATTCGTGTGAGACTGCATTTCAACTAAGTACGTCAGAGCCTTTATTCATTAAGTGAGGATGTCTGTGAATAGATAAGCTAGATAAGTTGCATCCTTCATGTTTTACAGAGAAGTGGTAGTTAATGACCATTTCCTTTTTAAAGTCTTGTCTATACTTAGATACTCAGGTAAATTTAACTAAATTACCAAAAGTGTGAGTTTTGCAGGGGATTGCTTAAAGATGTTAAATACTTGCAGGGTTGCAAGTGAAGTGAATTAACCTAAACTAAGTTAAACTTTTTAATTTCTTGTGAGAATATTGACAAAGGAATATTTTGATTTTTAACCAATCCACTCTACAAATTAATTAGAATTAATTTTCCTGAGTGTCCCATGTTACGCAGGCCTGTAGGCTCTATGTATTCATGCTGAGCAATCTTTGAGTCCTTTGCATTGTCACATCCGTGTGTGACATCTGTGAAGAGCCATGATAAGCAGCCAGTTACCAAAGCTATGCGTCTTCAAGTTTTCTTGGTGTACTCAAGAGCAAAGGATGAGGAGAGAATGTGTTCACTTTATTTAACTATTATTTTTTCAGTTTGATGTGTTCTACCACTGTGCTAGACAACAAACTTTGCTGTTGCACTGGTGAGGGGCATACATTTCCTACATTCTGTAATTTGGTTAGAATTTCTTTTGCTAATGGAGAGTACAGATGAACTGAAGGATATTTTTGAACAACTAATTCAGATTACACAAACTGGCAGACAGAAGAAGAGCTGCTTTCTCATTTTGCTTGCATTTGACAATGGTCTGTGTCCCTGCTCTTTCAAAGACATGTAGCTAGGAAGAAGCAAGTTTGACTGACAGATGCATTGAGTGGATGAGGAATTTTTCATCTGGGGGCAAATTTTATCTCAGTTTCTAGTCTGAAGAGACACAGGCTTTCTTTTCCATTTGCATGACCATTCTACTGAAACCATTTTATAGCATCTAGAACTGTAGTAGCCTTAACCTATTAACTTTGCATTCAGAATGTAAATTGTTACCCATTCAGGATAATGTGGTCTCCTAGACATTTAAAATTAGCGTTCTATCTGTATGTATCCATATATATCTTTGTTGATTGCTCAGTTATTAATTTGTATCTATATGAAAATGACAGGCCAGTGTAGATGCTGGTCATGTTGCTTTCAGACATAGTGGGGCAAAAAGCAGAATCATCAGGCTTTTCAAAGAATTAACTGTATTTGCTACACTGAAATACTGGGAAGTGTTGTGCCATTTTTAAAAGGGAAATTTTAAAACAGAAGTATTTACTAGATTACTTGATTTTTACACTTTTCATATTGAAATTTGTCTGAACATCTGGCTCTGCCAGTGATCATTGACTTTAGCAGCACCGGCAAATTTACTTTAGTTAATACCTTCTGGATTTTTGCCAAACTGCTATCACCTCGGCTTTTACTTTATAGGTATCCTTTTGCTGTTCTCTGAAGTCAATATCAGAGGAACCAAAAATGCAAATATTCTAACACATCCATATAAATTAAAAAAAAACCCACAAGTGTAATTGGTCTGCTATATGTTGTCACATAGTGCTTGCTAGTAAGATCGCATTCTTGGCAATCAGGAGGTTCAAAATCATAGGGTCAGTGAAATCATTAAATACCTTGTTTTCTTGGCCTTTAGAATGCACAGTGTGTCAGAGCAGTTATGGAATCAGAAATTTATGCATGTGAATTAATTTGATCATATTCATACCATGTATTTCTTGATTGGAATTAAGAAATTAATTCCTTTTTTTCCCTCCCTATCATATCTACTTTAAGCCTTGGATCCAAAAATTAGTGGATGCATCTGAAAGCTTGTGGATGCATCTTCCATACTTGTGGATGAGTAGTTCTCTACATTTGTTTTTTCAGATTTTGCTTAATGTTTATAAAACATTGTGAGTTTTTTCATTTGTCAGACAGTAAAGCGTATTCTACTCTCAGATGTAATTTTTAATGAAAAGATAGATTTGCTGAACTCCTGGCATGTCTGTCTATGCACTTACCTTCAAGATATAAAACTCGTGAAGCTTAAAACTTCTGTAAGTTCTTGTAGCCCTGTGTAAAGTAGTGGGTGGAAATAATTGCTTATTGAATGAAGAAACAGACCAACCAAGATCAGTAGTAACAGAAAAGGCACTGGGAAAACCATATGGGAAAAAGAAGTGCACCAGTAACTATTGTGTAGGTAATTAATTTTTGGGGGGAAGGGGGTCAATTTAATTACAGTCCTGAAAGATTCCTTTGGTTAGCCCCTTTTTGGGACAGTCTTTGTGTGCTGGGTGGCCTTCAGTATTCAGAGATGTCTGAATGCCACTCTGGCAAATGCTAGTGCTGGATAGAAGCAGGGAGTCCTTACAAAAGACATTTTGGATGTCAGTGCAAACAATAACTGATGAAGAGGGGATTTGTGGTAATACCAATTCAACTGAACAAAATCCTTTACCAGCTTTAATATGTATGTTATGTATATGTGCACTTGGCATAACCCTTCATAAATCAATTGTGCAGAAAGTCATGATATCGTTCCACACAATATATTTGTCGGTGTGTCAGACTTTCTTTTTGATTATAATTCCAAGCAACGGTAGTTCCCCATGTTAGTCCACAAGCCACTGGTACCTGAGAGAGAATTTTCATCTACATTAGTTCTTTGCAACTCATTTGGCATTTCAAAGGCTTTTGTTCCTTTAAAGGAAAGAAGGAGCACTAAATGAACATGATTTTTGTAGACTGTTCTATCAGGTGTTAGTTTTTTAATATAAACATCAATGTAGAGTCTAGTCTCATACATACTTCTGTGTATGAATGATTGACCATAATTTTTGGGTCACATTTTTGCATTAGTGATACAAGTAGAATTTCAGAAGCTTCTAAGTTACTCAAATAACTTTAACTCAGATTGACAAACTGATTTTTGGTTTTGGTGCTTAATCCTTGATAGGGTTTTTTGTTTGTTTGTAATTTTGTGGAATGACTGGCCCACTTATGAGCCCATGGGATTATGTAGTCTAGTTAGAATAGTCTTTCATATTTTCTATTATATTGGTGCAATTTTGAGTTGGTGGGGAAATTCTACCTTTCTGTTAATTAAGAAAGGTGGATTTTGAAGTTTTTGGGCTAAGGAAGAGTACTGACTTCTGATTTCACACTACTGATAAAGTTTTTACCCCTTAAATCACCTCACTGGAGAATCTGGACTGGCTCCAACTCTGCTGTCTCTTTGAAGGATTTTACTTTTTTCTCCTACCACAAGTACACAGAAAGAATTTGAGAATGTAGGTCTATGTATGACTTCAGTCATAGTGTCCTGCCAGACAGACAACCTTTATTACACAATGGGGAAGGTGAAGCAACTTAGAGTTGAACCTCACAAAAACCAGAATGCAAGAGAGTTCATGGCAGGAAATTCTTGGACAGAATCACTTAGGTTAGAAAAGCCCTCCAATATCATTTACTCCAACCTTTGACTGAACATCACATGTAAACTAAACCATAGCATTATGTACTGCATCCAGTTATTTCTTGAACACTTGTGCGATGGTTAACTGTACCACTTCCCTGGGCAGCCTGCTCCAATGCTTGACAACTTTTTCCATGAGAAGATTCTTCCTGAAGTCCAGCTGGAACCTCCCCTGTCTCAGCTTGAAGCTACATCCTCTTGTCCTGTGGCTGAGAGGAGAGGCCAACTGACACCCAACTTGCTACAACCTCATTTCAGGGAGTTGGGAGAGTGATGAAGTTGCTGCCTTCTCTAGGCTAGACAATCTCAGCTCCCTCAGCCACTCCTTAAAAGACTTGTGCTCCAGACCCTTCACCAGCTTCTTTGCCCTTCTCTGAACACACCTCACTGTCCTTGTCATGAGTGGCCTGAAACTGAACACAGGATTTGAGGTGCAGCCTTTCCAGTGACAAGGACAGGGAAAGTCCCTGCCCTAGTGCTGCTGGCCATACTACGGCTGACACAAGCCAGGATGCCGTTGGCCACCTAGTAACGCTGCAGGACAAGGGAAAATGAGAACATACGGACACATACATTTTAGCTGTAATCTAACATGCAATCTACGCAATTCACCTAGAATGAGATTTCAGTGTGCAAATTCACCCACTTCTCTTTCTCTGTAAAGTTGTTCAAATGTTTCTGCACAGTTATTCAAGGACACTTGAGCTGTGTGTTTGAGCTGGAAGTGTACATTTCTTTGATCCATAAACCTCTAATCATCTCGTCCCAAGAGGAAAGGGAGTTAAATCACAACCAGTTCTCAACATTTACCATTACCTTTTATTTCTGTAGCTCAAGATCTGCTTCCGAGCAATTGATAATCCCATTTTCAGCAACATGCTCCCAAATGTCCCATTGGAGCTTAAGTGCTTAGTGCAGTGTGGTAGATTTTGCTAGGGAAACCAGACATGTAAGAACTGGGTGCTTGAAAAATCTGCTCTATGGGTCTATCTTACTGACATTTCTGAGAAATTTACTCAGAATTTCTGCTTGGCTACATAGGAGAGCTCAAACACTCACTGAAACATTTTCTAAATCAGCAAAAAGTATATTCTGAACTCATTTTAAGCACATAGTGGGGCTTGGGGCTTTTTCATTTTGGTTTGTGGTTTTTTACTATTCCACATTGATTTATTTCTTTTTTTCTTCTCACATAATTTTAAAAAGTATAAATTGAATACAACAAGAAAACATGAAGGGAAATCAGAAAAATGAATAATAGTCTTCAGAGGGCAGAATGTTGTTGAAGATGCTGTAACTCAAAGCAAAGAACCTACTGCTTCTGTGATACATTGATTCTTGAGAGAGCTGGATTTCTATTTCCTCGAGGCTAAAGTGCTGCTCAGAAAACTGAATACCAAAAAATTCCTGTTGCAGGGACAAATGTTAGTTATCATTTTCAAATCTGAGCAGGGTTTTTTGTGGGGTTTGGGTTGTTTGGGGTTTTTTTTCCCATATTTCTTAGGTCTAGGTCTCACAGTTCACTCCAAAAAGCTGAACAGTCTGTGTCGTTTCTGGCTCTATTCTCTACTATGCATCAGCAAGAAATTAGTTGCCTGTTGATGATACATAGAATACAGGAAAATCTGATTGAATATTTTAGCTGCATAATTATATCGAGTGGTTTCTGCTGTAATGATTTCCCTTACTAAAGCAAGCACTCAGAGATAAGATAGCTGCGTTATTCTATACTCATACTTTTATTGTCTATGGAGTTCCTGGTTTGGTTGACTCTTCCTAGAAAAATTCCGTGGGGGCTTCTGAGGTAAAACTTAAAATTGAGATCTTTCCTGTCCTATAATTTCACATGTGATTTTGCCCATGTTTTTGTAAGGTTATGTTGATTCGTAGAAGAGCTGCTGCAAGGAGCACTAGGCATTTCTATTGCGTACAGCTTGGCAAGGATTGCCTTTGCTATGTTCACAGTACAAAGGTATAGTATCTCTCAAACCCTGTTTCTATCTATTTCTGCCAAAAATGAGTTCGAGGTGAAGATAACACATAGTCTGGAGACTAAGTAATCAAACACACTGTTATCATTATTCCTTTTGTATACTCTGTCATTAACATAGAAAATTGAGATGATAGTCTGTAACTGCAAACAATAAATGCTGTTTTTCCTTCAAGCACTGATTTTAATGGCAGTTTAAAGAAGTTAACAAGCAGAATGAAGGGGTCATAAATGAAAGTTAACCCGTAGCAGTTGGAAACTTAAAAATCCTTGTTAGTCTCCTGGTAGTGAGCCTAATTTGTTTAAAATAAAATCCATCTGCTCATTTCACAGTCTTTGTCACACTTCCTTCAGCGATCCACAGTGGATTACCCCCTTACTTTGAAAATTGGCTGCAATTATTATAAGCTAATAACTCTTATTTTGTGGTTTGCTGTAGCACAAAATTTTGCAGACCAACAAAGATGTCCTTTATTCTTGAAAAATAATCAGCTATTAGGGTTTGTTTGCAGTTGCATACGATTTTTTTTAAAATTAGATTTCAAGTAAATATACAATCTGATGGCTTTGCAAATTCAAAGTATTTTCTAATTGTTGATGAATCAGCCAAACGCTGCTGTTAAGTATGTAAATGTCCTTAATGTCATCCTGGTAGTTGCTTAGCATGCCATGCATGCAACAAAACTTTGGAGTGATTCAACTTTTGTGGCCACATTAAATTTACTTCCTGGAATAAGTTTCCTTTTTCATACAGAAATTAGTTTACTACCTTGCTTATTTGTGTTTCCTCCTGAATATACGTGAGATGTCTAGAGATGTTTTAATGAGTTATACATACATAATGGTTCTAACTTTTCTCTGTCTTTCTGATTGTTAATTATGTGAGATGTGTATTTCTGACAGCAGTTGAGTGAATATTCACAAATATATGATATAATGGAATTTTTGAATGTGTACTTCAAGAAGTTTATAGACTTGTATAGATAAATCATTGATTTTCATTTGTCAAATTCAAGATTATCAAGTCCTGATACTCTTGTATTTTTATCAGTGAATCTGTTTAAGGAAATACTTCTGGATTTTGAATGGTTTTCATAGCTTTTTAAATTTGTTTATGTAGATACTCTTCTTTGTTGAGTACACGTTATTGACCTGGTATTCTATTTATAATTCTTCCTGGTTCTTCAGTATTTTATCTAGCTGTAACTTATTAAAAACCACAAATATGAAATGGGGATATTAATGACAAGTGGTTTAAATGTGAGAGTTTCAAAATGCATGTTAGAATATTTCAACACTTTGTTCACTGTAATTTTACATTTTTTCATTACTTAAGTAATTAAAAAAAATCCTTAGGGTTGAATTATAGTAAAATTTTATACATCGCAGAACTAATTTTTTCTCCCAGTGGACAGCAATAATTTAGATGGGATTGTTTTTACTCTACCTAATTTATTCTTGGGCAGGGGGGAAGGGGAAAAATATTAACCTCTCAAATTTTGCTAATTATAATAATTTCATTACTATTGTTAATTGTTTTTAATAACCTCCATGCCTTCAGAAATTTGTTCTTCTATATTTTGAAGAAAACATATAGATATACAGGGTTCTGTAATAGAATGTGTTTACAGTATTTATCCCCTGGGTTAGCTATAACAGTAAGGGGAAGTACAGTGACAGATACCACTTGCAATAGTTGCTAGTGCTATGTGCCTTTGAATAATTTTCTTTTAGTTATTAAATTTTTTTGTAATCTTAGGTGGGGTGAGCAGCTTTAAATCAATTTCATTTCTATCAAAGTGGATATGATAATACATTCTTAGAGCTTTACTGGTCTTACTAATTTTAAATCTGCAAGGTAACTGGTTGCACGGATGGTTTTGAACTGATTTGACTGTTCAGGCTAACTTCTTAGGTTTCAAAATCTGCTAGAGTAGAGGGAGAATTTACCAATTATATTTGGGGGTTTTTTATTGCTTTCATTTTGTACTATATATAATCAGTGGGACTTTCTTACCACAGTAGGTGTGCTCACGGTTTTAATGTTCCCATAGTTTGCTCTGTCTGTTTCATTTGAATTTAGCTTGCAAATTAATCCCTTTCCATAGATGTCTGCTTTGTACCTTAACAAGTATGAAAATAATCAAAATATCGCTGTTTGACAGAGACTGTATATTTCTCTATTTCTGATGTGGATAGGGTTTAGCAGGGCTTGTCTAGTTAAAAGACAGTTAAAATAGTAATCACACATGATCTGTGTTTGTCATTCTTAGAAAAAGTGCAACAAAGTGATACGTGGTGATAACAATTCAGAAGGAAAAGAATATGAAATTCAGATAGCAGCTTGAACGATTTGCTGTTAGCATGGGGCCCAATAACACTACAAAGCTATAAACTCTGTCTTTCTAGATTGCCCAGTTAGATGGCAGAGATGCAATTTGTCTTTTCTGAAGCCGCCTGCTGCTAGCTAGCTCCATCTCCTGTCACAGCCTATTAGCTCCCCAAGAAAATTGGTGGGAAATTGCCTGCAGATTGTAGGAAATTGCATCTCCAGGCCCTGGAAAAAATGTAGGATAGCACAACACTGATCCTCCCAGAGCAGCTATTAATACAGCAAAAGCTGACCTTTGGCATGGTGTGAAACGACTTTGCTGAATAAAGACTGTATTATGTGTGGTTGAAGGAGGGAAGGAATTATTATCCTAGCTATGCTTGTAGTCAGCCTATTCCAGGAAGCTTAAGCATTAGTGGTAGGTTTTGCTGCCCCCCAGCTCATTCCCATTGGAAGGTAAGAGAGGAGATGTTAGAGCCTTATACAAAAATTTTGTTGTACAGATTGACAAAAACCCATTATGTATTTAAATGATGTTAGTACATATGAAATTTGAAGGTTTAGTGGCAAAGCTGAAAGGTAATTTATGAAGCTAATTGCAAAAAAATTAATAGGTGCCTCTGCTCAGTCGAGTCTTGGTCAGACTAGGAACAACTTTTTGACTATTTCATTCTATTTGTATATACATACTACACATTTGATTTTGGAGCAGTTACAGTGAAAAGGAGCTGATTTGTTCTGTAACTGTGAACTGTAAAAAGTCGTGGGATACACATTACTTACCATAGGTTTTAGCATTAAATTCCTTGCTGCTAGAAAGCTCACTTCTATCATGTTTAAACCGATACCCATGTGTTCTTTATAGCGTGATATATGAGTTTCATCCTCTGTCATTTCTACTAGAGCTACCTTTCTAATTTTGTACTTTACCTCAGTTTTATAGGGCCTTTCAATAAAAGACTCAACTTTTCTGTGAATCCTGAGAGAGGGGGTATGTAGAGTTAGTTTGCAACATAAAAATAAATGCCAGCATTTTCCTTGAGCTTACAATTGTACTTAGTTGATTCAAAGCCTCCTGAGGAAGATGTGGTTGTGAATGAGAATGGTGTATTGATCAGAAACGAGTATGAGGAGGGCAGCAGCAGCAGGGGAAAAGTCATTTTGCAATCAAGAGCATTGCTGTTTTCAAACTCAGACGAGATCTCTTGGTAACTGGCAGCTGCCCAGGGATCTGAGTGAAACCAATAGGTTCATTTCCTGTTGTATTAGTGTCCACTGTCGTAAATGAGCTAACAGGACTTATGAACACTCACACAGCTGATTAGAGAAAATTAGTGGCCTTCCTTATGGAGCCGAGGCAGAGGCAGCAGGGCAAAAACGGTATTGCGCATTGTTCAAAGCACAGCTGAAGGGGATCAAGAGAACATCATGTTGTGGGGCTGTCTAGACCACTGTTTTGAATTGTTGTGATCATGAATGCACACATATGTCAGTCTGAAATGCTAATTCCTTGAGGCATTGTCTTTCTAAATTAGTTATAGCACCTTTTATGGAAGTTATGCAGTTTAGTGCTGTGTGTCTTTTCTTGTAAAACACAAATACAGGAACAGAAGAGCTGTGGTGCTTGAGCCTTTATTCTGTATTTACAATAGCTGTTCATCTTCCAAGGTATTACATATTAACTGCATTCTCAAAATAAATCTTGCCATTTAGTAACAAACTGGGTTTTATTTATAGTTCAATACATATATTGGATGAGCGAAGAACATTTAGAGGACACAGAAAATCTTCACTATTTAAAGGATACAGAAAATCTGCCCTGGCTAATCACTGAATTTGCCTTCTCTTGTAACAAACAGACAAACTAAATTGGGTGATAGAGTATTCAGAATTTCATTTCTTCTGGCTGATGGCACTATGAGCACTGTTACCTGCATGCATACTCTGAGGCCAAGCCTCTTATTCTGCACAGACCAAGGAGGTAACAAATCATTCTGTATGAAAAGCAGAAGCTTTCTTTTCATAAATTCAAATCTGCAAGCTCTTGATTTCTTATGGAAAGAAACAAAATTCAGACTGGGCTGTGAAGAATTTGGAGTGCACCAAAAGCTGCTCTGGACAGTTGGATGGTTTAAAAGAGGATTGGTAGGGGTGGAAAAACAACTCCTGACAAACCAGTTCTCAGCCAACACTTAATGACTGGAAAAGGTGTGCAAACCATAAATAGCACCCTTTATCCTGTAACATTTGATGAGTTCCAGCAAAAGACAGCCCACTAAACTGTGCTGGCTTCCTTTTTCTGTAGTTACTTCAAAGAGAGTTTGCTGTCAATCTAAGTTCTGGTCAATCCAACTTTGCTCAGACCACGTTTTTCATAATGCATAATTACAACCAATAACACATGAGAAAAACAAAATCCAAGTTCTTTAATCAGCCTGATTTTATTTTTTAATTATGCCTTCCTGGGTAACGCTTCTCACTTGCCACTCTAGGGAAATGTATCTTTTTTGACCCATCTCTGTTCAAATATCCAATATTTCAAGTGCAGAACCATGAAATGGTTCTAATTTACTGCAGTATGCTGGTGAACATTAAACTTTTTTGCTAGTGTCATTTTTTCTAACCCCAGCAAAAATTTTCACCTATGATTTTTTTTCAGCTATTTATTGTGCCCAGAATAATATTCATGGTTATTAATTGAAACAATTCACAAATTCACAACTTTTTTCAAGTTCTCCATCAATAGCTTCTACTGGGTGTTTAATTTTTATGAAACTGTTGATCTGAGTATTCCTGGACTCTATGATAATATCCTTTCTCCTGCACCATATCTTTCTGATACTCTAGCTGAGAGTAAACCAACTGAGTCCCCACCATTTTCTCTTAAGAATCTGACACTGTGAAAAAAAATCCAAAATTACTTGGTCCATTTAGCAAAAAAGCTTTTATTTCTATGAACTCTCCCAACATTTTTATTTTATATTCTATCAAAGATTCATCTTTCGGCTATAAAAAGGCACTAAGAAGGCATATAGCATAACTACAGACTTTCTAAAGACTTTTCATCCCGGGATGGTGTTGGGGGTAGGTTGAAATAGGGTGGAGGGAATGAAGATGAAGAGAAAAGCCTCCCTTTTGAACCAATTGGACCATAAGTTGAGAGAGACCAGTGGGCTCCAAGATAGGGCTAGCAAAGGTTTGGAGGAGCAGAGGTGCCGTGTTCTGGCGGGCCCCTAGTAATGCTGGGCATGGGGAAATGTAAGGAACAGTGTGCACATAGTGTGGTAGCTGTAGGTTGGCCTCCATCCTGCCCAGGCAGCCCCCATGCTGCTGGGGGTAGGGCTGGAGCTGGAGTGCTGGGCAAGGAGCTGAGGGATGGGGAGGTGCAGGAGACAGACCAGTGTTTGAGGCCTGCTGGGAGAAGGGTTGCTGGGAGAAATTTGTGGAGGAGAGTGCCAGCAGTGGGAAATTGGGATCAAAATACTGTGTATAAATCTCTTGTGGATGAGAATAAGCCCCAAAGTTTCTAAATAAAAAATTTACAGCCCTGTCACCAAGTATTTTTGGGGGTCTGGGCTTGTCCAAGATGGTCCAGGGACAAGTGAAGAAAAAGACCTGGAGTGAAGGGGTTTGTGGGGTGACACCAAGTCTTTGGCTGGTCATGGCTGCTTCTGCCTGGGGGTTGTCCACTAATTTAATAGTCAACTTCCCATCTCCCTCACCTCCCCTGCAGCAAGCTGCTCTGCAGTGAATTCAAAGCACCTGAGGGGAAGGAATTGCACACCCTGGCTCCGCTGCCTTTCTCCAGCCAGGGTGAAGGACTTTATCTGGGGCTTGTTTACTGGAAAAGAAGGTAACTGTGGATTGGATTGGAAAAGAACATTTTTTTTTTGCCAGCAGGGAAGACTTTTCCATTTACAGAAGAAATGGAGCTACATTAGAAATAGCACACTTGACCAGCAATGAAGATGCAACACCGAAAAGGTAAGCCAAGACTCTTTACTTGATTGAAGATATTTGGGTAAAATATTACATTTGTGTTGAACCAAATACGGCAAAGCTAGAACACACTGTTGGTTATTCTGAGTTTTTCTTAATACCCTCAGGAAAGAAAGCAGTGGAAGAGCAAATAACCAAGCAAATGTTTATCTGTGAGTTTGATAAGTTCCTGAGCAATGGTCTTATCCAACCAGGCAATGGCTACCAATCGGATTAAAGTATAATGTGCTTTTGGCAATGATTTCAGCATTCTCATTTGAGACAGCTTGCTTGCAATTATTCTAATGAAAA
Source organism: Callaeas wilsoni (assembly GCA_013398955.1). Lineage (NCBI taxonomy): Eukaryota > Metazoa > Chordata > Aves > Passeriformes > Callaeidae > Callaeas > Callaeas wilsoni. Next base: position 50,248 of record VWPU01005023.1, on the reverse strand, counting down.
TAGGCTGTATGTAAGTACCATCAGAGGTCCTTCTCTCTGTTCCCAGGAAAACATCTTACTTGTAATGAATTTCACCTTCCTGTTCAGGAGCACAATATCCAGAAAAGACTGAAAATGCCCAGTGCAAGTATGTTGATTATTAACTCTTGATCAGTCAAGCTAGAGACTTTGTAACCTAAATATAGAGTAAGAAACAGGCGATGTATTTGCCCAGATGAAGGCTCTGCCTTTTTAGCATGATATAACTATAGTATGACATTGCAAGCTCCTGTTTTGAAACTAATACAGGCCCATGTCACAAAGTCCTGAACATTGTATTGCATTTACCTCCAAAAAAAAAAAAAAATTAAATCCCTTGGTAGTCTTACTGAAAATTCTTTGCTCTCTAATTTTTTTGAAATCTGGCAAATAATACAGAAAATCACAGGTGTTGTTCAAAATAATTGTTGCTTTTCTAGGTCTGCTACCATAGAAATCCTTGAAAGTGGGTTTTATATTTATGTGAGTTGTTATTCTCATGTGTAGTGACAGAATAGTGTTCTGCCATGTTTGAAATGTTCCACAATATGTACTATAGCAGTGTCTTCCCCACTACACTGCTTTTAAAAGTCAAAGACTTATAATAGCAGTTTCCCACGTTTTCATCCAAAGCCTGAAAATATGCCCTCAAGCAAGACATTCAATAAAAAGGAAAACATTGCCAACTATTTGACTGTCTGTCCAGCTCCTTGGGAGGTAGCTTGCTGCTATGCCAATGTGAAGAAATTCATATTACAAAAGCAAAATGAAAGAAAACAGAAATTAAACAATAAGAGCAGCTTCAGCTCTGAGCAATTCTCTGAGTATCCCACAGCAATCAAGTTTTCCCTTCTAGAAGAACAGCTTTAATTTGATCTTACTTTTACTGATTTATTTTCTGCTTCAGTTCTGAGCTTTTTAAAGGAAGCATTTCCTTTTTCCAGTGTCTCTAATTGGAGATTTGAAAGACCTTCCTAACATCTGTAACTCTTCTACTCTTTTTTCCTCCTTGATGTTTGTTTGTCTTGGGGTTGCACGTAAGCAAAGTATCCAGTCCTGAGGAATCCATCTGGTGAGTGGGTTGAGTTGGGCTGCTGGACTATTATGCATGAATGGGTAAATCAGGACTAACCTCTTTAGATGAAACTAGTTAAAAATTGTTTTAAATCTCAATCTGCTGGGTGTTAGCATCTTAGGAGGCCACAGTGGATATTATCTAGTTGTACTGGCAGAAGGAGCTTTTTTTATTTCTACTAGCTTTGAAATGAATGTCATTTTGTGCAATCAATATGTGCTTGATTTCCTGCTGCGAGTGGAGGGAGGTCATCTCATAACTACCATTTCAGGCTTCCAGAGGGAAATTTATGGGGAAAAAAAACACAACAAAACCACCACAACCAAACCAAACAACTGACTGGAAAAAAACCTTTCTCTTTAGACCTGCTTGCTCTACCAAGGGGAAGATGACACATTCACAGCCACTGTAGGTCTCCTCTAATATACATCTATGCCAGTCTTCGCTAAAATCTAGTTAATTTTCAGCCAATTCTCTTGTATTTGTCCCATAAAACTACCTCATTTATTTAGTGTAGGCCTCTACCTTCATATATTGTTCTGGCTCCCTAGTGTCTCTTCATTACTTCAATAAAACCAATGAGGAAATACAGTCCTTATGCTGATGTTTGTCTTAAAGGCTTCTCACCTCCTGCCAGCTCCTTTTCAAAGCTGAGTTGCTTAAGACCTGTCCAGTTGTATTTTGCTTAATTCTGAGAATAGAGATACCGTATGTTTTCTGGACAACATGTTTCAGTGCTTAGATATTCACATTATGGCTTCTCTGGTTTGAGGATTTGTTTGTTTGTTTAGTTTGTTTTGTTGTTTTGGTTTGGTTGGTTTCTTTAGTAATGCTGTTGGAATAAGGACTGCTGCCTCTTTTCCGTTTGCTGTGCAGACCAGAGAGCTGTGCCTTGTCCTGTCCGGCAGAAATAGTTTGACAGGAAAAATGATTTGTGGACCATTCTTTCTCCTCAGTAGAGGGGGGAAAAAAAGGTAATTTTAACTCCTCCATGGTTATGACTCAATCTTGAGTGGGCTGTAAAATCACATCATGTTTTTTTCCCCTTTCATTATATGAAGAAGGAATTTTTATCTTAAAAATGCCATTGTGGTTTTCATCCTTGAGAGCTGTTAAAACTCTTCTGTATATAAATCACTCCCTCCCATGCAGCAGCTGAGATGACTTTACCTTAACTTCAAACACAGCACTTGCATGCAGCATTGACTTTATGGAGAAGGACTTATTCTCGGGTGAACTGCAAAAGCAGTAGAAAGCTCTTATTGTGCTCAAGTTGTCCTAAGAGGTCTTTGTATAAATTGAACAGTCACAGGAACATTGAAATGAACTTGGAACACTGGAATGCGCTTGGCTAGTGATAGTAGTACAAAGTGTGGATTCAAAAGGATAGCAGTCTTTTTATGGTCATCTTCCTCTGAGCATGCTTAATGGAGAGGACCTGGGAGTACTCAGCTGTGCTGTTGGTGCTGTCAGATATGCACGTGTCCAAGATGCAGTGTGATGGACCAGAGGAGATCCTAAGAGAACTTCTTTTCTGCTCCATATTCAGCTCTTTGTAGCTTCAGCTTTTGTAAAATCCATTGTGTTCTTGTCCAATTAGACACCATGCACTCTACAATGGCATTGTACAGATTATATTTGCTAGTTGTCAAGTGTAAGTTAAAGTTCCTGTGATGCAGAAACACTGTTTTTCCAGTATAATAAGCATAGAAGAAAAACTATGTGAGGGTATTGATGGTAATGTAAAATGTGGGCTACCAGATAAAACACAGTGAATAATGTGGCTTGCAGATACAGGTGAACAGATTGCTCTAGGAGATTCAAGGTTCACTGCAGTGCAAATAGAAATCATGGGCGACTTGTTCTGTGTTCTTAAGACATAGCAAGTACATTTTTCTTGCTACTGCTTACCTTTTGCTGGGTCAGGTATTTTAATACACTACGGGATTCCCTCTTTGAGAAAAACTCCAAGTCTCAACTTGATGTCTTTCAAGCAGAATTTCTTTTTGTTATCCTTGAAAAGTTTAAGTGTGTTTGAAATGTCAATCTTTATTTAAGGAAATGGTTGTAAAATTCTTGGGTTTAGCAGCTGGCAAATTTATCGCCAAGTTCCAGGACAGAAAATTTAAAAGTTTTTAGAGAAATGAGCCTGACCTGGATATCAGTAGTATATAATTTTGTTGTGCTTTGTGAAGAGCAATTACATTGTGCTGAATGGAGAACTGAGCTACTTCAGCAGCTGTTGAACACTTTCTTCTAGCTCAGGATTCCTTATGTGCTGTGTACTTTTATTTGTTGGTTTCTGCGTTGCTGTTTGGTAATCCTAATATAACAAGTATAGCTTGTCTGTTCCTCCTTTCAGGTGAGTAGGGATAAAAAGTGGAACATCTATCTACCTCGAGGAGAATGGAGAGAGAGTGATAAATTCAAAGAAGTTCTTCTGAACTAGGCATATTTTGCACTCCTAGGAGCTCATGAATAACATAAATCTTATGGGCAGGTACAAATTTTGTGTTTGTGCATTATATGTGCAAAGTACTTGTTTTAGACACTAATGGTGTGCTACACTGACTTGGGTGTCTGTAGATGCTACTTGCTGAGTCTATGTTATGACATCATGAAAAGAAAGAGCAATAGTAGTGGCTGTCTTAAGGAAAGAAAACTGCTAAATGAGGCTTTCCTTGTTTGTCATTTGTCATGATGATTACCATTCAATTACACGATTTTGGAGCAGGTACCAGAAGGCTTTCAAAAGAGCCATGGAGCCTATCACAGATTATTGCTGTGCCAAATATGATGTTGCTAGTCATATACGTGGGACTGGAGGAAGAAAAATACTCAGCAATCTGCCATAACTTAATCCAGATGGTCAAGTTTATGTTTTCTTTAAAATGCAAACTGTCTCCAGTGAATTCATTAGAACCATATTGTAGCTTTCTTTTCTAGTATAATTTTAGCAGCTAGGTTGAAAAGCCTTGGTCTGCCAAACTAATCTCAAGTTCCTGATTATTTTATTTTTGAAGGATTTAAACTATTCAGCTAATCTTTTTCTTTTCCTCCCTTCTTTTTCTTGTCTAGGTTTTCTTTCCTCTTTCTATATTTTTTAAGTACACCAGTGTACAATGCTGAATTATTGGCTTAGGGTACCTAGAGATAGCTAATACATTGTGTTTTGTCTGGGATTAATCTAGATGTTTGAATAACATGGAGCTGTAATTGTAATGTATTCAGCCAATGTTGCTGCCTTTCTCCTACCATGGCTGGATCAGTTTATTGAATAAAAAAATATTGGTCCTAAATAAGATAGATGTCTTTACCCATGCTTCCAGAGTGTTTCTTCCTATAACTTTTTGTTATTTTGGATTTCCTTCTTAATGTATTTCAAGATTTGCCAAAAGTATGCAAAATTTGGGACAGGGGTTCTTATCTAATTGTTTAATTGAAGTAGGCTAAAGCTGAAGCAATTCTAAGAAACTAAATAAAATGTTTTTATGTGAATTGATTCTGGCAGAATTAAATCTTGTAAGAAACTCTAATACCTACTACTAGTGGAGGAAAAAAAATTCTATCTGAATAAAAAGCCCCAAGAAAATACCAAACTACTAGAACCGATGCTTGAATATGCCTGGGTTTTTTATCATATGTATTAGGCGATTAGTAAGCAAAATCTTTTCTGTTTTCTAAGATGCTTCCGTCCCTGCAGTGAACTTGAACTTTAATATTCAGAGACTAATGTTTGCACATGAGTCAGTGAGATGCAATCAACCATAGTAATGTTTGGACAGTGTTTGCTGTACCTGGTACAATGGGCTTACTTATTTTGCTGACATGCTGCTTTCGGTATTGAAGAAATGTCCAGTAGGAATCAGCATTTCATTAGGCTCCACTCGTTGAAACGAGCAAACCAAAAAGGCATTTTGTGCTAAAAGACTATAGGATCTGCTTTAGAGTTAATTAAACAAGCTGGCAGAAAGTTGGAGTGGTAGACCAGGTTAAGCACGGTAAGGTTTTTTTAATTGGAAATCAATAATAATAAACTGAAGGAGTAGCTTTTTTATAACACATGAGAAAGAGGCACTGATGCTTGCAAGGTGTTCTTACTTGTGAAGTAGCAAAACAGTCAAGGGAACATGCCAGTGTTGGTGCAAGAGAGTATTGCACAACAAGGGGTTGTGTAATCATATTCATATCCAGCTGGCAAATTTTGTCTTGTGTGAGAATGCAGCAAGAGTTAGCGGTTAGAATCAAGGTGCTTAGAAAATTGTCACCTGTTCCAAAATCTTTACAAATGTGTTTCAGGTATCACAGGATAGAAGGCTCTGAGATGCTGCCAGGAGACCTAGGACCACAAGACAGATACCTGGTACAGGTTGCTGGAATCATTCCAGTAAGATACATTCCTAGAAGCATGTGGGATTCAAACTTCGGACACACAATGGAAAGATGGAGAGCTTTTTGATAAGCTTTTGAAAATATACAGACATTCAAACTTGCAGAAATGCTGTCATTGACTGCTGTGAATCTGGAATTTTATCACATTTTTCTATGTCATGTTTCTAAAAGCCAGGTCTGCCTGACAAAACAGCTGTATCTATTTTATTTTCAATATTTCTTCAGGGGTCTGTTGAAGATCTACCGGAAATATTCATAAGTGCACCTCAGAGTTATGAAAAAACACATGAGAAACTTTCTTCTTTTGTTGGATTTCTTTTTGTTTGTTTGTTTGTCAGAAAGGGAAATGCTTTGTGATTATGAATTACCTGAGGTGATTTAATCCCACTGGAGCTCTTGTCAGCTCACCTACCTAAACTTTCAGTAGCCCTTTTTGCTGGGGATGTCAGTATTTCCCAAGTATCCTGGGAATTCAGAATCATAAAACAAGCTAATTTCCCTCTAGGCCCTATTTCTAATCTCAACAAATCATGATTTAAACACAGTTTTTGGACACAATTTCCAAAATCTAATATGTCTTTTGGTGAAGGATTTTTCTGACAAAACGTAAAGAGTCTTCCTCTAGGAAAGCTGCTGCTTTTAGAGGGACTGTCACCAAAAAGAAGCTGAGTAAATACTAGGTTTAGTGCATGCCAGGGGATGGCCCTAGGCAGGATGAGTGCTTTTCCCCAGTTAATGATCTTCAGTTTTCTGCAATTCTGCTGTGAAACAACAGTATAACAAAGACCATGACAGCACAGCTAGTGCTTTTAACTCACAACTGTATGCCATACAACTTCATCCTTCTGCTTTTTTTCTCTTCTGCCAAGAAAAAAACCTGAATAGCGAGAATTAGTGCTCCTTTAGTACCAGTTCACTTGCCTAGCAATTTTATTCAAAAAACAGATGATTCAGTATGTGAAAGAGGGCTAGTAGGGACCTCTGTGTGAGGTCCTTGGAAGGGTAATCTCATTCCAAAAATCTAGGTGGCTGGAATTCCCTCCCCCTCCCCTTTAATACAAATCCTTAAGTGTTAAGTCAGGCAGAAAATGAGTCTAGTCCACATTTATTTTACTGAATGGCAGTCAACTCCTGCCTAATCTTTCAACATATATTTGTTCAATGGATCAACAGATTGTGTAAGCAGCATGACGGATGGGTTTAGAAATGTGTCTGCTTATGTTTGGTTTGTACTGAACCACTGACCATTTTGTGTGTGAATTCATCATAAATTACATCTCCAGGTTACTCAGTACGAGTGAGGAGGGGAAATCCTTGTTCTCACTGTATTGAAAGGCATCTTACACAGCTGTCAGCCTCCAGAATGGGAGCTCAATCACATCAGTACAACTTTAGCTCTGTTTTTCCAAAGCCAAATGGATATGGCTCTGCTTTCAGAAGTTTTTGCTAATTGCAACTCTACTGCTCTTTGAAGATAACATAAGGCAAAAGGCAAGAACTGTTATTGTGAATTAAATGTGTGATAATTTAGGAACAAGGATATAATAGGGATTGTCTATGTTATTTTAGGTGCATTTGACAAAACCAAGGTTAAGTAATTCCAGAAATATATAAGATTTTTTAAATTATGAAAATACATATTAAAATTTCATTGTTACAACAAATGCAGAAATGACCTGATGGATTGTGTTCAGTAATATCTGAAACCCATCTTAGGAGGGTGCCACTCCAAGCATCAACAGGAGTGTGGGCTGAGTAAATACTTTGACTAACTCTTCCTAACCTGAAAATTATTTTTAATGTACTCATTATGTGACTACTGCTACAGTAGGAGATGAAGGAAGAGGAGGAAGCTCCAAGATCTAGAAACTGCTCTTCTGCAAATAGGAAGAGCTTGCCTGAAAATGGCCAAAGGGAAGGGAACATGGAAATGAGCAGTCTTGCTGAGCACTCCTTCCCAGAGGCCAGAAAGCCAAAATACATCGTCTTCTACTTGAATTGATTGCATTGGCTTTGAGCCACTGCCTACCCAGAGAGCATAGGCATGTGGCACAAAGCTTCCTTACCCATATGCATTCCTTCACGGGGTTGGGCAAGGGCTTAAAATATGAACAAAGGGTCACCCGTATTGTTGCCACCCATCCTCATTTCCATCTAAAAGTTACGGCTTTGAAAATAATTTTGAACATGAAAGAGGCTTGCCTTATCCTATCTACATTTCTGGAGGCAGTGACCCTAGCTGTCACTCCCTGCAGCCTGCCCCAAGCTTTGGTAAAACAGGTTTGAGTTAGAACTGAATGGCTCTGGAAAAGAAAGACAGTGGGAAGGGAGCCAGAGAAGAAAGACATTAGGCAGAGGACTAAGTTTCTTTATGCAGGTAGTAGGGAGAAACTGAAGGACAGTGATGTTAGCTATTTAGACAGTTATGTTCTCATAAAGACAGGTTTTTGATTCATGTGGGGTTTTTGTGGGATTTGTGTTATCCTCTTTTTTTAGTCTCTTGTGAATTGACAATTTTTAGGATTGGTAGGAAATGATTGAATTTTTTGTTGTTTGAAAGGCTAGACTTCAATGGAAAGCATGCACTGAAATTTTTTTTAAAGAAAACACAGGAAAAAAGCTATTTTCGGCAAATAAAGTGCACATAATTATGTTTAATTATGTTTTAATTTATTTTTTTTTCTTTGTGGTGGAGAGTAGATTTGTCATTTCTCTATGGAATAATGTTTCCAACTTTCAATTCAACAGAAAAATAATTTCTTTCTGATCATCTCTAATAAGATTGGAAGAAACTGGTAAGTAAAAAAAAATGAGAAGGAGGAAAGCAGCTTTGACATTACGAAGAAGAAACTAGGAATGAAAAATTGAGCATATCTATAGAACAGGATTTAGGGCACGGAAACAAAAATGAAGCTTGTAACTGAGAGAGTAGCATGAATGCTAGCCTGTGAGCTCGAAATCACTTTTTCTTAACCATCATCCTGCAAGAAAAAAAATCTAATATCTATTCAGTATAGTAATCCCTGGAGTATCATTTTAGTAATTTTACTTACTGTGTTTCTTTTATATAGGTCATAATACTGACTGAAATTTCCCTACCCTCTTCTGTCTTGCTAAGATGTAGGGGGCTTTAGAAACCGCTTCTAGAATACAGTGTTTTCCAAATATTGGCTCAGGGAATAAGATGGCTGTGAATGCCCGTGTTTGCTGAAATAAATAATCCTGCACTGTCCTTCTGAATACTTTTGTTGTTTTTTCCATTCCCTTTTCTAAAAAAAAATAAAGTTGAGTGGGATGTTTTGAGTACCCCCTTATGTACCATTAAAGGTTTCAAATATCACATTCTTGCTTTTATCTCTTGTTTATTTTCAGCTCTTCCTCTAGACAATACAGAGTTCCTTTCTTAGCCAAAGACTATGGTATTATTGCCAGTTTCTTCATTTTGAAAGAAATAAATTACATTGTTAAATCAAAACAAAAAGCCCTTCACCCAGGAACAAATGCATAAACTCACCAATGAATAGACAGAAATATCAATAGGTATCTTTGCTACTTTTTTTACAGCTACTGCTTAATATAACACACTGAATACCCTGTCTACAAATATAGGTGTGATTTAGTGAATGATTCCACTTCTTCCGTGCTTTGTGTTTATATACACTAATTATCAAAGTTGTGACAGAATTGCTTGGACATTAAAGTTCATAATCTTCTCTCAGTGTGCATTACTTGTCAGGCCAGCAAAATGAAAATTGTAGTACAAGAAGTATATTAATCAGCTCATTTGAAAAGTAATTCCTTTAAAAATGTGTATTATTTCTATGTCACTATCTTACTAGATAATTTGTTATTTGTTGTGGTAATGATTATTTACAGAAATTCAGTTAGAATAGCTGCTGGCCCTCTACCAATAAAAAAAGGGTTGCTGTTTGTAACTAAGGCTAATTGAAAATCTGATTTCTTTTCAAGAATCGTGTTGTGTTTTCCACAGAAAATCTATTTTTGTTGTTGAAAATATAATTCCTTCTGTTCTCAGATGCTGCAGTCTTCTGTGTTCTCAAGTTCCTCTTCTTTCTAGCACTGAGAATTCCTGACTGGGTTTCATTGTGGGGATGCTGGACAGAATACAACCCTCTGAATACAAGTAATGCATCACAAGAGAATATGGGCTAATTGGGCAGATTTATCTACGAGAAGAATATGGACATGAAATCTTCAAACTACAAACCCCATGCAATAGGATTATGAAATGTATTTTTAAAACTTTATTTTTGTCCCTTGAAAGTTTATCTCCATCTTGCCCCTTTCTTCATAATACTTTGTGTAATTTTAAGTGGGAAACATAAGTTCTCTTTTGAAGCCTAAAGTTGCCATGCAAGTCTAACAATTCAAAAGTAGGTCTCAAAGCGTTTTTCATTCTGTTTTGAGTGCTGTAGTCAAGGTATGCAAATTACAATTTATTCTCATTCCAGTTACTTTTAAACCATATCATATGGCTGAAGTAGCATGAATCCACTCTTCAATGTGTTGAAAAAGACTTAGAGAGGGTAAACAACAGAAAACCTATGGTGTGTCACACCGATCCATTTGCCAGCATCGGCAAATGTTTAGTTGCGGCTGAGACAGAAGATGCAGTGCTGAGGCACACACAGGTGTAAACAGTGTTAGTGTTGCACTCAGCTCTGAGATGCCTTTTGAGTAGTCTTCAAACATGTCAGACATATAGAGATTAGGAGACACTTAGGCATGGTCCTCTATGCATGTTATGCATTTACTTCTTACTGCAAGTGGCCAAGAAATTCAGGTTTGTATACCCAGCTCTGCTTCACGGACTTCTCTTTCTTGAAAGATGAAGTTGTAATTTTGTTTATTCAAGCTGAAGACTTCTCCCATGGATGTTTTAAAATAAATATTTTAAAAAGCTTTTGCCTTTTAAAAACTAGGAGTTTGCTATTTTTGCCACCTGGTTTCTAAACTGGCATAAATGACCTTTGTTTTATTCTATCAAAAGGATGTTTGTGCATGTTTTTTTTCTTTTTTGTATCTGCTGCTTAACCTGTTTTTTATCAATGTTAGAGAGATTGTGATTAGTAAAAAAAGCTTCAGCGTTCTTTAGTGAAGGAAGGTACGGTACAGCTCAGCAGAGCAGAGTGGCTGGCTAAGAGCCAGTTTGTTTTTAATCATCTGCTAAAGAAATACATTGCAGTTTTAGATGGTTACTGACATTTTCATATGGAAGCATGTTTTGATTAGAGTCTTTCTTTGCTTTTCAAGTATAAATTGAGAAGGTTTCAAGTGGTTTCAGCAGTAGGATCTGGTTTGAATAGAGTCTCAAAATATGGCACTGGAGTGTGCTAGAAAAGAAAAAGCACTCCTGGTAAAAAAACAAGAAAATATTTTAGAAGAAGGCCAACCTGTGGAAATGAAGTCTTCCACGGTGCCCTGTGCCTTACCCTTACTCTTTTGCAGCATCAAGAGTTCAAGATCCACAGCATGACATGGAAACCTTACTCTCTGGACACACGTCTCCAAATTGTTTCTGAAGTTTTGCTGGCAGGCAGGAAGAGACCGCTCTGGCTCAGGATGTTACTGACCCCTGTTTAAGACATCAGGAATGGCTTTCCTGAGCAGCCTCTTGCAAGCTTTTTAACCACACTATCTCTCACTCTTATTTGTCTGTTTAATGACATGTTGCTTACCATCTTCTGTACTGTGCTTCAGATTCACATCTAAAATGCCATGTAAAAGCTAGGTAGCACTAATCTATAGCGGCAGCTTGTTAAAATGTCATGGTTTCAGTGATGCATTTGTAACCACTCTAACATAAGATAAACGTGACAAGTGCTAATTCCAAACACCCACGATACTGAAACTGAGAACAGCTTAGCTAAAGCACTTTGAATTTCCTGAGGACATCTAAGGTCTATGGCTACAACTCCTCAATCTGCTTTACCTGAGCATCTCAGGCTGCTTTTATCTGAAAAATGAAAACATTACATTCAAGATTCAAGATTAAATGAGGAATGCTTGTTTTAAAAGAGGTTAGGGCAGAAATGCTACACATATGTTTGAGATCTGCAAACATTTCTTATTCTCCAGAGAGAGTGAAGGAAATTGTAGGGTAAGAATAGGTTGATCTCCCCGTGGGAAAAGAAATAAGCTAATGGCCGAGCACCGAGACCTATGTACTAGCACAACCTCATTTGTGAGCGTCCCTTTTCACAAGATTTTCCTAATGAGTCTGTGTCATGGACACAAGAGATCCTTATGTGAAGAGGAAGCCAGTTGGAGGGAGGAAAACTGTTCTTCATCTGACACGTTATCAGAATGAAGTGATGTCCTTTTTTGGTTTGAGTGGGAAGTTCTGTACACAATAGTGCTGAAAGCTGGCTCCATCAGTGCCCAATGAAAGCAATGACAATTGCAGGGATCTGGAAATTTTCATTTAAAAATGAGACAGACATAAAAAGTGAAACTGCATCATCTTCAAATGACTTTTGCCTATGGGATTTCCATGTGGAAGATGTTAAAATAATAAAAAGCCTGATGTCAAATTAGAAGAAAGTGCAAGATGTCAACCATGTGCTGAGGAATCACTGAACAAACAAGTACCTTGCTAGTACTAGTGACTCCAAGAAGATGAAAGGCCCTTTTATGACAGACAGTGCTTGGGGTGGTGATAATATCATGCAATTGCAAACAAGCATGGGACAGTGAGAAAAAAGAGAAAGACAAGAGGTGTGTGAGCAGTCTGCAAATCATGAGACAGGCTGTCAGCTACACTATATTGGGTTTGGAAGTTAAAACATGGTTTGTGCATAACTGCTGGAAAAGAGTACAGAGAAAGCTCTTTCACACAGCAAAAGAAAGACACTTATACTGGGGATCTGTACGTTATACCATGTGAGGTTTGTTTGGAAGAGTGGAACTGTGCAGAAAGAGGGATTCCTTTCCCATCATAAACCCCATACACTGATATTTTTCATCTCCCAGCATGAACAATATAAGAAGCCTCACTAAAAGAACAGTGATTATGGCCTTCTTTTCCATCGTTCATTCTAGGTTATTCTATTGTGAAGTGTTTTTCCAGAAACTGTTGTTCTCTGTAGATATTTAGGCATAGCAAAAGGTTTCTGGGTTCCAGATCACAAATAATTAAAAGTTGCCTATGTAGAGAATAACTATAAAGAAGCAGGGAGAGATAATGTACTTTTATACTATTTGCCAAAATTTCACTTAGCCTTGAAAGAGATTATTTATCTATCTCTCTTTTCTTTCTGTCTATCTTTTCCTCTTTTTTTTCCCTCTAGCTCTTAAACTCTGAAAATATCCCAAAAATGGTGGGGTTTTTTAATAGAGGAAAGTATTTTTCCTTTGCTGGCTTTTTCCTTTGAAGTATGTGATGCAGTTATTCTGTATACTTAGAGCAATTTTCCCTGACACTCCAGCTACATCTTCCTTTGGTTTTTGTTCCTTTGTGTGATGGATGGTTTCCTTATTGAAGTTATAATGAGCTTATCTTCATGAATCAGTAGAGATCAGCCAGGCTAAACTCTCAGCATTAAAGTTCACCCAACGGTGACACTATTCACTGTAACCCAAAGTTTAAATGAAATACCTCCTGATTACACAAATCAAGCGCAATAATAACCATGTAAAAATGACAGATATATCAGTATAATTTACTTATTTTTATCATAGAATCACAGAATATCTTAGGTTGGAAGGGACCTTAAAGATCATCTAGTTCCAACTCCCTGTCACAGGTATAGACACCTTCCACCAGATCAGGTTGTTCGAAGGTCCATCCAGCCTGGCCTTAAACACTTCCAGGGATCAAACATTCATAGCTTCTTTGGGCAACCTGTTCCAGTGCCTCACTGCCCTTACAGTAAAGAATTTTTTCCTAATATCTAATCTAAACCTAATCGCTGTCAGTGTGAAGCCATTCCTCCTTGTCCTGTTCACGATATGCTCTTGCAAAAAGCCCCTGTCCAGCTTCCCTGGCACTGCAAGGCCACAATTAAGTCACACTCAAGTCTTCTTTTCCCCAGGCTGAAGAATCCCAATTGTCTCAGCCTTTCCTCATAGGAGAGGTGCTCCATCCCGCTAATCTTCTTGGTGACCTCCTCTGGACTCATTCACATAGAGCCATGTCCTTCCTTTGCTGGGGACCCCAGAGATGGCTGCAGCACTTCAGGTGGGATCTCACCAGAGTAGAGCAGAGTAGAGTAGAGGGGCAGAAAAAATTTATAAATTGTCAAAAGATTGTATTTTTCTCTCATGTAGCTATGCAACAATTAAAAATGGTGCAAACTTTTAATAATATTCCAAAGTACTTGTTACATTGAAACAAGGCAGAAGTTTATCCCCTTAAAAATAAAAGGAAAATTATTTGGATTAAAAAAATCTGTATACAATAGAAGGCAGGAAAAGAGAATTGAAATTCTTCTGCTTACCTTACACTTATTTTGAAATTGTGTAGATCATGTGTAGCTCCTCCTCATTTCATATGCTTTCTAATTGTAAAGTGAATGGGAGGAAGTGTTCTTCCTCAGATGTGGTATAACAGCAGAAGTCTTCAAGTTAGGTCCTGTATTTTTGGAAAAGCAACTTTCTGGCTGAATTTTTATGCCTTTCTCTTTAGGTAATACCTTCTTTAGGGTTAAGATTCTGCTTGGAAACTAGATGTCTTAGAACTTAAACTAGCTCTTTTGAGAGGGAAGTTATACAGTGAGTTGGCATCTTGTTCTTCTGATCTGGGGAATGTCTTTTAGAACAACATGTACTGTTAAGGGCAGGAGTGAGAGATGGGGGAATTTGAAGCAATGGTAATACACTTGCTTAAAGGCTAGAGGAGCATGAAGACTCCCCCTAGGAGGCTCTGTCCAGGGTAACCAAAATCTCTTAGTAAGATTTCCAGTAACTTGTTCTAAATAAATTTATTTGTAGTTCTTTGACCATACTTATACTTTTGAAGTATTTTTCCTTTTTACTAGACTATTTTCCTTTCTGCTTTAATGTATAAAATGTGGTACTTGTTTGTATAATTCCCTGAGGTTTTATTGTGCAATTAATCTGCAAGCTTAAAGATAAACTTGTCCTATAGCTCTCCCTCCTTTTATTCTATTATTTGCAAATTTGGGAAATGGTCATTGAGTTTAGAAAGAAACAATGGAACATGACCATCCATGGAAACTCTCTCATGTAGCATCAAAGTAATCAAGGAGACAGATGACGGATGGCTCTGTACTTTTCAAGTTGTGGGATTTTAAGTTTTATGACTTTGGCTGTGGAATCTGCTGCTGACTGTGAGCAAACAGCTTAATCACTCTGTGTCTCTATAAAATGGCTATAATAATTCCTTGTTGCATTAATGTAATGATGAAAATGAGGCAGTGTTTCTAAGTGGTGGGTAGTGTGGCTGTAAGGACAGGCAGTGACAGCTAAACCGATTGCATCCTGATTTGCTGACAAAAAGTTATTTAACAGTAGTCCTTGAATTTCTATGCACGATGTGCCTGTCTGTGTGCAGGGAAAGTGATATAGCTGTAAATCTGTGGCCAACGTGGTTTGTAAGTGAGCGAGAGGGAGAGAAGCTCTGGGGCAGCTCCTCAGGCTGCATGGACAGAGGAGTACTGATGAGTCATGTCTAGGCAAGGATGAAATGTGTGCATCTCCCTCCTCAAACATGGATTTATTTTTATTGTTTGGGGCTTTGCAATAATCTTGATCTTTCTCCTTTTGGCATGGCTTGTACCTCTGAGTAATGCCCATCACAGACATATGATCATAAACACCAAAATTATCTTATGACTGAATCTAGTTAGCCCTGAATCTTCTCATCTCCCCACTGCTGTCCATCACTGGATGTAAATCAGCTTAGTGCCAGCTGGCAGCTGTCTTGTCCCCTCTTGGATGCACAATGGACAGCAGCAGTGGAGCAGCATGAAGATTGTCTCTTGCAGAAAATAAACTGGGACCAGAGTATGTAACTGGGTGTCTCTGCCTCACAGTAAGGTGACCCCATGCAAGAGGTGACTGCTGCCAAAAACACCTCTTCTCAAGGTTAGTGTACTGATTGCATCAGCTTTTTGTGAGCAGCTGTGGAAAGCCTTGAGGAAGGGTGCCCTCTTTTTCCCAAAGGGGAATAAGTAGTACAGCCAGATGAGCTAGATATTTCCTTCTTCTGAGAGCTGAGCGGTACAAATAATCTGCAGGTCCCCCCTGGTTGTGATGATGCTGCTGGCAGACCCAGTCCCGGCTGCCTGAGCTGCCGCTGGTGCTGCTGCTGGCCTGCTTGAGCCAACTGGCCTGGGCAAAACCTGCCTCTGCATTTGCACTCAGAATGACATGTCAGCAGGTGCCTACTCACGTCTTAGCTGCCTTCACCATTCAGGCAGCCTTTGGAAGGAAGTAAAGAATATGGTAAGGGTGTGGTCTGATCACTATGTTAAAATTCTAATGTTGAGAACGTCCAATGGACCCATGGGAGAATAGAGGAAGGTGAATTGCACAGAAAATACTCTTCCATGGTGTTCCTTTTCTTATGATCATGATTTGTCTACTTAAGACATAAGATAGTAAAGCTGGTCCAAAAGTCAAAATTCTAGCTTTCTGAAAAAAGAAGCAGAAATTCCAAACTTTCCTACAGAAAGGAAAAGTAAATATCTTCACATTGAGGGTTAGGCTTTTTCTTTTTTTCTTTTCTCTCAGGGAATTTTTTTTTCCCATTTGTTGCCCTGGAGAAGATGAATGGACAGTACTTAAGAGACAAAAAACATGGCTGGGCGTCCCCAAATTCCACTGAGATGGTCTTGGGGAAGGACAGGGGAAGGGGTTGCAGCAGTCTCTTAAGTGGGGAGTGAGCTCTCTGGCTGGGGGGTTTCTCTTGGGAAGTGCAGCGATACCGTGAGAGGTCGTGGTCCAACAGAGACTTGGCTGGGGGTCAACAGCTGTGCTCAGCCCTTTCTCTTCTCCACAATCAGAGGGGAGAGTGGCCATGTGTGCTGTGGGGAGCAGGTGCCTGTCTTTCCCTTTCCCCTTGTGTTATGGTTTGCTCCCGGGGTCTGTCTATTTCTTTTTTGTCTTTCTACCGGCTGCTGACATCAACTACTGCTCGATTGGACCTGCCTGCTTTCACCACTGCTGCTAGGTGCCAGTGAGTGACGCCAAGGTCCGTCACTGCCCAATCAGACCTGCCTGCCCCTATTGTTTCCTGCCACTGCTCTGGGGTCTTTTGCTACATTTCAGCTCGGCTTCCCCTACATCTGGACCCCGCAGTTTCGACCCCCTTGGGGGTCCACCCAGCCCACTGTTCCTGCTGCTGTGCTGAGGTTATTGCTACACTTTGATTTGCTGCCTCTGAGTCTGCTTACCTCTGCTGTTCCAGCCCACTGCTCCAAGGTTCCTGCTACAGTCCAACTTGTCACTGGAAGTAGCACTGAGACCGGCTGCTCCCTGTGAGAGTTGCAAGGAGAACCATCTCCTCTCTCTCTCCTTGCCTGAGCCGCCATTACCGCGTGAGGGAGCCGCGGCCGCACTCGCGGCACAGCGCCCCCTGCAGGCGCGGGGGAATCACCGCGCCTGCCCCGCCCGGCCGGGAGCCAGCAGCGCCCCCTGGCGGCTGCGGCCGTAACCACAGCGGAGGGGACGGCGCTCACAGAGCGGCAGGAGGGCGGCAGTGGGGTTTCTGCTCCGGTTTGTTGGTGTCAGCACCGCTGGTGTTTGTCTGCCTTCTTACACACACACACTCTGGTGAAGAACTCCTTTCCCCAAATCTTTGCCTGAAAGTCCCTTGATCTCAAAGTTATAATAATTTGGACGGAAGGGGTTCATACTTTTCCATTCCAGGAAGGAAGGTTTTGGTCAGTAGATTCAGTGAGAATTCAGGGGGTCTTAAGGCTGGGAGCTCCATGCATCAGTCCTTTGGGTGGATATTGAGCAGTGTTCAGAAATGGCCATCAGTCTTAATAGGTGGTAAGAAAACTTTTAGGCCTTTTGGTGGTTTATGGAGCAGGAAATTTCTGAACTAAACCTACCATATAGTCTTCATTCAGAAATGATCCCAAACAGTGCAGATACTCCTGAAAAATATGTCCATGAATGTGATGAATACTAGACATAAGGTGACCAACAGATGTATGGCATGTTACATTTTTTTAGAGAAGATTTAGGCCTGTCCCTGATATGCAAATTCTGAGCAGAATTAGAATTAATTACACATATTTTAAGTGGTCATAATGCACCCTTGAGGATGGTTAATGTCAGAGAATTAAGCCTCACTTCTTATCTGAGCTTCATTTGCTATCCTTATTTATGCTTCTTCACTTCAGTTGAAGTACTAGAAAACCCATGTGGTGAGGTGTAGCCTTGGTGTTTGGTTGCAGCACAGGGTGATCAGCTTTTACAGGATACCATATAGAAATACCATGTCAGCGGCTACAGATGGGGAAAAGTCTAAGACTTGCAATGCTTTCTGTTCCTCAGTCTCTAATAGTTAGGGTACCCAGACACCTGAGCTGGAAGACAGGGATGGGAAGCAAAATGAAGGCCTCATAATCCCGGAGGAAATTGACAGGGACCTGCTTGCCCACTATACACTCCCAAATCTATGGGGCTGGAATAGATCCACCTGAGGGTACTAAGGGAGCTGGTGAAAGCAGTCACTGAGCCGTGCTCCGTCACTTATCAGCAGTCGCAGCTGTACAAGGAGGTCCCAGTTTGACTGGAGGCTGGCCAGTGTTACCAACACCTACAAGAAGGGCCAGAAGGAGGTTCGAGGGAACTATGAGCCTGTCAGTCTGTCAGTGCTGGTGAAGGTGGTGAAGCAGATCATCCTGAGTGTCATCACGCGTCACATGTAGGACATCCAGGGGATCAGGCCCCACCAACAAGACTTTGTGAAAGGCAGGTCCAGCAAGACCAGCCTGATCTTCTATGACCGTGTGACTTGCTCAGTAGATGAGGGAAAGGCTGTGGATGTGTCTACACCAACTTCAGTAAAGTCTTTGATTCAGTTTCCCACAGCATTCTTCTGGAGAAACTGGCTGCTCCTGGTTTAGACCAGTGCACTCTTCACTGAGCTAAAAACCCCCTGGGCCCAGAGAGAGTTGGTGAATGGTGCTGTATCCTGTCAGTGGCCAGCCACCAGTGGAGTTTCTGAGAGCTCAGTGTTGGAGCCAGTTCTGTTTAATATCTTTGTCAACAACCAGGATAAGTGCCCCTTCAGTCAGCTTGCAGATGACACTAAGTTGGGTGGGAGTGTTGATTTGCTGTAGCGTAGGAAGGCCCTGCAGAGGCATCTGGACTGGGGCTGAGAATAACAGTGTGAGGTTCAACAAGGCAAGTGTGGGGTCCTGCACTTGAGTCACAACAGCCCCAGGCAGCCCTACAGACTTGGGGCAGAGGGGCTGGAAAGCTGCCCAGGGGAAAAGGACCTAGGGGTGCTGTTTGACAGCAGCTGAACATGATCCAGCGTGTGCCCAGGTGGCCAAAAACGTTACTGGCATCCTGGTTTGTATTAACAATTATGTGGCTAGCAGGACTAGGGAAGGGATTGTCACTCTGTACTCAGCACTGGTGAGGCCACACCCTGAATCATGTCCAGTTTAGAGCCTCTCAAGACATGAAAGACATTGAGGTGCTGAAGTGTGTTCAGAGCAGAGCAACTGAGCTGGTGAAGGGTCTGGAGCACAAGTCCTATGAGGAGTGACTGAGGGAGGTGGGATTGTTTAGTCTGGAGAAAAGGAGACTGACAGAAGACTTTATCACTCTTTAAACTACCTGAAAGGAGGGTGTAGTGAAGTGGGGGCTGGACTCTACTCCCAAGTAGGAAGTAACTAGATGAGAGCTAATGGCCCTAAGTTGCTCCAGGGAAGTTTTAAATTGGATACCAGGAAACAATTCTTTACAGAAAGAATTGTCAAGCAATGGAACAGGCTGCCCAGGTAGGTTGCTACGTCACTATCCCTGGAGGTATTTAAAAGACATATAGACGTGGTGCTTAGGGACATGGTTTAGTGGTGGGCTTGGTAGTGCTGCCGTAATAGTTGAACATGACAGTTTTAAAGGTTTCTCTAACCTGAATAATTCTGTGTTGTATATATGTATTGGTGGATATTTCTGAGCAACACAAGGAGAGCTGGGGCCTGGAGTATTGCTGAATCATCTGAAGCACCAAGAATTAATTATAACATTGAAATTATATTTACATGTTGCTGAGGGCATTCTGAGAAGAAACAGTATTTATAAATAGTTAATCATACAACCATGAAAGCTAGAGATAGAAAAACTGATAAGAATATACATAGTGCACATTCCTACTGCTATAAAATTATCTTTTTCCTTTGGCAGATGTGGCTGACTAGCGCCTCTTTTCCCAAAACCTAATAAGCATTGCATTCAGCTAGCATGTGAGGACTAAACCAAGCAATAAAAATATATATTTGAGATGAGTTTTTAGATCTAAATTTAGTGCCCCTATCATAACCGCCATACACAAACACACTTACAATTGATATTGCGATGCATTGTCTCTGAATTACATGATTCTGTAGTTCTGTGATATAGTGATTTTATTGTAAATGGTCGTTGAATTTATAATCTGGTGGATTCTTAGGTAATGGGCTATAGGTATCTGAGATGACAGCTTTCTTTAGTTAGGGCTACCAGTGTTTGGGGTTTTTTTACTGAATTTCATAGCAGTTTAATCAGAAGAATGAAGTAGATGGAGGGACAATATTCATTATGGATTAAAAAACCCACACAAAGCCAAGAGTGAATCTGAGTGATGCTGATATCATTGTCTTACTGGATGGAAAAGCAGCATTAAGAATGATGGAGGCAAATAGAACAGTCAGACATCTAATGCATTCACTCACACTTGCTGATATTTGTTGTTAAATCTTATAAAGGACATCAGGTGTCATTTTGCTGGAGGCACCAGACCTGCCTGAGCATATTTAAATTCTGAGAATCAGATTTTACATTTTTTTTTCAGTGACTAAAATGTGAATGATTTGGTACCTCAGGTTGTAATTTTTAATGAGTAAGAGGAACAAGAATTTTGTACTTGTCGCTGATGTTGCATGAATAGTTATTTTTTAAAATTCACAGCTCTATATAGCCTCCATTTACACACACAATTATTTAACCTGACAAAAAATAGTGGCAACCATGAAACCATAGTCAAGTACATAGTGATATAGAAAAAAAGCGAAATAGTAACCTTTATCCTCCTACAAACCATGCAACTGTAATACCCGTTGTGAGTAGACATTTAATACTGCAAAAGGATATTTCTGGCCTGGCAGTTGTTTTTGATTGCTCGCCTTTCTTGTTACCACCACTAAACTAACATCTTGGATAGCCAGAACATCAAAGATCTCTCACTAAAGGTTAACACCTGAAATCCCGTTTTGACAAGGCGTTGTGATGCCTTGTTCTGTCCGATCCCTCTTTCCTGTCTTTCATCCCAGGAGAGCTCTCAGCTGTGCAAGACATTGTAATGTACTGGAGCCAGAGAAGTTTCTGCAGTTTACAACAGATTATCTGTTAGTCCTGTCTTATGCTATTCTGTCTTGCATTCCCTCAGTTTTTGTGCCCTAGGCTCACTCTATTAGTATTTCTATTTGCATTCAGGTGAGAAGAACTGTTGGTCTGCTTTTTGCAGTTTAACTTTCAGTAATGGAGTACACATGCTTAAGACTTAACTTAAGACCTATTTAAATTATAGTGTAAGAAAAGAATATTATGTATGAGTTAAATCTTTAAAAATTTCTATTACTAGTTTTCTTTTTTTGGGGGGATAAGCAGAAAACAATCTTTTGCGTAGGGTGAAAGCAAATTTAATTTTGTAAGTGGAGCCTTAGAATTTTTTTTAAATAACAGGATTCTTTTACTTATCTTCCAGTTCATTATCTTTCCTACAAAAGACTGAAAGAGAGCTATTCACTTTAGATAAGAAGGCATGATAGTTTAAGCCAAAAACCTTTTTCCACTGAGAACTATGATTAACGTGGCAGCATTATTTACAGGTGATTCTGTCATTTCTTATAGTCTTCTCCTTCCAGCTAACAGATATAGGAACCATTGCTCGTTTTAGTGCCTTCTGAATCTAGATTTGTCTTCTAATGTGTGATATAACATCTTAGAGGTGAAAAAAAAGTTATTGTTTTGGGATTTGAAGGCTAGTGGACCTAGGAAAACAAGTAAGAGTATCTCCTAGAGCAAACTCTCAAATCCTTCAGTGGAGAGCTTTTAACAGGCCTTTACTGCTCATTCAGCACTGAAAAATCTTGTTTTTCCACTCACGTGGATTTTAATCACTCCATATAGTAGAGTTTGCAGAAACATTATATATGCTGAACAATACCTTGTGATACCACAGTAGCTGTAGAGGAGAAGATGAGGTCTTTAAACTTGAAGGTGAGATATTGCATGGTTTTTATCTTCGCTTCTCTATAAGCTTGGCTGTTTAGCAGATGCACGCCCTATCTAGCAAACATGAATCAGACCTTCTTGGCCTGACGAACAGTGAGGATGGTCACAAAAAAGTCTGCTTGTATCTATGTATCTCATTCTTTGCAGAGGACTTTCTTAAGCATAAGAAAGCATCAAACCTGGAGAATGTTGTCCAACTGAGCAGTGAACTGATTGTGGGAACATGCTTAGTACCCCTGTGATTTAAGGCAGATGGAAGACTCATCACTTTAGCATTTTTCAGGATGGCTTGTAAATCTCCTCTGGCAATCACTCAAGTGGACGTGTCTGAAAAAACGGGCATTTATGTCACTTAAGAGATTTTAGGGAAGTCTACCAACATGGTGATAATCAGCAGGCATGTGCTGTCATTCAGATCTGTGCCATGCAAACCTGCTTCCCTTGGGCAAGTCTGTTGTAAAGAGGCACACCAGAAACCTGTTGATAAAAAGAGCACTGAACTTTCTTATGGTACAAATGGTTGATGGTTATTTAATCTCAGTTATACTGTGCCAGATCAGCTAGGAGACAACTTGGACTGAGAGAAAGACTGTGTTTTATGCAAAGGGACTTTTTGCAATGACACATTGCAGGAGTTGCTATAGAAGGGTGAAGAGGACTCTTCTTTCTCACTTTCACTGTGATGAACATCCTACGTTTTATAAGACCAGATTTGTGTAGGACAGAGGTGAAATATGTTATCGCTTTTTTTTTGGATTATCGTTGCCAGAAAGTGAGATGACTCACAAACTGAAACTATTTTTTGCTAGAAGAGTCAGCTGAATATGTGAAGCTGCTCCTTTTAATCCCTTTTCAGAAATTTGGTAGATGGACAGTATCGCACTGGCAGGAATCCTTGATAATTCATATAAAGGAATAAAAACCTCTACTTTATTTAGTAATGTTAGGACTTGCAATGTTTTATAATAATGCTTTATGATATTTAGAGTGGCTGACTACATACAGTATATACTGTATAAGTTATTTCCAATATCAAAACTGGAATTCTTGGCAAAATCTGAAATGTAAAAGTTCATATATTTTTAAAGCAAGAAGGAACTGTTAGAGCATATATTTTCATAGGCACCAAATGGGACACTGGTGTTCTCAACTTTTTCTGTATAGTTTATTTTGTAATTAAATATTCTAGAAGTTTAGAAGGGCAAGAAGATAAATGATCATGAGTTCAGTACAGCAATCTTTTGCTTGAAAGGATACTGCTAACATTTAAGCCTGTCTGTAGCCATAAATGGATGTGAATTTATGTTGACTGTAAATAAATGTTAGCAGAATAATGACTTACTGAGACAGCTTTATATTATTCAGTAAATTATTGTACGTGTAAGTTGTCTCATATAGCAGCTAAAACAGGTGCAACACCAAATCACTTCTTTAAGAAATCTCTAAATATAATAATATTTAAATTATCAAAAGTCTACTGTTTTTATTTCTTTACTATGGGAACATTTTATGTTGGTTACACTTGTCTAATTGTCATGCAAATCTAGGAAGATAAGTTTCAAACGGAGGCATGTGGCAGAATAGAATTTAGATATACTGCACAATGATGTACAGAGATGACAGTGAAACTTTTTTGCTTCTCTATAAAAAAATACATTATCTATCCCATGTGATGTGATGATGGTTGCTGCAGAAAGTATCTTATCTGCTGCAAGAACTAATCAAAATTTCTGTTTACCCTAACTTAAAATGAATCTAGTTTTAGTGTCATTATTATGTGCTAAGTTATGAATTAATACCAGCTCTTAATCCCCTACGCTTCTTCCTGTTTTAAAATCAAAGCTACTGAAGTGGCATCAGACTGTGCTTTCTGCAAACATATGTTGCTTTTGTTGGTCCTGCTATATTTAGTAGAAAACTAAAACCCTCACTTTAATTCTGGCAGTTGGTTTGATTCTGATCTTACATTAGAGTGTCTGATAATTTCACTAGTGTTAACATGTGTACCATGTAGTGGGTGGATGAGAATCCATCCATGTCTGTTGTTATATTGCTCTTGAGAAGACAAGGTGCCTAATAAATGCCTACAACAAACCTTCGTTCTCAGAAGTGTTATAGTGCTCTAAATGGACAACCTATGCAATGGAGGGTATGCCCTGGAATTTATGAACAACTTACTTAGTGTAAGTTAGGATATAAAAGACTCTGGTCCTTTTCCAGCTATGTTGATGGTTAGGTAAAATATAGATCTGTTTCCTCCACACCATAAACTGCGAACACAGCTGCATAATATACACAGTCAAATGCCAAGGACCTAATAAGATTTTGCTTTTCAGAAATATAAATAATTTAATCAGATTAATGACATTGTTCTACCTGAGGGATTCTATAATTAGTAGATTATTGAAGCAGCACACAAGTTATCTACCATTAACACCTGGAGGAATTCCTCTTGTCTTAAAAAGTGGAATCAAATTATATGAATATTCCTGTCATGCAATCTGGAAAGATAATAAGCCTCTGGCATTTTGTAAGCTATATAAATCCATGGATTTAACATTAAATATTTAAAGCACAGGAGTTGTTATTTGTTAGAATACTGATAAAAATAGTTCAGCCATTACAGCTGCCTTTTCCATTTGGTAAATCCCTCTTTGTTTGATTTGCTTTCAAGCCATTTTAATTTGTTGGGGGTTTTTTGGTTGTTTGGGGTTTTTTTTTTTGTTGGTTTGTTTTTGGGCTTTTTTTGGTTGGTTGTTGTTGTTTGGGATTTTTTTTATTGTTACATTTTTTTAGTTCCTCTCAAGGTGTGTTTTGGACTTTGTATGATAAACAGGCAAAATATTTTTACAGATGTTTTACCCTTTTGATACAGAGAGTATATTCAAACTAAGGGTATAAACAAACGTGAAGCAGAAAGATCTTTTTTGAACACCAAAGAAATATTGCTTGAAATACTTCGAAAAGGGTGCCTTTCTTCTGAATATATTTACAAAGCAGGAGCTTATTCTTTGATGTGTGCTCCATTCTAAGAGTTTGTTTGGGATAATACTGAAGATGGAACTTATCAAGGTCAAATATACATTTACATATTGTAATAAGGGTGTTGAATGGTTCTTGAATAATAGAGGCAATGGGGAAGATGGCTGGTGTTTTAATAGACTGCAGAATTTAACAGAGGATTTTAAAGATGATGAAAATATGACTATTTGTCTGGAAGTGACCTCTTAACAGTTTCAGTCATCTGGCAATTTAAAGCGAAAAACTTTGTTGGTAAAAGTCTCTCTGTTTTTAATGGATTGCCGTGTCAGGCTGGAGCTGCAGTCAGGATAACTGATGACCTTTGAAGTCCTTAGAATAAATTATGATTTGTGTGCAAGAGATGATAATGCAGTTAAAAAGATTTATGTAATAGTTCTTCAAAGAGCTTGAGGAATTAACACAGGGTCATAAATTAGTAGGATTTACAAGTAAGAAATTACTTTACTGGGAGAGCCCTTTTCATCCCATATGGTTTTGCCTCCAGGCACTTGCTGATGTTTAAATGAAGAGATACCTGATGAACCCTCTAGGCGGCTGTGAAATTACAGGGGCACCTGTGTTGTTAACAATCCATCCAGCTCTAATAGCAGCCAGGTACTTCCCCTGTAGAGAAGTGAGCTTCTACTTGTAGGACATGTGTCATAACCTTGTCACAAAGTATTTTTAGACCTCAGGCTAAATGACAAGCTAAAAGCTACTTTTACCCTTTTTCGCTTTATGGGTGGCCTAAGTAAATCCTTTCTAGCTGTTCTAAAGTGTATTAGCACTCCACAGGACTTGTCCCTATCAACACATAGATATTTCTTCAGTCTGCAAAAAAATCTCACATAAAGTTTTAACAGTGCTGTTCAGGAGATGCTTGACACCTATGCAACAAATGCTTGATCATTTTTGATATTAGCACTACTGATAGTAGATATTTTTCAATATTTAACTAGAAAAATACAGACCTTCAAGGACAGGAAAGAAAGAGGCTTCAGTAATGCTATCTGAGCACTATTACTTCTCTGGCGAGAATTACATCCATCTCCTCAGCACAGTCTCACAAAAAAAATATTAAAGAAGGGCTGTGTCTTTCCCCTCTGCCTCCCACCCCCTACATTTTAGCTGGAAACCTCTGCAATCATTTCACAGCCTCTTTCACTGAGGAAACTTGTCCTAGAGTATGTGCTGATTTTCTAATGAGGACAGACAGATGAAAGCCTAAAGATTTAAATGTTCTGAAGTCTGAGAATTATGTTTTGGGGCTTTTTAGCAGAGAAGGGAAACAGCCGTTATTTGAGAGGCTTGGATTGATATGTCCTATCAATTGTATTGTCTAACATACTTCAAAACATGTATCATTCTACATTTTTTTTCCTTATCCTACCTATTTAAGAATATTATTGTGCACAACCCTATCTCTCACCTCATGCCTAAGGAGCTACTACAGGAACTACTATAAGCTCTAAACCAAACTTAATTCACCTTTTCGTGCATTTACAAAGTTTTTGTAAAGAAAATGGAGTGAAAAACATCACCTTTTGCTTTCATAAGCAATCATTTATCTCACCTGGGTCAGCAAATGTGGAAGAGTGAGAAGACCATGACTCCTGATGATTTTGGATGCTGGTAATATACAACTTGTTTCTGATGATTTTGGATGCTCATAATATACAACTTGATTCTTGCTACAAAGCCTGAAATTTTGCATCTGGAAAAATAAAAACTGAAGGCTAATTTAAAGGAATATATGTATCTCATTGAAACTTATTTCAAACCTGATACAGAGAGGATGAAGTTTAGGGAAATGCCAGGTATTTAATCAGGGCAAATTAGACAACACTATTTTATCAATGCTTCTCATTGTAATTGAATAAGCTTTGGATGCATCAATGCAGTGTGCTCTTGTTATCTGTCTCAGTTCATTCCTCCACCACTTGGGCTTACTAGCTCACTAGCTAGATAAGCCTTCTTGTTACATCTACAGCTCTTACTGGTTTTATTTTCCTCCAGATAGCCAAAGATCGTGATAAGGTATTACATGCTATTCTCCTACTCTGATTTCTGAAACTTTTAATTCTTATTTAAGACTTTTCAGACTTTATAGGAGAAAGTGAATTAATTATGATGCTGTGCCTATTTGTCTGTGTCTGGCACACAAGGATGTATTTACACATTGTCTTTTTTCCTAAATTTTTTCTGAGCAAGTATGACAGTCTGATTATTGAAAAAGGGGTCAGATTGCCATCTGGCTTTATTGGGATATCTGTTTTTATAGCAACAAGTTTGTTGATAAAACTATCCTCAAAAGTAGTTGTGTACCTGTAACTCTTCTGTGCTCCAATCTCCCGTCATCTAGCATCCCATTTCCTGTTGCACACTTAGTGGATGCTCTCACTCACCTTGCCAAAGATTCAAGAATATAGCACCACATGCATGTGATATGTGTAACGAACTATGTTATCAAGCTGTTTCAGGGCTGTGAGGGCAAAGAAATTGTGATGCCACTTTCAGACCTTAGCTCATACCCCATTGCTTAGCTGTGATGCAATAGTTTGCAATTTATTTGAATCTGGACTGCTGGCTTTGGCCTGAGCTCAGTGGTAGCTGGAGGCTGTTAGGAATTGTTGGGTGAGAGAGGGCTGATGCTTTTCAGCAGCATAGTCACATGTGTGGCCATCCCATGTAGTTAGTTGCTGGGCGTCAAAGTGGTGTCTGTGTTTTCTCTTCAGCTGTTGAACGGTTGAAGCCTGTTGTTGATCCAAGCCCCTGGCATCTGTTCCTGACCTTTGACTTATATCTTGGCTCTGGCTCACAACCCTTGGATCATATCCTGGCTCTGGGTCCTGCCTCTTGGCAGCTTATTTGGTTCCTGTTTTTGGCTTCAGCCTTGGCTTGTATTCTGGCCCTGGCTCCGGACTCTTGGCTGTTAGGTGAGTTCCAGAATTCCACTGTTTATCCGTGTTCCAGGCTTCGGTCTGAATTGGCTGTGCCCTTGTCTCCTGCAGTGAATGGTCTGCAAACATTTAATAACACTGGGATTGTGTACAAGGGAAGAAAACGTAGTTGTTGAGGAAACTTGTCTCTGGATGTCCATGCTGCATCATCTGACCCTGATATTCACCAGAATGAGGTCTTGCAAGGAAAGAGATACTCTTCTTAGTAAAGCTGAAAACTGACAAATATTTTTCCCTTGTTTTTTAAAGCATGCCAGCATGCCCAGTCTAAATGCTGGTTTACATATATAGGAAAAGTTTATGTATATAAGGAAGGTAAAAATGAGTACTTTTGGTGTCCTGGAATATATACTTGGACTGTAAGCATTTTCTACAAAGCAGAGATATTGTAAAACGGGACAATCAACCAAAAATATAAAAAAAAATTTAAAAAAATGCCAAAAACAGAGAGGAAAAATGAGTGCTTACTTGTAAAATACATTCTTGAATTGCCCAAGTTTCTTAGCTTTTTGATCCAGAAGATGGTAAGAGAAACAGTGAAGAAGGTTTTTGATAGAGAAGATAACTTCTGTATCTCAACAGGTTTTTTAAAAATTATTTTATATTAATGTGATGTGATGTTTGACCTTAGAAGATTAGATCACACAGACCTGGATCTTAATCTGACCTGAGACTGAAGGAAAGATAAGCTATGATAGAATGCTGGTCTTCAGGGAATAGATTTGCACTCTACTGTATTGCCAGCCGAGAGCCAAGGACATGCAATAGCAAAAAAACAAATGCTTAAAGAAAACTAACAATACAGACAAAAATCTACCTACTGGAGATTTCTCAATGCCTGTCTGCAGAGTAAGGTCTGATTTTGATTTCTATTTGTAAATCAGCATAACTTCACATTCTGTGATCACCCAGACCATTCTAGATCCCATTTTCATGCATACAATACACAGCATAACTGATAATTATGTTGGAGTTTTTTCTCAAAAGACCAAAACAAACAATCAAAACTAAAACACCACAACCCCAACCACAATACATCGGCTTTTGAAAAGGTAGTGGATGGAACAGTAGAAAGAAGGAGAGGAAAGGAAGAATTTGGTGAGTGGGAGATGAGAGAGCCTATAACTTCCTGAGAGTGTACTAAGCTTGGCAAATCTTTCAGGAGGGCAGCAGACAAAGGGCATGGGAGATGGAAGATAACACAGGAATGATCTGAAGGGTTAGAACAACAGGAGACACTAGGCTTGCAAGTAAACATTAGAAAGAAGACAGTTTTCTCACAGGAAGAAATTAGTGCATGGATTTAATTACAGTTCAGGAAGGCACGGCAAGTTTGAGCTGTGTTAGATAGAAAAATTGGTGGAAAAGGTGGCTGATTTGTAGGATAGATGTTACTTCTTCCCATGCCAAAAATTAATTCCATTAAGCTCAAACCCCTCTAGAATAGGGAAACTTTATTTTCTTTTCGTTGTCTCCAACTGAGACCAAGCTGGAGCCTGTTTTTTAAGAGGAGTTACTATTAAACACTTAAATCTAGACTGGTTGTGTTTGTTTTCTCTGTCATTCCTATCATATTTATTGACCACATCAACAAGCAAACTGCTTTCAAGTCTGACTCTTGTAATAACACTCCCTCCTGATTTAAGCATTTTCCAACCTAACTTTTACTGTACATATTATTTTTGCTCATTTCCAGCATCTTGTCTCTGTAGATTTCCCTGTAATTCTCCAACCTTTTAGTAACAGAATTTCTTGTCTTATGATGAACTCTTCTTTACTGGATTTTTTAAAGAGTGGCAGCCTTGTATTAGTCTACTGAGCAGAACTCTGGTAGATGTCTGAATATATGTTATGGCAAAAGCAGACAAGGGCAAGTGCAGTGCTATATGTCTTTTTTGGATAGAGGTACTCAAGCATCTGTCTCTGTGTGCATATCTCAGACTTGCAAGTCGGGGAGTCAGAACTCAGGTGATGAGCTGTATACTGTTCGTACTCGTCTAATAAAGTACATTCCTGCTTAATTCAAAGTCACATTCCAGACTGCACAACAATTGTGCCCTTATGTAACCTCTTATGAATGTCCAACACAGCAAGCCATCTTGCACTCATTGCATGGCAGTAATGTATTGTCTTCTTCTTCAGCTGCAGACTCAGACTGTCTGCCTAAGCTTCAGCCACTCTCTCAGTCTTTGTAGCCAACTCTCTTTTAGAGGAAGATGTAGGAGAAAACTTGCAGTCATGGTGAGCCTAATTTTGGTCTTGTCACTCTTGTTGGGAATTATGTAATTGCCTAGACATAAGGCCTGGACTGGAAATCTCACTGCACCAACCAAATAGGAATACATACAGCAGCCTTCTGGCTGGTTTTATGCTGAGTTGCTTTGCTTTTTATTTGGGAACATTGCTTATGTTGATGGTTTAGTATATAGCAGCTGAAGAATTAAAAGATTGAATCATCAGTTGCTTTTGGAGAAACCAATTCAGTGGCTTTATGACTGGATTTGACTTTTAGCTTCTTTCACGACATGAGATTCAAGCCCTTTGGCAGCTCTGTTAGGTCCAAGT
Source organism: Callaeas wilsoni (assembly GCA_013398955.1). NCBI lineage: Eukaryota > Metazoa > Chordata > Aves > Passeriformes > Callaeidae > Callaeas > Callaeas wilsoni. The sequence continues at coordinate 19,774 of VWPU01005023.1, read as the reverse complement.
AATGTTTCTTGGGATGCTCATAAATCTTACTCAAATCACTTCTACACCCTTGTTTCTGGTTTCCTCTCTCCATCCTGTCCCATGGATGCAAAGTATTTTGTCAAATCTCTATCAAATCTATCAGTCTCTGCTCCTTAGTCATTGTTGCCTACTGTCTTCTCTCTTGCTTTCACACACCTGGTCATTTTCTCACCAAAATCAAGGCACTTCCCTGTAAATTAAAGAGCCACAGGACACTGTGTTCTTGCAAGTAGGTCAATGCTTCAAGGGCCAGTGTCACAGAATGATGTCTGAAGTTCACATAGTTCAAATCACTAGAGTCCATTCCCCAACTGGGATTAATCCTGCAGATCAGTCTGTTGTCTGTGCCTGACAGGCACCAGGTTTGCCCACCTACGAGCCACGAAAATTACCATTTATCTTCAACAGGTACATGTTTCTAAGACTAAAACCTTACAGTACTGGGCCTGTATTTGGCTTAGTAGCATTATTATGCCAAATTATGTGGACTGTTATCTATCCTACTTATCCTTAAAAATCACCTTGGCAAAATTGTTATGCTTAACAGTATCTGTCAGCTTAGCAGAGTTTTTTATGTTCCTTTTATGTTTCATAACATTACATTTCCTGCTCTTTTTTTTTTTTGTTTGCTTGTTTCAGCAAGGAACCTCAAAAATCTAATTGTTTTACAAGAAAAGCTATGCATTTAAAAATAGCAGTTGCTTCAGTATTGCTGCAAATTATGTTATCATACTAAAATTAGCAGTCCACACAACAGTAAAGTGCATGCTTGGGAAGCGTCTGGGGTCAACCATTAGACTGTTATTTTTTCATAAAATAGTTTTTCCTAAGAGTTTAAAAACCTATGAGTCTTTGGTTTAAAACAATGTACTGGAAGAAACGCAGCTAACATATCATGTAGTTATGTATAAATTAGCACCAGCTGCCTTTGTAATTTGAACTGCCTGGATTAATCAAGTGGCTACCTGATTAAAAATTGGACTACAAATGAGCAAGTAAATACTTAGCTGTTTTGATCAAGTCAGAGTTTGAGGGGTTTGTGTCAGCACTCTTGCTGGTTTTTTGGCAGCTATATTAACGAGCAGCTTTTCTTTCGTTGTTCAAATAAAAGCAAAACAGCCTTTGAATTTTGTACTCAGAAATTCCACTCATCTGCCTAATGTTCTTTTTTTAATTAGAAGGATACACATATGACTTAATTAATCAAGCCTGTCTTAGGGAATTATGCATTTATTAATGGTTTCTGCACTCAAACACATTATTAAGGGATTTGTGCTAAGTACCTGACATAAAACAGCCTAATTTTGCTTGCTTTGCCTAATGTATTGAGAAATGGCTTGTTGATCAGATTTCAAAACATTCATGCTAAGAACTAATGTCCTATTTAGAATGTTTAAAAATGCAGCAATTTGGCAACTGAGTACTCTACTGGGTTGTATTTAAAATGAAGTCAGTGCCAGACAAGAAATGAGAAGAATGGAACTTTTTTGACCATAGTGATGATGGAAGAAATTAAAATAAGAAAGATTACTTGCTTCGGGCTTTTTTTTTTTTTTTTTTTGTGTGTAATAGGAATTAAGTGTAATAAACATATACTTTTATTTATTCATCAAGAAATGGAATCTGTGATTGGTTTTTGTTTTTTGGCATGCACCTTTGAGTTTAAGAAATGTTTCTTCAGTTCTGCTTCATAACTTTCCATATTACCTGGAGTATGAGACCACTTCTCCTGCAAGTGCTTTACTTCAGTAATATTCTTGTGTCTCATCCTGTGTAGGGATAGTCTTTCCTCATTTTTGTGTACATGTACTATTGCAGTGCCCTATCTACAGAGAAATAACAGATGCTTGTGTTTAACAAAAGTTCTGCCATTTTGAAGCCATTAAGATTTGTTTATGAGAGTGATGCAGATGAATACACACTTTCACACTAACCTACATGAAGGTAAACAGAAAACCTTTTCAGAAAGAAGAAGAACTTATGCTGATGTAGTTAGAAATAAGATATCACTGAATAAGGAAAATTTCAATCTTTACAGACTGTCAGCAAGATGAGCTGGCTTCTATTCATTTGGGTTCTGGGTCTGAGTATGTTCCATTCTTTGGGACACTATATTTTACCCTCTTTAATGTCCTGCCTGGGACAAAGACACTATGTTATCTCATTTTGATTCTGCTGATCTAGGACAGCCAGATTTGCTTAAACTGATCTTCTCCCCGCTGCAGTTTTCTAGACACTACAAGCTGCAGTTCACCTGCCTGGGGAAATGTGAAGGATCTCAGTAGAAACAACAATTATACTACATACCCCCAAGGAACCATACAAAAATCCCCCACTTTCTAAAGCATTCATCTTCTCACTGTTCTAAAATATTTTTACATCCTATTTATTTAAGATTTGGGATTCTTTCACACCGCTCCCTTCTCCACTCCTCTGCTTTGCATTCTTACGTTGGAAAAACAATTCTTTACTCCTCTGTCTAAATTAATTGGGGAGTGCTCTTCATTGTAATTTTAGGCCTGTTTGTCTCTTTTTAGGTGATTTGTTACTGAAAAGTTCACCTGGAATTCCCAGGCAGTGGCTGCTAACATTTGTCCACTGGTATTTTGGGTGAATAGAAGCTAATCCTGACTCAATCTTCTTTGTTAGTTCAGTTAAGTCTACAGGAATGAGGCACAAAGAGTTTGAAAGGGGTTTAAGTCCCACATGTGTACTTTAGGTCTCATAAAAATGTGCATGGACAGTTTCTCCAAATTTAAACGAAAGCTTGAGAAAGACATAGTTAATTTTGAAGAAACAGAAAAGTGCCTTTGTGGTGTATGGAAAGGAGAACAGGAAAGGGAAAGAAACAGAAAATTGAATTATTTTCTAAAGGTTAAACCAGGCATTTTGAATTAATGTTGAAGTCTCATTTCCTCCTCTCTGATGGTTTGCCTGTCACTGAAGAGGATTAAAGCTATACGGGATCTGAATTCATGTAAATGTTAATGTGTTGACCTTATCCTTCTTACTTCATTCTTCTGCTTCCCATGGTAGTAAGACTAATTCTCACAGACTAACTCTTTCAAAATGGACTCCTCTTCCATGTTATCCAGGTTCCTCAAAGAAAAAATCAGAATTAACTGTATAAGAAAGTGGCAAGGTGTAGACATGTTTGACGAGCTGCGCTTGTTTTATTTCCCTTCTTTGAAAATGCTGTTTATTTGTCATTATTTTTTTTTCTTGCTTTTAACTGCTAGTCTATAACTATTTCATTTTTCTTTTTAAATTAGTGAAATTTCTTATAAAAAGTCAGTGAGGAACTTGGTACAGAATTCCATTGAGAGCACCATACTCAAGACATGCTAGTCTAGAACAAAGTGCTGCTTTGACAGTTTCCTCGTCAAAGGAATGCAGTTTTCTGACAATACTGGTATGATGCATCCATAATTTGCATTCCGAGCAATGGTTTGTGACTAGTTTAACAGTAAAGGCATAGAAGTGTTGGACTTCACTTTTTATGTTACTTGAAAATTATAGTTTTAATCTGTAGGCAGTTTCAGGAGCTAACTGTCAGAGGCTGCAAAATGTTTCACAAACAGTAGATATGTAATTTATAATTTCATAGCTACAAAAATTATGTTAGAATTAACTAAAATATGGGACCACAATTCCTTTAGTTTCAATCATCAGAAATTATTTTGAAGATATCTACTTAGAAGACTAGAAAAATTGTGAGCTATGATACACAGTGGTTGTTTATAAATTATAGTTGTTTTTTCTATTATGAAAATGCATTATACTACTAGAATAGTTGATTCAATATGCTTCTAGACTACAATTGTAGTCACGGCAAACAAGATACATTAGCATGTTGCCTGGACATTAAATGTCTAATTAAAATGAAAGTGACATATAAGAGACTCAGAAATTTTTGGAAGTAGGTGCAGGGGAAGGGAATTACAATCAGTGAGAGAACTCACAGAAGACAAATATTGACAAAATCATGAAAATTTAATGAATTTGTAAAATAATCACGGATTGGAGTTCTATACTTTGGAGAAGAAAAACAGTATTTAATAGCCCAATCAAAAGAGATGTAAAGGTGAGAGAATGGTAGAGCAGTAGTAGTTAACGTAGTAGGCAGGAAAAAGTTGATTTGTTGTATTGGAAACAAATGATCAGTAAATTGCAAGGAAATTATGATAGTTCTGGTCTCAAATGGGTTTTCAGTAGGTTTGCAGTGTATCGTACACAGATCAAAACTACTTGTTCTTACACTAGATATACTTGGAGCTGTGACTTATATCCTCCGAATCTTGACACAGCATTATTTGTCCTTTTGTTCCTCATGAGCTGCTGGTTGTCCTTGCAGAAATCATTCGTTGGTTGGCTATCTCCAGACTGCTCTGTCTGTAATGACAAGCAGGTATCTTTGCTGCTCAACCAAGCCAGACACCCACTCAGGTTGTACCATAGCTGTTTCTCAGCCTGTGCTCCTGTTTTATTTTCCTTTCCACAGGGGGTTTGGTAATGTGTGTGCTAAGTACTTGTGCTGCATCTTGGCATTCTCCCTAGGACCACTTTGTCTGAGGTACTAGAAAGTGCTCACGAGTCCTGAATGCAGTCTGAATGCAACTTAGATTTTGGCAACAGTACCTGCTACTTTATTTTTAGATTATTTAGGTAACAGTGCTTTGCATGCAAGATTTTACTAGGAAACAGCAAATGAGTCTGTGTACTGTGTGGCAGATCAGAGGTCTAGCTCTTTTTACAGGATAGCTGAGTCTTTAGACTTTTGATGTTAAATAGTCAGTTGCTCGTGCCTTTTCATCAAATTTTTTAACTCCAAGCACTGTATTTGGATATACTTTTAGAGTAGCTGGGTTTGCCGATTTTAGAAGCACACATATGAGAGTACACATATCAGCACTCTCTAACTCTACTGCTGTGGGTTGTTTTCTTCAAAGATCTACTAAACCCTTCCATAGCTGCATGTTCACAATATGCTGTAAGACATGATGCATGTTCCTAAATAACCTTGTGGATTGTCTCTTGACTGAAATTGAAACTTCAGTAGGACATTTGTCCCACTGGAAGCACCAATGTCTGATGCAACTTTTAACCCAGGGTGTTTCATTTTTCCCCAGGAAAAGATCACAGTTTTATAGTATGTACTGGGCCTCCCTAGCTCTGATCACAGAGAACCTCCGGACAGAGTCTTGTGGCATCTATTGCAGTTTTTTAAGGGGGGAAGCAAAGCTAGGAAAGTGTTTAATGATTTTAACGGTTTCACTAGTGACTGCAGCCTCTGAAGACAGCTCTCTCTCTTTCTCTTGCTTCCTTTTTCAGAATAGCTGTGTCCTGCACTGGAGCCAATGCCTCGCTCTTGCTTCCCACTTCCAGCTGTTCCTGCAGCCATCCAAACTCATCCCCGTAATAAAGTCTGGACATCTGTGGCAGCAGTTGGGAGCAGTGAACGAAAGCCAGGGCTTTGAGGCCTGCCAGCTCTCTATCTAGTGGCCTGAAGCCTTGCTGTGCAGTACACTCCCAGGCTCAGAGGACAGCTGCCTCTGGCTTCACAATCCTCCTCGGGCCAGTACTGGTCCTGGCTTGCTCAGTGCTGGTATGGTGGGGAGCACGGCCTGCTTGCATGCTCACAGTCAGGGGGTTCGTCAGTCTTGGAATGAAGCGGCAATTATTTCATCAGTGCACGATTCTGTTTGGCCTTAGGGGAAGGTATTTTTCACTGCTGGATGCAAAAGTACAAACGGAAGGGTAAATAAGACGCGTGGCTCACTAGATGTTCTGGCAGTATCACAGGGCTGGGTACGAACAGAGCCTGCAGATCAGGAGCCCACCAAGACCCACAGATAACCACCCCTTCACTCATCTTCTAAGCACACAGGAGAGACGAGGTAAACATAAACACTGCTTCCTTTTTGTGACGATGCAGGCTGGTTATGGTGTGTGAAACTTGTGCACACTGAATTTGCTTTATGGGCAGAGATTCAAGCACTGCTGCTCTTTCCCAGTGTCTAGCTGCTGAATGAACTCTCAAGCCACCCGCTTCAAATCCTTCTTGAGTATACCTATAGGTACATCTTTCAATAAATATAAATTGGCCAATTAAAAAAAAGAAAGTGTGTAATATTTTTATTTTTTTCTTATATCTAGGCAGTAATTAGTTTTTTGCGTGTGTGTGTGTACAAATACAATCATACTGGTGGCTACCATGGGAAAACACCCTTTCCTTTTCTGCTGGAAAGGGTCTGGTTGGCCCAAACAAAACTAAAAGCATTTCAGAAATTGCTGGAGATATAAATCGATATGCTTGCTTTTCTGTGCCTCCACTAGCAGAGAAGACTGTGAAATATTTTGTACATTTCAAGGTCCTTGGACACAAGCACTTGCTATTGATATGCCATGCACTTTGCCTGCATTAAGTGGATTAGGGAAGTACATTTTTTGTTAAAAGGGCTTTTAAACAGTGTTATCATTTTAGTAGGTAATACTAATAGCCTGGGTTTGCCCATATAGAGAAGATAGACAAAGGAAAACCTTGAGACAAGTGAGTTTCTGAGGTATGAAAGATGGGTGCCCTGTCTCTGTACCTTTAAATGAGGTTCCTTTCCTGCAAAAGGGTGTCAGACTTGCATAGGTGCATATTACTGAATTGCTAATCAGACCTGAATTATGAAAATGTCACTGAACTCATATAATCAGTGCTAGTTTTGAAGCCCTGGATTATTATGTTCTTTTCTCCCAGTGGCTTCTATTTGATGACCTGTGACTTACATTACTTTTTCTGCTTCCTTGCCAGTGAAATTTTAAATGGAAGAATAATAAAAAGCTTTGTAGGACGTAGTAGAAGGTAGTGCTTTCTTAGCGCACAAGTGTTGTTGCTCATATTGAGAAAATGTATACTCTGACTGCACGTGTTTGTGGAAGTAGAAAAGTGGTAAAGACATCTTACTAAAAAATAAATGTGGGTGAATTGAGTGGTTCTTCATTCCAAAGTTGATCGTTGCAAAAAACACTGAATGATATTCAGCTGAAGTAACTGCAAAGACTACAACACAAGATGCTGTTAATTGTTATGAACAACTAAATTGTTTACCTTTTGTATAAAAGAAAAAAATTCTGTTTTGTTTTAAATGCACTTATATTAGGTTCAGATTTCACAGCATGGCATTACATTAAACCAATTTCCATCTTACAGGGCAAAGTTCAAAGCTTTTCAGTGATATTTTAAATGATTTTTAGCTAGTATTGGAAAAGTTTTTCTTGAGAATCCATTAGGAATCTTAGAGCAGCTGCTAAGGATATTTTGTCCCCTCACATACTAAAATGGTCTTTAAGTGAAATGTATGATTAAATTTGTATATCCTCTCATGCCCTCCACAGGGAAAAATACCAACTTAATGCACACGCATGTTCTTCTAGAAACCTTTTGCAAATGCTAATTTGGCTCTATACTGCAATGAAAAAAAGTTATTTTATACTTGTTGTTGCTGTTGTTGAAAGAAACGTTCGGTTAAGTTGCCAGGACCTGAGGGGGAAAAAACAGCTGCTTTTCTGTGCACTGTGAAATTTCTTTCTTAACTTCCTGATGTACTTGGCAAGGCTTTTAAATCAATGTTTAAATAGGAAAACATCCTGATCAGCTGAAAAATCTTGTGTTTCTGAAAGACATTTATAAAACAACTCCTGACTATTTCACAAATAACTGCATACTGCATTTGCTGGAAATGTGTACCACATGTTTCCTTGGGGATTAAGTTTTTACTTCTAGATACTGGAAAGCAAATAGAATTGCTTTGAATAAAAGAAAAGGCACAGAGAAACAGAGAAGCTGAATACCACAACCACTTTCACAAAAAGCATGTTGTCTGGAAATACAGAATTTTTTACATGGTGAGCATGGGACAAGGGGTAGGAATCACTGCAGGATGACAGTGGTGGGCTGAGATTCAGACTGCAACAAACTCTGGGGATCGAAATTGCTCCACTCTGAAGATGCTTTCCAACTACACACCTGCCAAGAATATTTTCATTTTACGGAGAAATCAATCGGCAAGAGTAGGTTAATTTTCTTCTCAGATTAGAGGCCAGGAAAACTTCCTGACTTGAGAAGCCTGCCATAGGTGCAGATCCAAGCTTCAGGCCCCTTTGTTCCAAGTCTGCTGCCATCACCCACTGATGCATCAGACTGGGACTTTCTTGCCCATCAATCCCTTCCACTGAAAACCTCTTCTATTTCTCCTCTCAGCTTACCTTTTGCTCTGTCCTTATTAACTTGTAGGAATAACCGAAAAAGTGGAAGTAAGCGATGATTTCAAACTTGGCTGTTACGCTCTGGCAAAGTTGTCAGGCTGAGGCTCTGAGACTTAAAATTTCTCCTATGCTGTTGCACACTGTATGTGCACTTGCAAAACGGATGATGAAAGACTGTGAACAATCCTGGGATGGTATTCTGGCCCTCACCATTTCAGGTTTTCATTAAACTGATCTTCCAGGCTTTCTGCCAATTGAAAATTTGGAATTAAAAATGTAAATTGCCTAATTGAGAGAATGAGAGGAGCAGTCAGCTGGTTCCTCATAAGTTTCTCTTAGAGGTAAATGGTGACGTGGTGGGACATGTGCTATACAAAGCTTGAACAATTGGGCCACAAAAGATGTTGTTTGATATCATAAAAGCAAGGATTGATTTTCTCTTTTTTTTGATGCAATGTAATTATTATGCAAAATATAGTTATTTCATAGATGTATTCTTCAATGGAGTTATTTTTACAATGAAATTCACTGCTAAATTGTCACAAAACTAGGACATTTTGGCAGCCATCTCTTGGGCAGTGGCACCATATTCATGAGTTGTATAGTTAGGGTACAAAGCAGTGACTGGATGTCAAAGTATATTTAGGTATCCTGCACCTCTCTATATTGATTTTATTTAATTTTGTGATATTCGTGTGAGTAAGGAGAGAAGAAGGGAGAAGCAATCTCTCTCGAGGAGATATTCATGCTACCATTGGTTTTGATGTGGTCTTTGCAAAGAAACAAACACTTTAGTTAAGTAGGAGCACTGACTGTATTGCTCATCAGTACACTCTAGGAAACAGAATGTCTGGTTGGGGATATTACACTTTTAATAGAGAAGAGTATGAAATTCTGCATACAGTTATCATGATAAAAGGCTTCAGATAGACAAAATCTGTCGATGTGTAGGATGCATTTTAAAAAGTGCATAGGCATCTGTTTATCTGGACATTTTCTGTAAGACCTTAGAACAACTGAATTCTGGATCTCTCTCATACTTTCTGTCCTGAAGTTTGATTTGAAAATGAATAATTTATCTGCCAATAAAGTCTTTATGGGGTTAAAAAAAAAAAGATGTTGCTGCTTTCTCTGTTGGACTAAAGTTATCTCAAGCATTGAGTGTTTCATTACCTCAACCTGACATTTGAGCATTTCAAGGAGAGAGATATTCTGGCAAAGCCACAAGCACAGTTGGTTCTCAGTAACATGTTGTATTTGTGATAAGCAATTCTCAAGTATGCCAGTGTACAATCTCAGTCACTGCATAAGTGAGCAAAGAAGACGAAAGGAGGTTCACAGCACTTGTTTGACAGCACAATTTTTGTGAAGTCACAAGATGGGTGCATTCTCCAATCACCAGCAAAGAAATTTAATTAATTTTTTCTTTGTTTTATTGACTATACAGATCTTCCAGAGGTAACAGAAGAGGATGTGATATTTGTGCTTCTTTTTGCTCAATTAAAGCCATACTATTTCTTTGAAAGCTGTTTTAGGAAAAAAAACTTTTCACATGTGCTGCACTGACCCTTGACTGCTCAAGGGTTAAATAATATTGTCTTAGATAGAGAGTAAAATTACCATGGGATTTTTTCTGGCATATCTCTGTGGAAATTATTGAATAGCTAGAGAAATGTGTTAATAAACATATAATCTTACTGTTCTAAAAATAAATTATATATTCATAAGGAGCTTATGCCTCTTACGCTGAAACTTATTACAAAACTTAATACAGCCATTTTCATTTTCCAAAAATTCTTTTAAAAAGCCCTAAGATGCCTTTAATGATACCTTTGACCTTCAACTATTTTATAAATAATGGTAATTTTTAGGGTTCTTAAAGAGATTTCTAACTTCCTTCTGGAGATGGGGAAACTAAGTTTGAAGCATTCTATGTTCTTTTAAAAAGTAAAATTGTGAAAAAAAAAGGGATTTGAATCTGAGCTTTTGACACCAGCTTGAATAAGCTCCTTCCTTAAACATCTGCATTAAACTCAGCATTCCAGAAGGCGCCCCCATTTCTGTGCTACCATTTAATCTAGGACTAAAATAGAGTTATGGCTAAAATAGGATCTTCGGCCCTCCTAAGATCAGGAAAGTTGAGCTAGTGATTGACATTTGTTTGGCACATCTGGATTCAAGTCCTCTGTCGGCTGGCTTTCTCAGAAAAATCCTTAGTACATATAGAGGGATATAAGTAGAACTAGGCATCAGAACCAAAAGTGTGATTCACAATTCCATATATAAATGTTTAGTCACCTATCATTTTTTGGCAGTAAACTTTTTAGTCTGTAGAGATCTGCCAAAAAAGGTTTTCTCTTGTTAGTGCAGAGGTGATCAATGCCTGAGCTTTGCCCAGTATTCAAAGTAAGACTCCTCCAGTTTCCACCACCTTTCTCCCTAGGCACCATCTCCTGTAGAACCTGGTCAAGTATGCGTATTTTTCACCCATCTGAGGCAAACCTATACAAATGAACTTCACACACAGTACATTAATGACCATCTCTCCCTCTTTCCCTGCTCTTCGCCTTTCTGCATTGGACCAGGTATAGTATATAGTATATGGAGTGAAAGACATGAGTTTTAGTTTCTGCTCTCACAGACAGAGCTATTTGTATATTTTGAATTAGAATTATTATAGAAATATTGATATTTATAGATTGACTATGACGTATAGAAGTGCTATTTCATGAATATAGCCTGCTGTTTTGGAAAACTTAATTGCATGAGACTCTTCATAAATTTGTGATATTTACTGTTAAAATCAGAATAATGCTGAATGCCTCACTGCTTTTTAGTCATTCATATTACTCTATGATAACTCTTCTTGGAGGAGATTTATTCATTAAGCTGGGCAGCTTACTGATTTTAAACTGGTTTTTTGTTTTGTGTTCTGGATGTTAATTGCTGGTGGCCTCACTTCAGTGAACTCTCATCTGTATATTAGTTTTGGTGCCTGCTTTGTGTGGGATTTCTCTTATTGTGAGCACAAATTTAGTTTCAAACAATTCTTTTTGTTGGCAGTTATCTACAAATGACACAGAAACCTTGTCGAATGAAGAATTTTCACTGAAATTCTTCATTTCACTGAATGAAGAAAAAGAAATTGTAGTTCGTCTTTTCTTGTTTGTTAGTTAATTCACAAAATATATTAAGAGAAACTACTTTTGACTTGGTTTGGGGTATTTTTTAAAAATCAAAGATAAATAACACCAAAACCCTTTTAAATGGAACATTCTCCCTAGCATCTGGGAAGAGTGTTCTCTTCACTGTCATTATAAACAGTTTTATATATTTCTGTTTTACTAGATCACAAAAAGGTTGATTGTAACTATTTTCAACTATTGATGATTGAAGAAAATAGCTGTGAGAATTATAGCCAATCAAGGTGCTTCATGTGCCGTGTTTGTGCAACTTACAGTGGGATTTCAATAGAGCTCAAAGGTTGCTTATCTCCATTCTTCTTGAAGTCCTATTTAACTCCTTTTCTCATCAGAAGAAACTGGCCCAATTTCTAGTGTCTGAAAGAACATAGAAGAGATCCTACTAATTCAGGAACCATAAATTATCTTCTTGTTACTAAAGAGAGAAAAATGATGGGCAAGCAATTGCAAGATGTTTTTGAAAACCTTCAGCTCATTTCACTGCTTATGAAACTGAATTCTTCCCAGTGATGTAATGGTGGTTCAAAATGTTGGGAAGCTGAGATTGTAGAGTCCCTGAGGAGGAAGAGGACAGAGTCACTCAAGAAGCCAGAGGTGACTGAAGAAATAATGCTGGCTGAAGGAACATTGATCTATGAGGTTTTCTAAGACCGAGAGGCAGCTTGAGGTACCATGTTTGCACAGATCAGTGCTAACCATACCTGTATATAGGTACTGGGTGACATAATGGGGGACCCACTCTTGCATGGGGTCAACAGTTTTCCTCTATTCTCCCTATACTGATGTACATACATTTGTCAATCCAAATTGTGCAGTTTTCAGATTTTACTTTAGGAATTTTGTCAGTCTCTTACTGGATTTGTACAATTTGCCTGCTAATGGAAACCAACACAGGAGAAATATTTCCCTTTTGCATAATTTGCAGAGATTCTTTGTTATAGTCCCTAATAGAAGTAACTCTTAAATATGATTAAATTTGAATCATAATCTGTATTACAGAGGTGCTAAGCCTTCGTGCAGTTGGGGTCAAATGCTAAAAGCCAGATATTCTTCTTTTTGCTGCTGTAGATTCTGCAGGAAACCAATTCTCCACTCCTGGCAAAAGTTTAATATTCAGACATGGATGATCCTTAGAATCAATTGTGTTCACTGCCCATCATCATCTTTCTGATCCTTGCAGCTCAAGAGTGGTCTGCTTATCTTGTTTAAATAAAAGTCCATGCGCTTTTCCAGGGCTCAGGGACATGATAAATTTCTTTCTTTTTTCAGAGTAAATCTGGGTCCACAGTAATATATTATTACAGATAGCAGTCCTGATCTTGAAGGACAAAGCACTACATCTTAAGGGAAGAAAAAATATTGATCCTATATATGCAAGCTTCAAATGTGATATTTGTAGAGTTTCTGTTCAAACTATGGCTGTGTGTCATTGCTTGCAGCAAACTAAATTTAGGTAAGTTTTCCTGAAAATAACTGGGCTGTGAATGTTAGCCATTATGCAAAGAACTGTAAATGCAGAAAAATGAAACCAAGTAATGCAAAATCCAAATATCATTTATGAGATAACTCTTATGAAGTTGGTGACTAGGTTCAGATTGCAATGTTTTAGGGAGGAACCTAAGGGAAAAATTTTCACACTTGGCTCATGGGGTGAGCCTGCAGAGTGTGAACATTAGCACTTTCCAGATAACCCTCACACTCCACATGCCAAGATAAAAGTTCTCCATAACTTTTCAACTTTTTATCAAGAACTGAAGAAGAATTTTTGTCGGTGTCTGAAAAGACTGTAAATAATTGGTTCTGCTTTTAACATATACCTCTGAGTCTGTATCAAAACATAATTTTGTATAGTAAGGAAAAGAAGTAAGAATCCAAGCTGACATAGTCCTTGAATACCTTCTTAGCCTTCTCAGCTTTATTTAACAAAGCAATCATAGTTTTATAATGCCCTTTTCCTGCAAATTTAATTTTAATTTTCTTTTATCCACTGTTTTAGAGATTGAAAAATGTCAGCCCCAAGCATTCTGATTTCCTGCACTTTGAAAGCATTGTATATAGCTCTTAGCAATATAATATACTTATAAGCAATGTCAGAATATCATGACCCTGTAAATAATTTGCAGAATGACAGATTTGGGGCCTCTCTTTAAATTAAAGATGGACTAAACAGGGGTTTGGGTTACAAATATATTAATAAGATTGCATTGCTTCTCCTCCAATTTTTATTGTTTCAAAAGTATGTCCCCTGAGAAAAATTTTTGGATAATTAAAAAATGCTTATGCAATGGCAAAACTGTAGTTTTACTTGCTTCAGTGAAAGGATTTCAAAACCTTAGAGGGTCTTACCCTTTTGAAACAAAAACTATTGAGAATTATAAGACTTTCAAACCATATTCTCATGTAGAATTAAGATGATACAATCATAATTTTTCTCCATTTAATGTTGAAACACTAGTAATTGGGGATTTGTGGGTCTGGTGTTCAAAGATACATTTAACACCTATGTGTAAAAAATATTTTTTAATCTCACAGGATACTGGATTTACTGTGTGAGTAAACATAGCTCTGTATGCCAACTGCAATCACATCCTTGGTGGTCTATACGTCTCCTTTTGTAGCCTCTTGCCTGTATCTATTTCAGCAGTTTCCAGTGAAAAAAGATAAAATCTATTTCTGCAGGTCAAATAATCCTTAGCAGTCAGAAAAGTAATGGAACAGTGCACTGCTTATTTGGCTGATTGCATCCAAATAGAAATCAAAACTGTAAGTTACATTCTAAAATCAGGTGCACAGAGGCTAGATTTTGTAGGCGGTGTGATTGGTTACTTGCATGTTTCCTTCCTTTTGCCTTGTAGGAAGGTGTTTTGTCTCGGAGATGAAATAAGCAAGGGCTAAACTAATTAACTAACCAGCAGTGATCTACAGTCTCAGCACCTCACATTCCTGAAGATTTATCCCATTTTGAATACACTACCATCTCCCTCCAGGGAAATAAAGATTGCTGCCTATTAAAGATGGGGACAGAAAAAGGCACCTTCACTGGAGACAGCCTGTACAAGAAAATAATACTGTAATCATTCCCTCCAATCAGCTGAAAAGGATTAAATCTTCTGCTTCTAAAGTAATGTTCCAATTGAGCCTTGGGGAAGAATAATTCATGATTAGGGAGAAGGCTGGTCTAGCAAATGTGAACATTATGTCCATTACTTAAACACACTTCCTGGGCTGACTGCTAATGTACCCAGGGGACCTTGCAGCAGCAGCAACTGATAGGAGCTATGAAATAGGCCGACAAGGACAAGAAGTATTATCATCTGCATTCAACAGCACTACATAGACTTTACCACTGTTAAATCACTGCCTTTGGTAAATAGCCCAGATAACTCATTTTAATAGAAGAATTCTTCTCTTCTTTATGTGTATTAAACAACAGACTCTTATGAGCTGTGGCAGTGTATTGATTCCTGGGAAAGGCAGCGTGAATACCAATTCTGTAATTTATGCTGTTTTGTGGCTCTGGCTGTATTTGTTATGCATAGTGTATTAAACATTCAATAGCTCAATTTAATCTTTGCAGCCAAATTGCACAGCATATCATGCCAGATAGTGGTTGTTTCATATACACAGCCCATCTGCTTCCTGTTCTATAATTCATTCAGCAGGCAAAGTTTCTGGCAGCCTCAGGCTACCATACATATATATGTGTGTGTATATATATATGTGAGCATGTGTGTGTGTGTATACATATACATATCTGCACATACACACACACACACACACACACACATACAGACATAGACATACATGCAAACTTACCTAAGGGTATCAGAAGCGTTTGATGCTCCTTCTCTTTTTGGTGTTACTCTATGACTGAAAAAGACCACTAAAATTGTCACAAAAAGTTGTGTCTTAGAAAGGTGTCTTCTTAATTTTAAAGGAATTGTGGAGGTAGTATTCCGAACTTCAGCTCTGTGAGTGTTTTTAGAGGCTAGTGGTAATTCAAAGTGGGAAAAGCTAAACAGAAACAAAACACTCTTTTTGGTCCAGGAAAAATGGCTCTTTCCAAATAGCTCCCAGGGCACACTAGTCCTAAGGATATGGCTGCACTGAAGCCCTAACCTATACTCTGGCTGTTATGTTTCAGATGTCCTATTAGCTTTATGCATGTCCATTGTGTACACATATGCAACATGCACTTTTCAAAAAATTGCTTTGAAGTCATCCTAAACATTGCAGCTGGGGCATTAGACTCCAGCCTGAGCTGGGGAAGCTTTGCTGCCTCACATGAAACTACAGCTGGTACCTGTACAGGACACATCTCTTGACAAATCTGTGGGGGAATTGGTGCCAGAGGTTTCTCACTCAGCTTTCAGATGCTGTGTGTTGGAAGCCTTGGTGAGCTGGAGGCTGGTAATATCCACTGGTATATATCCACTGGGTGGGTAACAGGTATTCTGAAGTGGTTTCACTTAACTGAAGGTCTTGTCTTACTTATCTGTGAGGTATTCTGACATAAAAGACATCTTCCAAATCTGCTTTGCATTTCTTTCCTTCCTCCAGTTATCTCTTCAAATTACTTCCCCTTAGTAGTTTGTTTGCAATTTTGGCATCTATTTGGAACTAAGTGTGGTATCATGTTATGGAGAAGTAACATGGTCTCTACTGTAGGTGTACCTAACTTTATCTGAAACTACTGTTAACTGTGCCCCTATTGATTGCCAACACTGGTACAGGATGGTAGTGTTTCCTGTCTGAGGTACTGTAGCAGAATTAGGAATTAGAATGGTGTCTCCTGAGTCCTGCTGGTGGAAGTTTATACTGATTTTTGTCTCCCTGCACTCCTTCTACCTACAATGGGAAAAAGGCATATCGGTATAAGTTGTAACAAAAGTCACAGTTTCAATTTGACATTTCTGAGTAAGAACTTCTTGTGGGGTTATGGTTCAGAACTGGCATACTTCATGTATGTTATGTGCTTAGATCATCAGATGTATACTTAAATTTGTGATCAGCTACAAGAAGAGGCAGGCAGATTTTATAAATGGTTTTGTGCTTGTGCCACTTGGAGCACAAGTGATATATATTTTGCTTTCTTACTTTTCATCTGGCTAAGAATGTAGTTAATGGCAATAAATACAAAAATAATTTTCTATTTTTAGACAGAATTCAACTCACGCAGAAGGATGTAAGCAAATACAGGACACCCATGATATTAAAATAAGTACAACCTGAGACAGCACTTCAGAACTCCAGAAAGTACAAACTAAGAGAAAAAGTGTGGTGTAAAAACGATCTGGTTTGCTGAACAAATTTTCTTAAAATAAAAGCAAATACATTAAAGATGTCCTCCACATGGTATGGAAAACTTTTACAATATGTGTACGAAATGGTAAATAGCAGTAGAAAATGACCCTACTAAAATTAGACAGTGAGAAAGATAAAATAATTAAGACGTAAAAACACAAATTAAGTCCTTTGTCCCCTACACTTGCTGTTGCTACTTCCTCCTTGCATTGCATTTCCATAGTGATATGACAAATGCTCAAATCCTCATGTCAAAAGCTAATTTTTATTTTTTCTCTGCTATCAATAAAGTGTGATATTAATAATCAATTTCTGCCTTCCTTTCAATACCTACTCTATAGTATATATCTATTTGATATAGTAGCATGAATGTACACAGTGCTGCAAAGATTGAACATTTTCCTGTGAAATCTACAGAAGTTTTAGGTCCTTCAGAAATGGATACAGGTAACTTTTTTGTGGCTGGTCTTGAATGTCACAGACACAGCTGCATTAAATTATCTCCTACAACTTTGAAAATTGTATTTGAAAGACAAATTAGTGTATTAAGATTTTCCTTTTAAGCACATTTCCAGCTAAACACAGAGGTGGAAATGTGAAGTGATCTGGCAAATTTAAAGAAGTATATATAAGAATCAAATTTAAAAACTGACAAAGAACTATTTACATGTTTATCATGCAATATGTGATAAGAAGAGAGTTAGTGATTCTTTTTACTGAATCACATGAGATCAAAGAGACTTTGTGCATGGAGATTTTCATGGTGGATTTTGTTCAATCTACTTCATGGTAGCAAAAATTACTCTAAAACTACCTCATCTGAAGATTTCAATTTCAAACTGAGGGGCATGGTCTAAAAGGTGACATAGGACATGACACAAACAGCAGTTCCAAGTACTTTGGAAACATCATTTTCAGAGAATAGAAAATTAATATAAAGTTGTTCAAAACAGATTCCTTATGCTGGCTGTGTCAGACTGAAATACTGCTTGGATTATGTCAGAGGAAATATTATGCAAGATGAGCAAAGCTTTTCATTTAGATGAATGTTTAGTAACTGCATTGCCTCACAGATATCACCTAGCGAATACTATTTTGAAATTACATACTGGTATCGGGGAGGGTTTTTCATAGTAGAGAGCTTTCCATTTTTACCTGCTCTGGAAGAAGGAGGTCCCAATTGGCCTCAAAAAAAAAAAAATTGCAGGTGCAATAACTGACAGTCCACATATTCCACTACACAAGCTGTACCAACCTGTTAGAGGTTCTTTGAGCCAAGCA
The DNA here is from genome assembly GCA_013398955.1 of Callaeas wilsoni. NCBI lineage: Eukaryota > Metazoa > Chordata > Aves > Passeriformes > Callaeidae > Callaeas > Callaeas wilsoni. The sequence goes on along the minus strand of VWPU01005023.1, from coordinate 1,709 downwards.
GGGTTTGAGCCAGTGAACTAAAAGTCAAAAGAAGGTATTTTTTGCTATCTGGTTTTGTTTAGATGAGGCACATGATGCACACTGGCAGCATCAAATGTCTATGTGTATGACAGCACTCGAGTTTTGTGTTGTGTAGCATTCTCTGTGCTTGTGGCTGTCCCCAAGGTATGAAAACTCCACCTGACTTGCTGGAGTATGTACTTGAGTTTGGAGAGCAGCACTTGGTCCTGTATCTGTGGATGTCAATGTTTTTATTAACTTCCCTGAGACTGATGACTGACCCCGTTGCTAAAAAGTCCTCTTTAATTGCTTCTTTGCAAATTTGAGATATTTAGAAATGCAGAGCCAATGCTTTTCCTCTCTTGTAGCCAACTCAGTTATTTAATTGAGCTCAAATCTTTGGCCATTAGCAGACAGTAATGCAGATCTTAAATTTTTCTTTTGGCATTGTGAATAGATTCTGTGCTTTGGCACACTTCTGCAAAAAGCATCCAACAATGTGACCTGAGCACACAGCTGAGAGTCCTCTTCATAATGAATCAGCCTTGATTTCAGTAGCTGTATTTTATATATCATGATATCCTGCTGAGTTGGTTGGTTGTGGAAATATGGAGTGCAGCTGTTCAAGAATCATTACAAGGCAAATAATTTTTCTTGTCTATACCATGAGATAGAAATCCTTTCACTCACTCTAGCCATCTTATTTCTTATGCCATTCCTGCTTCTGTTAGGAACTACTGACCAAAATTGATGATCCTACTGACACACACCATGGTTTAGCAAACTTTTGAATTTTTTTACAGTTTTTTTATTCAAACATCCAACATAAACTGTTAGATGGTGCCATGCACTATTGTTTTCTTCGATTAAAAAATCACTACGAAGTTATGTGGTAGTAGTTCCTTTCCTCTTTCCTTTCTGTGGCTTTGAATATAACCACAAAACTTGCAATCTTGAATTACCTCCAGGGTCAAATGCATAATGTAACAACTTACCTCCTGTTTGATTTCAAAACCCTGGCACTCTGGGGATATATCTTTATTGTTGCGGTGTTGGCTTGTAGCACTACAGGCTAACAAATCAATTCCTCCTTCAAACCATCCTATCACCTGTCGATATGAAATTCTAGTGATTACTAAAGTGGGATGGCTGCAAAGCATCTGAAAAACATTCCCTATTGATTAGTTCATTGCTCCAGAGTACGATGAACTTGTTTAAGAAAAATTGATCTGGCAAATTGATTTTTTTTATCAAGGACTCATATGAATGTAATTTAAGTAACAGTATTTTTGGCCTCGAGAATGTGTAATATATATTTGATGTATGTATACATAAATCAGAAAAAAAAAAAAAGAAAAACAAAAGAAGTATCTTGGGGTAATTTTATGATGATACTCTCTTCCCTAATAGTCTGCTTTATGCCCAGAAATGGCTGCTGTAGCTTTAAGATGGGCAAGGGGGAAGGGCGGAGAGCCTTGGGCTTCTGTGTGGGTTTTATTTAAAGTCTCTCTCTCCCTAGCCTGCTTTCGGCTGTGGTGTAGGTTGTTACATCGTTGCCTTCACTAGATTAGCAGTTTTCCTAGTTCAAGCAACAAGTTTCTTTTTTTATTCCTTTCCCCACTTTTTCCCTGGACTCTAGCAGCAATCCTTCAGCTTTTTGGTTTTTTTCCTTGAACTGTTTTTCAGCTTGTTAAGAATAAACATAGAGA
>VWPU01005022.1:0-186340 GCA_013398955.1 Callaeas wilsoni | reverse complement strand
CTCCTAAAACCCCTACAAGCTTTTCGATATAAAAATCTCCCCCTGGCTATATTGTCCTGACCTGACTTCACTGGTCCTAAGATTAAATAATAAAAGACTTCAAGGTTCAAGTCTATGTTTACTCTTTTCAGAGTTTTGGAGTCAAAGACCATAACCTTAAACAGAAATTTGAAAAAAAATTTATTTTATTCCATACCTCGTTGTGATTCTTCCTTAACCATTCCTTAATAGTGTTAAGGGCAATGACAGCAGCAGGCTCATTTGGAAAACCTAAAAAAGGAAGAAATTACAGATAAATGAAAGGCATATATTTCTTTTATATATAAGAAAACAAAAATTTGGGCTTTTTTTCTTCCTATTCTTCAAACTATTTTGGAATTACAGTTGGTCAACTCCCTTCTTCACAGATTTGTATAAAGGTTTTAGGTAACATCTGTTACATTTTTCCCCAACTAAATAAACTGAAAATAGGCTCAACAATGCTTTATTGGATTTTTTTTTTTTACTTGACTCTAGTTAAGAAAGGTCCACTGTCCAAGAGAAGAAGAAACAACAGAGAGCTATACATGTATCATACTAGGCAGGCAACCATTCAATACATATATCACAGTAACAAATACTAGGCTTACATTTTGTGGCAGCAAGAAAAATTCAGACATTTCTTAAGGCAAAAGGGCTTTCTTAAGGCTTTCTTTAATCCATCTGTCAGCAAAACTATACCACACTGTGACCCCAATGCCATAGGCCTTATAAAGAGAGAAATGTTTGAGTTGGAAATCTCTCAATCTATGACCTAAATCATAATAAACAACTTTGGAAATTAAAGAATTCATGAAGCATAAGCATATGAACTTAAGGCCTTATGTTGCATGATACATTAGCAATAGTAATTCCCCCCAGCACTAGACAATATCAAAAATCTTTCCAGGGATACAGGCTTTTTGCTTTGATGGTTTCTACCTATCAAATCCAAGGATGCTTTCATTACTTAGGCACCTTAATTTAATTTTCCTTTAAATTCCTAACTTGAGGGCAGCAAATAATTTCTGTGAGGATTTAAAAATAAAACCCCATAAGTGGTATGAATCGCTCTCAGTAGGTTAGATTAATAGAACAGGCTTTGAAGAGGTGGAGCTGCAGGCACAGTGGACAAGCAAGCAACAGGGTTAGAAAGAGTCATGAAATTTGGCATACACCTGTGTAGATACAGCCTTTCTTACATCATACGTCACCCTTGCACCATAAACTGAAACATACATACTGCAAAAAAAATTTACACATTTTCAGCTTTTGACTTCTATCTTCTTTAGCCCTTTTTCAGAATCTGTGCAATGCAAGATTAGAAAAATACCCAATCCAAACCAAAATCCCTCCACTGAATCACATTCCCAAAACATCACTCCCTGTAAATTGACTCTGCAAAGATTTGCTTCAGCAGCATGTGTACTGTTTTGAAGCGACAGATGACAACCATTCATCAAGAAAAGCAAGTAAAATAGTCAATTTTGGATAATACCAACATTTAGCATGTGCTTCCTTTGAATACATTTCTCAATAGAACATATTTTTACATTTTAAAACATATACTTACCAAGTCCAAGAAAAAAAATTAGCTTAGACCCTACAAATGTTACTGTGGATACTTCTATTGCTGCTGAGAAAACAAATTCTTATAACATTTAATAATGCTGCTGATATCATCAAGGCATATGTCTCATGACACCAACTAACGACCACTAACGAAACCCAAAGCTGGGACTTCCAACAGCCTCATTTTCATAGTATAAAATAACAGAGCTCTAAGCAGACCATCTGCTCAAATTAGTAACATCCTAGCTAACAAACTGGGACTTTTTCACATAGAAATTCCATACCCTGAGTGTGGTAGCTCTGCCTGGACATAAAATGAACACCATGCAGAGGGAAAAATGCGTATTTCAGACAGCTGATATACTATTGTTTATGCACTGAATGGTTTATTTTCAGAACAATTCTCCCTCCAGCAAGATTAACTTTTCAGGCTTGTTTTTAACTCCCTTGCAGCAGGGTAGTTGGCCAAAATGGTGATAAAGCACAGGGGATTGTATAGTATCTCTCCATAAATTGCACACTATTTAGAATCTGCTGCTGTACTAACCAGTCTTAAATAGACCCTTATCTAGAAAACTGGTGTTCAATTACTACTACGTCACCATAATGTAAAGGAAACAGTTCAGCAACCTAAATAAACAGCCCTGAATTCTGTGTATGATTTCAGAAAATATGTTGAAATCCATCACATCCTTTCACGATCAGCTGCCCCCAAAAAAGAATCCTCTAATTATCATTTTACCCACATTTCTGGTAATTTTATGGAAAGGATTATCTTAATGACTATAGGCAGAAGCAGGACGGAATTAGCCTTCTGTTGCAGACCCTGTACCAGCACAAAAGCTCCTGTGTCTCTGACTCTCAAACAGAAAAACATTTTTGTTTATGGGACTGGGTTAAAGGAAGATAAAGTGAGATGGGATCTTTTAAAACATGCTTTTGCATTTTTTTTATCTCTAACCTACATTTGCCTGCCATAACATTTCTGGTCTGCTCCCATTTGCACCCTCATCCCCCCTTTCCCACTTTCATTGAGAAAGCAATCTCAGGAAGCACGTGGGAATCAAATTACTTCAGAGAAATGAGCTTGCGGAGTCTCACAGTTAACTGACTGCTGGAGCAGCAGCTCAGGCAATTCTGGCTAAAGGCTCAATTTCACAAAAGATAAAACAGGTAAAGTAATGAGTGACACTGGGCCATGTTACTGCAGTGAGTGCTCCTCCAGCATACTGAAAAGGACAAGGGCACAAAAAAGCACACATTGGCTATGAGGTAGAGGACTTCACTGTGTTTATCTGCCTGGAGAAAACGAGAGGGTTGGCAGGTTGTGTGTCACGGACAGGTGTGTGGAGAAGTGTACCTACCCACAGACACAGGTATCTCACTTGGACTGAGCTTTCTACATCCTCCACTGCCATGGCAAACACTTTGCAGCGTACCCAGCTATACCACAAAAACAGCGCAGGCTGTCTCTGGTTCCTGAAGAGCTGCTTCAGCAAGTGAGAATTTTACTGCCACCATCTGCATTTTGCAGTGCCAACTGATCACATCTCACCATCCATTACCAGGATCCCAACTCCTCAAGTACAGCAAAATCCTGGATATGAGCAGCCACTCCTCTGGTGCCCCTCTGAGTTCAGGAACCATCCTTTACAGCACACCTTTCATCATCACAGCTGATGGCACAGTGGGTGCAAGCCTTCTAAGTCAGTAGGAACTAGGGCGTGCACCCTGCTACCATCACATAAAGTACACCTCATCTGAACTCTACTGCTTTTGGTATGTCTTTGCACAGATACTACCCACTGTGACAGTCTAGGAAAGCTTTGAGAAATCTTCAAACTTACAAGCTTCTGCAACTCTTTCCAGGGCTTTACCAAGTTATTCCTGGAAATTGTAACCCTGACCTGTGAAACAGCTGGCAAAGCAAGCTCTAGGCTGTGCGAGTCCTTGCAGCCATCATGGCCATAATTTTCCTGCAAAGGCATGATAAGATATGGCAGAATTATTTTGATGTATCTGATATGAAATAAATATGCTGTTTTAGAGGAGAAGAGTGTGGAGGAGAACTAAGATAGTAACTAGAGATACACACTGACATTCCCATTACATTTTGTATTTATTCCCTGGAAGGCAACTGGTAAGAACATAAGTCCCCCCTGTTTCATCAAAGTACAGAAAATATGCAATGAATTCCCTACTGTTTGACAAACTTGTGTAAATGCTTGGTCTTTTGTGCTTGGGGAATTCAGCAGAGAAACATTTACTCAATTGTGAATGTCTGTTACTCTTTGCCTAATTTATCTGTGCAGTATCAGAAAAACGTACACCAGTAGTCCATAGAATCATAGACTATTCTGAGTTGAAATGTACCCACAAGGATCATAGAGTCCAACTCCTGGCCCTGCACAATGTTCTTCGAAGCATAACAGTGCAACAAGGATTTTGTGACACAAAACTAACAGAAATCTATTTCAGGGACTCCCAAACTATGTGGAGATGCTGGTAGCTTTATCTGCCTCTTTTACTGTGCTTGATCCAATCTTACAAAAATAATCTAACTTACAATCAGGTAATGCCACCTCCTGTAAAAAGCCCATTAACAAAACAAAGGTATTAAGTAATCAAACTTTAATATGATCTATCTGAGGATGAAGATAACAGTTTATAATGGGAGTGCTATAATATTAACACGTGAATGTCAATCCAGAAAATCACTGCAGTAGCTGTAGGGATAAGTGTTATAATTTGTCAGTTTAACTGAGATGCCTAATGTTTTCTGTAAATCAACTCATTCTGGTAAAAAAATTATGTATCTTTTTTTTTTGTTAGCACAGCTTAAGTGCTAGGCAGGTTTTTATTCATTTAAAACATGTTCCCTTCTCTATGGATTCTAAAAGGCTCATCACAGGCTTAATATTCTTATTTGCCAGTTGTAATGGTTTCATTTTGAAGCAAATCATGAAAAGAACCAAATGCACATCAACACAAATTATCATTATGTGTTTTCATATTTTCTTAGAAAAATATCTACACTGGCGTATTTGTGCATATATCAAGATGTAACAGTTTGCAGACTGTTCCTGTGTGCTAAAATCAACCCTGAGTCCCACGGCTTAATCAACAAGACTGTTAAAATGGAAAAACTTCCATGTTTCAAGTTTATAAATTTGTCATTATGTTTACAGATATATAAACGATGCTCTTCAAATAGTAGCTTTCCACATTTTTACACTGTGGGACTGTACTGAAGGCCATCTCTGCAGTCAGTATGACAGGGTATCTCCATCGTGCATCAAGTACTTGCTATGTGGGAATCATCAGCACCAGATGGCATGGAATACAAAGATGTTTTAAAGGAAAGAAGAAGTGCAAAAGAAGAGGAAAGAAAGAGGAGAAAAAAGGTACTAAGCATTTATTCCATACATGTTCTGAAACCCAGTATTATTACTGGTACTGTAAATACCTCCTGAATCACAACAGACACATAAATAACTGCGCTCCATTATGGCCATGTGAGTTAAGGCCAGCTATTGACAACACAGATGATAGTGCTTATGACAATAAAAGCGAACAAATGAGATGCACAGCCCAGCATGCCTGAGGTAGGGTTAACTCAATACATCCACTTGTCCTTCAGCTGTGAAATAAGCAGCATAATCTTGCAACTGATCCCATATAATCATGTTGTCAAAGATGTATTTTAGTAGTCAAAATTAATTCACTCATGCTAAGTTGATTCCCATTACGATGGTAAATCTGTTCTGTTTGGAAAGAGATTATAGTATTCTACCAAAAAGCTTATTGTGTTGCTATTCTTGAGCTTTTTGCTTTTTCCTCTCACTCTTCTCTTTTTTTTTTTCTTTTTTTTTTTTTTGTTTTAATAACCATTGTCACATAGTGATTGGATAAACAAGTGAAGTTCCTACCTTGATCATTTTTGTGGACACTCATAATCTGGAAAGAAAATACCCTCATTTGGATCAGCTACATTGAAGACTAAACAGAAGAGCCATAAATTTTCTGCTAAATAACCTACCTTGCCTTATTGAACTCATTCAGCCAAAGGAAACCTTATTTGCTGTCCACTCAAAAACTAACTCTAAGAAAGTGAAATTAAGTACTGGGAAATGCCACTAACCCTTCTGTTACCCTGAGAAACAAAGTTGCACCAATTCACTGTATCCTTCATGGACTGTGCTACAGTAATTAATTATCATTCATGTAAAACAAAAAGGGGAAATAAGAAATTTTCAAAATGCATAAACAAAACATTATTCTGAAGAAATTGTTACATGCGTCTCAATTCCTCCCGAGAAAGGTACACACATTTACATTTCCCTTGAGTGAAAAAATTCAGCAGCAATAGAAAACTACATGCAGTTCCTGAAGGATCATTTCCACTTGCATTCAACTGACATGACAGATGCAGCTGGTGGAAGGTGGTTAATAAAGAAACTCAAAAGAACTTCTCTGCTCTGATACAGTGACACAAAGCTGGCAGGGAATTGAAATAAGAGAGAGCCTTTCTTCTTCCATTGAAGTGCACTGGGTAACACAGGGATCCCTGGTTAAGTCAGTAAGGGTCAATGCTGGCACCAGGGAACATGGAACTCTTGCAAGCCTGCGAAATCAAGACAAGTTGCAGGTCAAGATACATGGGACTCTCTTGGTAACAGGGCTAGCTCAGCCTTGGCTTGTCAGAAGAGGTGCCCAGTGTGTGCTGGCTGACAGGGCCCTCTAGTCTGATCAGCACATCAACTCACCTGCACCATCTACAACTCAGGTGCTTTTCTATTGTATGTCTGGGCTCAGCTTAGGGCTGCAGCTAGAAGAAGTCAGTTGCCAAAAGGTGGCTAAGATGCAAGACAAACAAGGTCACTGCTGTTTTCTCTGAAACACACAGTATCACACCATGCTTCATTTCACACTCTGCCATGTTGATATCATTGGAAAAATACCTGCCATATAACTGTGTTTAAAGTGTCAGTTGAACAGAAACAAACACTGTAATTATGCAGGTCATGTGAGCAGAGGCTTGCACTAATAAGTCTCAAGATTTCACTGAAGAAAAACTAGATTTCAAGTTTACTGAGTTGTTTGATATTTATTAGCATTGGAGGAGGGGAAGAAGTTTTAGTGAAAATGCATTTACACTTGGACTACTGAGGAGGAACAGAGTTCCCCTATGAGCACCTTGCTGCAAGAAGTATCATAATGCCATTCTGAAGGAGAGCTGCATGTGTGTAAGAATTTCGCTTTTCTGCAGTAGTCAGTAGATTTATTTTATTAGAAGTCAACGTTTTGGTTTCATTTTTCCAGCATTTGTAAAGGAGTATGCTTGCAGGAGATCACATCATGGACGAATGGATTCTCTAGCAGTCTTATAAAAAAAAACATAGCAAGCAATACTTGGAGACTCTGGGAAGCAAAACTGCTTCGTAGCTGTGCTGATTACTGTGCTGTGTGATGGAGCTTTTCTGTCTGTCAGGGAATTTCTAATGCCCAAGTAGAAAATTAAAGCTTCAAGCTGAGCATAGTAGGGAAAAGATCAGAAAGACACCAGAGCAACACGAAAAGGAGAAAAATCTCACTGCTCTGGCCATTAGCATTCTCGTATGGGAAGACAAAGCATACACAATGCAAATCCAAGTGGAAGACATACTCACGCTGTTAGTTTTGCAATTATAAAATCTACCTATGAAAGTGTATATGCAATGTCTGTGTAAATTACACAGTTGTTTAAACACATGTATGCAGCTGTTCCTGAGCTCAATCATTCTCCCTTAAACACACTTTATACCATAACCAGAATTGCTATTCCAGAAACAAGCGTTGTACAAAGAAATGTCAATTGAAAGAGATTTCAGAGTGTACATGAGCTTCCTAATGCAGAGCACTTAATCTTCTATTTAGCCATCTATAGCCAGCAAGCTGGGTTTTAGGGTGGCAACATAATACAGCCAAAGTAATTTGAAACAAAGTGTAAAGCACTAGTCAGCTGTGAAATCTCCCATCATACACTGAATTGCACAGCAATGAGATATTGGCTTCAGTGTAGTTACAATTCCAACAAAGTTAAATATTTATTCTACCTACTGATTTAAATAAAAATGCCTTGTTGTTCTCAAATGAAGCAAAGCATAAGGAATCAATCCTACCTTCCTAAAGTGTCTTGCTAATACCACAGGAGACAAAACCCAACCAAACCAACCCTCATGCATCCACACACTCTGAATTCCACTTTCCACTTGAAACTGGTACTTTCTCTTGAAATGTGTGGTCCAGGGCAGTGGACGTCTCTAACCTCCACTGACACTATCCCAGGCCCTCCTTGACACACACTGTCTCTAAGCACCAAGGGATGATCTGTTCAGCAGGAATAAGGTAATGATTCTGTACCTTGCCAAGCCCTGTTCCTCATGGCATTTTGCTATTGATTGTAGGCTCTAATTGAAGGCTTATCTGAAGCAGAGATATTCTTGATGTGCCACTCCTTACCGGGTCTCTGATGTCTACTAATACATCTGCCACTACAGGCTGGGCAGGGGGAGAAGAGGTAGGAATTGCCATGAGAGGCTTGCTCTTCTTGCTGACAGGATCTTTGTGCAGACAGTGGGAGCCAGGAAAATGCACTGAAGAGCAGAAGATTGAGGTGGAGGAAGAGGAGGAGAGGGAGGGATCATGGAACCTCTTACTGCAAGATGGGGAGTAGGATTTTGGGAAGAAGGGCTGAATGTGAGAGAAAATATCAGGGCTGCTGGCTTTGCTGGAGTACTCAGTACTTTGATTCAAATAGGCAGCACACCATCATTGGAATTACAAGAACCTGGGGAAACACATGTACGTAACGGACATGAGCCACCACACCAAAATGAACGGAGACGGCAGCACAGAAAGTCTGAGAAACTTCAGAGGAAACAAACATACACAGGCAATAGTGAAAAAAATACAAAATCACAGATAGCATTGCCAGCCCAGCTCTAGCCTTTAAATCACTTCCACCATGTTCAATTGCTCTAGCAGATGCAACTCAAAGACCTAGCTGGATTGTCTAAAACCAACAGAGTATTTGGGGAAGGCCATCCACGTACAAGAATAAACAAAACTATCTGACATTATTTCTACTGAAGCACTGTTCTTATCTCCTCTCTAAGAGAAATCAAAGATTTCCTAAGAGCACATAATCAGCTGAAACAATATATACTTACTCCTTGTGAAAGAAAAAAAAAAGGGGAAATAAAGACATTCTTTTATCTTTTTTCCCAAAAGACATATGAGGAAGAAAGTTCTAGGGTGGGGTGGGTGAAAAAGCTAGATACTATATCTGGCACATTTAATCTACTTAGTTTAGTCTTTTTAACAAAAACATTATTGATTCTTGGTTTGTCTTTATTATTCACACTGGAGATTTTTTTCAATTCTTGCCTCAGGCAGCAGTAAACCATATGAAAGGGTCACACCAGCAGCTATTGTATTCAGGAAATCTACAGCAGCTCAAAACTGAAATATTTTCATCCAATCTGGAGTTCAAAAATGCCAGTACACTTGGGAAGAACAGAGAGAGGGTGCATTCTAAATTTGATGCTTAATGGCTTGTTCTTCACTGTACAGAAAGGCACTTCATGCTACTTGAACACACCCTACCTGTACACTGCTAAAACAAATGCTTGTGCAGGTTGTTGGACTTGATGCATCATTGCACTATCTCAACAATTTTATGCACTATTTTTTTAAGAGGAAGAATTTTTTTCCCCTTGCCCAGATGCTGCTTCATTTCTGTACTAGTCATTTGCCTGGCAAGAGGTCAGCTCCACATACCCTTCTTTTTGTCCTGCAAGGGTCACGATGTGCCTTATTTGACTTTATGCTCCTGTATGTATCAGCAACCAGCTGATCTACACTACTTATCTTCATTTCAGGACGTATTGCAGCAACAACTTTGACAACAAAAACTACATGGAATCCACCAGCACCTCTTCAACCTTCCTCCCAATGCTACACTGAAAAACCTTTTTGCATGTTCTGAGATTACAGCCATATACACAACAGATGAAAGGTGATTAGAAAGTTGTTAAAATTTGGAATAATGAGAAAAACAGGATTACAGCAAGAGTAAGGAAAATTTGAAATTTGAAACTCTGATTTCAGCAAACCTGCCTGGTTAAAACACTGCATTACACACTTCTGATACTCTTAGCAAGACCTCAAATGCTAAAGGGTATAAAAAAAAAACCATTAATGGGTAAAATATAAAAATATCCTTATCTCTTGGAAGACCCTCATCACAACACTTTTGACTAACAATCCCCCCAAGAAGTAGTTGCTTTTTAAGCCCAATACCAGCAGCTGATCAACAAAATAACCCAGATCTCATCAGATTCTTCCATGTTTCAAAAGATCACAGCATTAATTGTCAAACAAGTATTTGTTAAAAATACAATTTCTCCTAGCATCTCTAATTTGCATTTCACTCACAATTATGCATTTATTGAGCCTTGCATTCTTCAGTCAAACAGGAAATTAAATAACCAGTTAATGGCACTTCCAATTCTAGAAACTCAAATTCAATTTAGTCTTGATATGAACTTTAGGTCTTATTGAACTTGTTTTAAATAGCATTTTCAACATGTATTCTGGCAAGTTGTCAATGTATTGTTGGGGTTTTTAAAATTTATTTTTAAATCATTATATGAGCAAACATGCTGCTTTAGCAAGGAATGGGATTTCCTAGCATTCAGAAAGGTTCAACAAATGTCAGCATTTCCGGTTAGACTAATAGCAGTAAATTCAGCCTTAAAGTAAAATGATTTAATTTTAAGAGGCTACTCTTCAGGGGGAAACATAAAGCCCAAACACACATATTTTTCAAGCAATTTTGAACAATATTCAAATTAAGACGGGGAAAAAGCAATGACAGAGCTAATGACAATTATTCTAGTCAGAAGAAATGTCGAGATTTGAAACAAAGGAACTGATGCTGTGGTTGGTCAGATCAAGTTGGTCAGCAAAGGATTTGGAAGACTAAGAAATCTCTTTTGTCCAACAATGCAGTACAAATAAGAAGCTGATCTGGACAATTGAAATGCAAATTTCTTACCACTTGTCAGACAAGTGAGATTTAAAGACCTCCACTTAAAAACCCAGGCATTTTCAAACCTAGCCTTAAAGTGAAAATTGATCTCCCACCCCAATTTCCTTGTAAATGTGGCCATGTGGCTGCAAAGGGGTTGTTTGTTCCAGCACTTTATTAAACTTAGGTTATGTGTATGGTCGGCATGAGATGACCCACACTATGCCTGGGGAAAACCACCCTTTCAAGGCAGGTCCATGCCACAGTCAAAAACAACTAATCCTCTCAGAAACATGGGATCCCATGCAGATTAGCAGAAGTGATATGGAAAAGCATTAAATGCATTGCATGGAGAAACCTCATTGATTGTTAAGCAATGAGGCAAATGAGGAAAAATAGAAGATTTTTAATTGGGGGATACGCAAAAAGAAGTTGTCAATTCAAAAGAGCTTGTTACATCATAAAAAATAATGTAAGACTTAGAATCAAGCTTAGGGAACAGTTTTAGCCAATGTGATTTCCACTAATTTTATCAAAGCATTCCTCCTATATATACAATTACGCTCAAGATAGTTCACTTTATCATGACAGCTGCACATCTCCAGATCATGAAAAAAACCACAGCAATATTGAGTTGGGTTGGGATTATTTCAGTGAATTATTGGTATGCAGACACCAGTCTCCACAGCTCAGACTTCCTCACATCTCTGGGAACAGAAATCTGTAAAAAAAATCCCCAACACTGCAGGAAGGATGGAAAGTTGTATGTGTGTATCAATGTATGGGTCAAAATCTAGAAAGGGAAAAACAGTACCTGGGAGTGAGGGGTAAACAAAAGTGAGAAACAGTTCTGTGAGCTCCTCTTGCAGGAGGTGGGAGAAGATTTGAGAGTGAGGGGGTGATGTTGAGCCTGGGAAAGATGGGGTTCAGGAGAGACCTTTGTCTCTCACTAGGTAAATCTATTTTAACTGACAATACATTAAATTAATTTTCCCCAAATCAGAACTGTTTTTCCCATTATGGAACTTTGCAAGTTATCTACCTATCTTCATCTCGGTGCACAAATTTTTTCATCTTGTTTTTCCCCCTGTCCTGCTGAGGAGGAGGAGAAGTAAAAAAGTGGCTGGGGGGGCATCTGGCAGCCAACATCAAGCCACCACACAACCACAGATTCCTCTGTGAATACGTAGAATTAATAGAATTAATAGAGGTTCCTCTGCTAATAGATAGAATAAAACATTTATATATTCTAATTTTTTTTTTCCCACCAAAACACACAACTTGAAAGCCTGCAGAAAGAAGCCCCAAACACATGCAGAAAAACCATAAGAAAGGAAGGGAACGGAAAATTAAAGCATGAGACTACTTGTGCTGGTGAGATCAACATACTATACTTGGGGACACACACACCAACTCTAGTTAGATATTTCCAGTTAGATTTATGAAACTAATAGACTGTCATTATACAAAAAATATGGGTTTTTTTAGAGATCAGTTACTAAAGAAGGACCTCCACAGAAAAGCAGGAAAACTCACAGTTCTGATGAATCAAAGCCAATGAGATCAATACCTATGTTTATGTGAATTATGCATATTTATATATGAACTTTGCAAAATAATCTCATGCAGGCTGGTGCTGATACAAGTAAAACCTGCTGAACTTGCAGTAACTACCAGGAGAGAGAAAAAGAATAGCATACTCAAAGTTTGAGGTGTTATGCCACTGAAAGTCTGAATATTATTATTCAAAATTATTACAAAAAGGAAAGGTGCAATTGATATATAAACCATTTAAGAATAAGTAAAAATAAATTATCCTAGCACTGTAATCAAGCTATATTGAAACCACCATATAACCAGCACTCAGTATTTAACTTAAAAGTATTCTAAGAATACAGAAATAAAGTCGTGGGCATTCAAATGAAAGAAGGATCTCTAAAATTCAGAAAAGTTAATGAAGAAGGATTTTTATTCCTTAGAAAATAGGAGATTACAATTAAACCTCTATGAAACAAAATAATTTGAAGAAATCAGAAGACTAATTGCTGCAGGTTATGTGAGTTCATGCAAACACCAAAAGAAAGGAACTGAAGTCAAATTAAGACATCCCCTTTCCAGCAGGAATTTGGAAAAAAATCCTTGTCTTGGGGTGATTCTATGACAATACTGTATTCCACATCACCTTCTTGATCTCTAGTGTACCTTTTAATTGGAAAGGGGGAGAGAGAAGCCAAGGGAACACTTCAAAGTGGCTAGCATGACCTTGTAGTTAGAACGTTTACATTCTTTTCTGTCTGGGAGCTGACAACTTTTGCCAGTTAGATTAGAAAGAAAGGAGTTTGCTCTCTAGCTTCTTCAGCTTTCAGCGGAGAAGAGACTGTGATCTGCCTCAGTGGCTTCTGTTCCTTTTTGGACTGTTTTTGGCTTGCTTCCTCATCCAAGACCAGCCAGCATCTTTGGACCTGCTCGACGGGACCCTCCAAGGGGGATCTTCGGACCCTGCCTGGCCCGGCCTGGCCCAGCGTAGGACTGCAGGTTTTACCTACAGAAATCGACAGAACTCTAAAATCCACCAGCCTCCTTTAGGGGGCAGGGGAAGGGGTTTCAATATCCTTTTCTGCCCCGTGCCTGCGGGGGACTCTGTTTGTTAAATAGTTTTTTTCACTTTCATTCACTAAATTATTTTCCTGAACCCGTGGGGGAGAGGCTGCCGGGGTCGGCTTGCCTGGCAGGCAGGAAAGAGAGAGAGCCACCCCTTTCAGGTTGTTTCCTCCTGGATTTGTGTCCAAACTGGCACATTCCTCTAAACAGATTGAAAGAGCAGGAAGAAGGAAAAAAAAGTTAGCAAACTTTTGCAAATAGTTTAAAAACTGCTTAGAACACATTTGAAAGAGCTCATGTGCAATAACAGAGTCAAGGGAGGAAACAATGAATGTGTGAACTTCTGGGACATTCCTTGTGCTAAAATTTTAACATCAGTCTTGTTTCTTATGAATTCCACATCTACCTTTCTCATGTGCTGCATGGGCTAATACTACCAGAAACACAACAAAAAGAATTGATGCTTCTGAGGGATTGAAGTACTTTTGAAAATCCACCAAACAAATAAAAAAGCCCACAAACCAGTTTGAACAAAGCAAGTTCAGAGTGTGGAAAAACATTACCTTCGAAATCCAGTTTTAAGAAATGAAGGTGCTACTGTCACATCCTTGTTACCCAGGAGTTACTCCATGCTCAGACCTGCTGGCTGAAAAGTTTGTGTGGACATCCGTTGCTTTGGGCCAATCCAGTGGGTTGGATTGGATTCAACAGCTTCAGAGTAGGTGGTTTTTCACCCAGGCACGCTTTTTGGGATTGAAATGGTTTGGGTAGGAGTCAGACTGACAGACCTGAGGAGGCCATGAGTCCCTGTAGCTGTGGGCTGCGCATCCTCGCAGCAGGTGGAACTGGAGTAGCCAGCTAGTACTTAGGATTGTCTGGGTGTTTGATGGTGGTGGTTTTGGAAGTTTTTGATAAAACAAAGTGTCTTTTAAATAACTGCATCTAATGCGTGCTAATGTGATGATACTGTCTTAAGCGTTGAACATTATAGACAGATAATTCAGGACTGGATTGAAGTCCATGACTATCTTCTAGTATTTACTGTGTGGATATTTAGATTTGTTGTGAAGGAAGAGAGAGTTTCATCATCAATGCTGACATTTTTGGGGAAGAGAGGAACCTTACAATTTAGAGATCCACAGACATTAGTGTATTTACTAGGCAGTGACAAAAACAAGCAATAAATATAGAGTAAACTAAATAGCATGGATCATACATTAAAAGTTACAAAATTAAGGCTACACATGAAATTTAGGCAGAAACATTTTGTTTAGTAAGTAGAAAATCAGTGAAATATGTTGACAGTAAGTCATAAAAACAAATAATAAAAATAAGTAGATTAAAAAAAAACTGTGGAGGTAAGGGAAAATTTAAGACATCATGAATGATAAAATGTGGAGCCAAGGCTGAAATGTATTCAGTACAAATATCAAGGTGACCTCTTCCTAGCAGAAAGCTTTGATACCATGAAACTTAAATAATTTGTGAAAATTGGTCTATCAAGCAAACGTAATTTGTTATCAAATGCATTTTTTTAAAAGTAGATAATTTCTTGAAATCATATGTAATTTAAACTTAATATATATTTATGAACTTCAAGCCTATGTTTTATTGGCATTAGTGCTGATGGAAGAAACATTTCTATTTATTCCTTTTCAGAAAATGCTCAGCTTAGTTAAGGTCAGCATAAATGCCACGTAATCAACATGGGAAACTCAGAAGAAGGTCAACAACTAGGAAAGAGAATCTTGAAATCATGGAACAAGTTAAGAAAGAATTTGGAAGCTAATTCTTTACCATCAAATCCCTCAAATTCCAAAGCCAGAACACCCCTGAATGCCCTTCGTAAGACAATTTTGAATATGCTGGCAATATTAAAGAAATTCAAGAGCAGAGCAGCTACATATTCCCACATCACTTGTGCACAATTTTGGAAAATATCAACTGAAAATATGCATGGGAAGTTACACTCAAATTTGTCAGTTGTACAGTCTCTAACTCTTGGCCACCAATCAGGGTAGCTACAGTCACTGCTTCTGATTACCTATAGTCAATAAAATGGTGACAACTACACCAAGCTACACAATTGAGAGACATGTATAGGGTTCCATAACATGAAATTCTCATTAGGAATGACACGGAAGCATTGCCAATATGCATTCTTATTACCTGAATCATGGCTAGCAGCTTTGATTAGAAGGGAGCTTTGAATCTCACATCTTTTTTTGGGAAGGGCCTACTATACATCAGTGATTCATTGCTTTACTGAAAACTAGTAAATTGTAACTCGTAATGTTAGCAAATGATACTCATAATGATAGCAAAATACAACAGAAGATTTCTAGGGCACTGACTGGCATGGCCAGCACGTAAACAGCATCACTTGTTTCTTCTATATTGTTTTTAGTACTGTGAAAAATCTGTCAGCTTTTCCTTCCTTTCTTACTTTGTAAATAGGCCATAAGGGAAAAAAACATGATCTCTTAATTAAGCAGTGCCAGCTTAGCAACAGAATTGTTCTTTACTCTCATTCCTAAAGACAGGAAAAAAACACCCCGAAAACCAAACCAAATCCAGAAGGCTACAACCAACCAGCAAATACAGCTCAAAATGTCACTGGACATGTTCCTAATGGCACTAGGCTAAAAAATAATGGTCTGGCCTCCTAACAGTCAGCTATAGTGTGTTTATCCTACAACAAAAAGAATGGTTAAAAATCTATCAGTGGCAGAATGTTTAGCACCTATTACAGACACAAGTGTAACTATCTAATGGTAATTAAGGGCATAAGAGAATGACGAATGTTCTGAATCCATAAAGCTGCATCGGTTCAGAAGCTATTATGATTGCACTGTCTGCAGCTCACAGCCTACACTGGGCAATTTACGGTGATAAGCATTCTGTGTAAAACTGATACTCCATTTTTCCAACACTAGATAATGAGCTGGTACACAAAGCTGAAACTACGTACCACACACTGGTCACCACTTGAACAGTCGATTTACTCTCATCCTAAGGATGCACTTGTTTTTCTAAATCTTAAGTTCTAAATATTCCTATTCCGTATTTTTCTCATCAAAATGCCAAACACTTCATGCGGCGTCTTTTGTGATTTAGAAATATGTTTTTGTTCATCAAAGCTGAGAAACAAGAAAATGGATAACGAAAATACAGTACTGGCTGGTAGCTAGAACAATGTGCTGACATTTATATCAGCTCTTATTTAGCTCAGGGGTTTTTGAACCAGGCCTTTCCCATGCAGAAGTGGCATAAAATTATTCACATTGAATAGCACGTTCCTCAATGAGTGACCTGGAAGTGCTACTCAGTTGGACTAAGCAATGCAAAATTTGGTTTGTAAGAGAAATAAGTCACAATGTGTGATGAATGATTATATTTTCTATATGGGATACTCCCTGAAAATGAAGCTTTAATGTTCATATTCCAGAGAGAAATGAAACAGAAGGGGGCAAAAAGTCTTCCATTGCCACAGCATCACATACAAGAAATTATTACCCTTTAAATAGTATCATACAGTATTTCCATTAAAGGGTTCTTTCAAACATCACAGAGAGAACGGGAAAAAAATGATATGCTGCATTGTCCAAAACTAAATTGGAACATGATAGACACAGATTATCATCTAGTAATATATAGGAAAGCAAGTACTTTCATTCTCTTTATATATAAGTAATATACTGAAAGGAATAAAAGAGATACACAAATCATTTACAAATCACACTTTAAAGTAATGTTCTTTTCAAGGGGCTAGAAACTCTTTCAAGAAAAAGCAAGATAAAGTCTTCCCTGCCCAAATCAAATATTTTTAAAAAGGTACAATACTTTGCACTAGATTTCTCCTCTGCTGAGCTCAATGCAGTTATTCAAAGTGAATAGGGTCAATTACAAAAAACCACATTTATTCTTCTCAATGCAATGGAATACTTCACAGCTAGTAAAATCACCATAGCTTCTCTGAAACCAATGTGCTCCAGCATGAACTTAGCTCTGTTTCCATTTTAGTTACCAGATGAAAACCTAAAATCATAGCCATAGACAGAACAAAGAACATTATTAATTAAGGAACATTACTACGAGTACTACTATGAGTAGGTCAGCTAAAAGAGTCCCATATTCCTAATGTAACCCTAGAAGCAACACAGCTGCTGCACAGTTCCAAAAAACAGATAAAAAGAAAGAAGAAAGTTAAGCAAACATCTACCAAAATTTCCCAAGTTCTCTACATAGCTGTCAGAATAAATAATTTTCTTTAGGCTGCCATTGTGTTCCTTTCCATCTGGAACCAGCTTACCTCCTGTTCCCTGGGACAAAATCAGTCTGTGTGAAGCTATACCACTCAGACCTGCCAGCAATAATAATAGAATCATAGAATGGCTTGGGTTGGAAGGGACCCTTATATAATCGAAACTTCAACTCCAAATTTTTGCCATTTTTTGCAGTAGCCATAACATATCCAGCCAAACCAAGGAGTCATTTTGGTTCCCATGGGATCAGACACAAAATCACTCCACAAACACAATTTAGGTTGTTCTCTCTTAAGACAGGATCTTGTAAGTCACTGTGACTTTTCCTCCTGAGAACTTATCCAGGAGCTCCCTGTCCCACATCAGTGATGGATGAGGTGTTGGGATGCTCTCAGTAGCCTTTATCGCACCCGCCAAACCCTCTGACTGAGAGTGAACATTTTGTTTATGGGCCGTGATGGTGACAGGCACACCAACAAGTTCCCTCATTCAGTCAAATGGGTGAATTGAAGGATTAGTCTGTCATGCCAACACAGGGCCTCATTTTTCTTCTGTGCTGCATGGGTCACCCCCTTCCCACAGCCTGGATTTGATCATGATTAATTCGTCAAGGCTGGCTATAGCATGGAAATGAAGAAATGGATTGCCAATTACAGTTATCTTCTCACAAAACACCCCTTGAACCAGTCCTTTTCTGCAGTAGTGACAGCTCAGAAATAAACCAAATGCAGCTCTATGGAGCAGAAGTCTGACCCAAAGTGTATTTTAAAGCAGAAGGTGACTTCCCCCTGCCCAAACCAGCTCTGCAGTGTGAATGGTTGACTTCTATCCTTCCTGCCTGGCAGGTACACAAAAAGCTGTCCACATTTATTTTCATAGTCACCTTGTTAATATGTACTGAATTTCTGACTTAACACTCTTCAACAAGAAGGCGCACATTTGTTTCTGTGTGCCTCACCCTGAATAAACCTGAAGGGGAATTTAATATGTATGCAATTACTGCCAAGTAAACAAACCTACCATGATTCTGCTCTGCACAGAAACTCTGGAAAGGATTCAAACCTTCTCCCCAACAGTACTCATAGAAAGGAAAATTCTGACTCTTGCTGCATTTCCTCAGCAATAAGCCTCATGTGTTCTTACAAGCTGTGTAATATTTCATTGATATAGGCAACTAGCTTAATAATAATCAGATTCTGAGAGATTAATTAAAGAGGAAAAAATTCCACAACGACCTGATATTTTATTGATAATTATTAATATGGAATTTGAGAAATAACACAGCAGTCCTGGCAATGCATGCATGCAATTTGTTTTATTCACTGATACAATCACCAGCAAGTTACTAGAGTTGCATAAATTCGAAGTATGTGTATAAATCTAACTTTTTATCGCCTCAGAAATTACCAGTTAAAAAGAAAATCCCTTTTTCTACCAAAAAAAAAAAAAAAAAAAAAAAATTCAGACCATTGTAATAGATGTTTCCTTCCATCGTTGTGATTCATGGTATTTTATACTATTTTCTGGTGCATCACACCTTGAGACAGAAGGCAGGTGAATGTTTTGCCGACATGTGTGGCCCACAACAGCTCTAAATGCATTCCCAAGACAAGAAGGCACAACTACCTCTATTCCAGGCCCAAGGTGGCCTTCCATTAACCCAGCCGCCAACACGATCTGTGGTGTGCAGAGCTGCAGAATACATCTTATAAACAGGATTTTGGCTTAGAAACAGGATTAGTCATTCACTACACAGAATCATTCAGTTCTGCTATTCTGCCTCAGTGGCAGTTGCCCTTTCCAGTGATATATGGCAGCATCCCTATTTAACAAAGATGCAGGAAAAAGGACAACACAGTGAACGACCCTCAGAGCCAGAGACGCCTTTAGCTTTACTTTCAGGTACTTTTGATGAGACTCAGAATAGCAGGTGTATTCTGTTGATCTTTTCTTTCATTTCAGGAGAAAGATATTTGTCCTAACAGCAATACATTTTTACCTTTCACAAGCCAGCTAAGTCTCCGTATTCTCACACACACTTCTTCCAAACTTCTTGGAGTGACCAAAGTTAAGAATGAGAGATGACTTTGGTAAATTTATGTATATGGCAACTTTCTGTGTTTGTGCTGGAGTAGTATTAAGGGTCTCCAACACTAACTAGAACCATTACAATAGATATTGCATAAATAAACAGTATGAGACAATGTCTGCTATGGAGAATAAAAAGCAGGACAAGTAAGCTTTATAATATTCTGTGGCCAGACCAAGACAGATGTATGCCTTTGCACTAAAAAAGAAGGAATTAATTGGAATGGGAAAGAGAAGCTGTTTTCCTGAGGCATTTACTATCTAATGCAGTCACAGAAGTTCAAAAAGATACCAAAGGTTAACACCTTTGTGGTAAAGCTATTTGATAAACGTGACACGTGATAAAGTATTCCTACCCAACTTTAGTGTGTCAGGGCTTTTAAAAGCTCTGCCAGGACACACAGACAAAGACCTGTACTACTATTCTGTCCTCACAGAATGAGTTTTAAGCTGTGAGTGAGACTCAAATGAATACACTCAGAGTCACAGGATATCTCAGGCTGACAGGCAACCACGAGGATTACTGAGTCAGACTCTCTGCTCCTCACAGGACTACCTAAAATTAAATCAAGGGACTAAGAGCATCATGTTCATCAGGCTTCATAGCAGCTTCCCTCTGTTTACGTTTGTAAACTCCAGATAAAACAATTGCATGGTATTAAAATGATTGTGGATGATCATCTAGGAATAGAAATCTTGCCCTTGGCGAGCTTTTTGTAGCTGCTAAAGTATACAGAATGTGTGGTATAACTAAGATTACATACAAGACTGGTTATGCCACAGTGCACAGGTAAATGAAATCACTGCTAAGCGCTAAGATGTTGGAAGCCATGAAAAAGATATTCTTATAAGGATTATGTTTTCACACTACATCTAATCATGAATATGGTTAAAAGACACCTGCAACAACATGGTAGAATTACTAATGGATTGTGCTCCAAGTTAAGTTTTAGAGACATGCTCTTTCCTGGGGCAAGGGGCAAGATTACATAACAGAAAAAAATTTGGATAGCAATAATTGGGCCTTTTACCAAGAAAAATTTTATACTTCATGTATCATCTTAACATAATGTCTCTAGGATGAGGTCCATATAGCTTTATTTTCTTACTTCAATTCATTTCTTAACAAATTAGCTTCAAAGAGCTTTAGCTTTTCCAGAGTGTAAAGCCATAGAACAAGCACATCAGATTATCTCATTGACATCAGCCAGGAAAATTTAGAAAAGATAATTAAGTGATTCTGTTGGTATACAACAATATGGAGTTTTAACTTTTATCATGGCAATTGAGACATTCCTAATTCTTTGAATAGAAAAGCACAAATATGAAAGCAAATAATGTATCTGACCAGCTGAAGCCCTGTTTATGATTTCTGCAATATGCTTTCTGAATACCAGAGAAATTTTCCAACTTATGTATGCTTTACAAGATAGTTACCTGACAAAAAAACGAAAAAAAGTGAAAGGAAAAATAGGAAGAGTGCCCAAAGCTCATCATTTTTTTGATGCCTTTGGAGATGTTCCTGGCTTTTCCTCAGCAGCCTGGAGACATCTATAGAGCTCATTGCAAAGGCAACTTGAGCCATGCTAGGAGCTTCAAGATGGAAAACACTATGAAATAAGAGCAAGAGAGCACACAATTGTTTCTTGCAAAGTAGAACTCAGACAGTGAGGTTAAAGAAGGTGGGCAGCTACAAGATTGAAGGGGGCAATAATATAATAATATATATCTAATATAAATATGGGTGAAATATAAATATATATAAATATAATTTTAAAAGGAAAAAGTAACCACATAGACTTTTATTTCTTCTTAAAGACAATATGGAAAAGACTAAAAGAGAGGCCATGAGGCAACTGACTATTCAGTGAACTTAATTAAGCTTTCAAAGCGAAATTTTTAAGCACAGTCACTAAATACCACTTGAGTGAAGGACAGGATTTGTCCTCCAGTGTTCAGGGGAAATGCTGCAAATTGGACCAGTCAGCAAGACCTTCAGTAGAGATAAAATTCTAGATAGTCAAACCACATTATCCATAAAAAGCCAATTTCTCCCGAAAAAGAGAGCTTATTAAGTCTCTCATCTGGAATCAAGTTAGAGTTTCTCCTTGCTAAATACATCATATGAATGTTAATTTTAGACTGCTGAGAGGTCATTGATTCACACTTTCCTCTAATAATTTTTTCAGTATTTAAATTATGGGAAGACACCAATTAGTATCATGGACACCACACTGTCTGAAATAAGAACACTCTTAAATAATGCATGTAAAAAATTTTTATACAAGTAGTAATTAGACTTCTAGGATTATTTGAATATTATAATAGTAATTTCATAGCTGTTACCATTATTTTTAATAATAATCTATTTAACTGGTGATCAGACCCAAAAGAAGTGTCAAAGAATGAGTTCTCATCTATCTTCATTTTTGCAAACATGTTACATTATGCCAATTATGGAGCAAATAACAAAATGCAATTAACTCTCAATGAGTTTCAAAAAAGTTCTTTTAAAACTACACAGTGTCAAAAAAGTTGATGTGGTCTGAATTGAGGGATGAGGAGCTGTTGATTAACTTAAAAGATTAGCTTAGTTATGAAAATCTTCTTAATAGGAACTTTTCTTATGTGACCTACCAGATTGGGACTTTTTTATCACAAAGAATTGATATTATAATATCCATTTTCCTGGACAACCTCAACTGACATCACAATATCCAAATCCTGATGATCACATAAGCATCAGGCCTTTTTAATGGTGACAGGAACTCAAAGCACCAGACTGGAGATAAATACAAAACTACTTCATAGTTACTTATTACAATTCTGTGTATAGTGGCTCTGAAAAATTTACAGCCATCTCCTTCCTTGGAAAGATGACAGTGCAATCCTTAGTAGAATTGCTCATTAAAGAAACATCTATCCCAGAAATGAAATGCCAACAGAAAAATGAGAAAAAACAGATGAGAAAGATGGAAATAGATGGCCTCAACCTTTAGCCCTGTTTCAGGAATTTATTCTGCCTCTGAAAACATTTGGTTTAGTCTTCCGACTCAGATTTTCAGAGGGCTTTTATAATCCTTCAGTAGAACACCTGTCAGTTAATCCTTTGTTATAATCTACCTTGGATCACCTCATGAGGAGAAGAGCTGATGGATATGCTCCCAGCCCTCTGTGGCAGGACGAATCACTCTTTGGACCCTAAGCAGGATAGACTAGGGGTCAGGACAGCAGTGACACAAGCTGGCACAGGACTGAAGGACCTCTTCTCCCAAATCTAAAGCAGACCAGAGGATCTGTGCTCCCTCCCTGCATCCTCCATTGAGAACACATTATATGCTTCTATTTCCTATACACACAGCCTCGTTTACTCTATTTTTTTTTTCTTTTCGGACTTCCCTTTAGCAACACATAACAAATAAAACCGTGCAATGTTTTGCCATGACTAGGCCAAAAGCTACAAGTAAGCCTCAGTGGCCTGATTCTACAAGCAGCAAGACTTACTCCAATGTAATAATGACGTTTAAAATACAGTGAAACTGTGCGTTTCCACCACCTACATCACCACCGACATTCTGCACTTCTGTGGCATTTGGTCTTTTTCTTTCTGTGTTTTTAAAATAAATGCAAGTATAAATTCATAGCAAAACTAAGAGCTGCCTCTATCTTCTCAGAAAGGATACAGGATATAATTTTCATGAAATCAAGCTAAGGCACAACATACAGCTATATTGATGTAGAGATAGAATATACATCAATTGGAGAATTCAGACTTTCATCTTTCTCCGTCCACTTTATTTCTTCTTTTTTCCCCCCGCCTTAAGTTTAAAATAACATTTAAATACTAGTTTCTGTTGCCAAAGAGCAGCTTACGCTGCCAACATAAGTATCTCAGAACAAAGCCAAACTCCGTATTACTGTAAAGTAACAGTAAGGAGGTAACACATAGGTGTGCATAGATCATAACATCTTCAATTCCTTCCATATGTAGCCTATCCCACAATTATCTCTCAACATATTTGTGACAAACATGAAAATTCCTGTCTCCTTACATCCATCTGCAGAGCATTGTTTTAATTTTGTGGCTTGGAAAGTTTGTAGCACCATATCCAATATCCTTGTTCATTCTGCAGGCTGCAAACGCCACAATTTGTGGAGAGCTTCGTAATGAGGTGCTCTTCCAGAACATCTACTAAAGAAAGTGGCATTTACCCCCCCAAAACCCTCTTATGGAGGTACCTCAGACATAATAAGACAGTAATTAAGGGATAATTGGACATGTAAATGGTGATCCACTAGTATAACATGAAAATCCGACACACTACAGTCTAAAATAGCACTTTGTACCCTGTGAACTATAGGTTTGTCTATAGATTTTTTCATCCCTCTTTATAATTCTTTTCCCAAACAGATAGTAAAATTGCTTTAAAAAGGAAAAAGAGACAAAATGTAAGAAAATTCCTAAAAATCTAACTCTGGCTTAAAAAAAAAGGACAATGTTAAGATTGCACTCTGGCTTATGTTTGTGTGTTACTGAACAGCAAAACAGCTGCTGAGGATGTGTAGCTTGATACTCCATAACCTCCCTAATGCCATGGGAGTGATGTAAATCCTCAGTCCTCCTCCCAAAACAGTTTTATTTGGGAAACTTCATGCTCTTGGTAGAAACAAAAGCATTTATTGCAACTGAAGAGAGTAACCCAGGGATCCATGGGGATATAAACCCTCACAACCTCTGCTTTCTGAGACTGATTCGCAGTTTATAAGCTTATTAAAGGTGACAGGGATCTCTTAGGAAAATATATTAGGGATTGGGGATCTCTTAGAGAATTTTTTTTCCCAGAGTGCCTGTGGGCAGACTCTCACTTGTTTTGTAGTCCTTACAAACATTTAGCATTGGTTGCTTTCTATGTCATTTTTCAAAGACGGAATCCCTCACTTGAATCAAACTTCTAAAATTCCCCATTTGATTCAAACTTCTGGATCAAGGATTCTTTGTGAGTGGATTTGTTGCCAGCACTCTTTAAACAGGAGCACATGAAAATCAAAGTTTTGACTGCTGGCATGGTGCAGCAGTCAAATGGCCTTCTCAAGGCTATAACTTGTTCAAGCTGACACATCCACAGCGTGATGGGTGGAAATGGAGCATCAGGAAGGTGTTTGGGGACAAGAGTCTGGAGCAGAACTCAATCCAGATTCTCAAACTGGATATACTCAGCTGGTATCTTGCAAATTTCTCTACTTCAATTTGTAGGAGAAATTGCACTCTCAGCCAGGGGTTTCTGAAGGGAAAGCCTTTGTTTGTATGGATCCAAGATGAGGAAACAACAAGTGTGTTCCTTCTATAATGCTTTATGGGGACAGTCCAGTATTAGGTGCACAGCACAAAGATACCCCAATCAGCTTGGCCACTAGGAATGAGGCTGATCCACTTTTTCATCTAGACACTGTCTTTATCTAAAGGATTATTCATGGATAAAGGGGAAAACCCCAATAAAACCAAAAAGATGAAAGCATAGTTTTGTGGGATTTGTGTGTATTTTACATTGCAAACACATCATCACCCACAGTATAATTTTAGCAATGCAACTGCTATCAAACATTCTTGAAAATACTGACACCTGAAGACAGATGGAGGCCTGCCTGTTTAATTATTACTCTTAGACAGTGCATCTGAAAGTCTAGAAAGAAGGGAAGTATTTTTTAAATTGAGGAATAGAAAGTATTTATTAAAATGTAAACAATCGATTAGAGGTTGTATTCCCCCCCAAAAAAGCCCCAAAAGCAGCCTCATAAAAACGGAGCATTTTAGCAGAAATGCATTTTAATTTATTTCCAACAGTGAAAACAGAAAACAATTACAGGAAAAGCATCTGCCACAGTGTATAATGTTTCAGTAATGCCGCAGCTACCTTCGAGAAAAGCATTGAAAACCTCACATAAACTAAAGATTCCTATCAGAGATCCTTTCCAGCCTTCTCTGCTGGCCTCAGGGAACCGTATTTCTCACCTGCTGAGACTTTTCTATTAACTAGGCCAATTCTAAAATAAACTGAACTATAATTATTTGTACATCCCACTTACTAGTAATTTCCATCTATTTACAGCATGTCTTGCTTGATTTTCTAAAATAATAACAAAAATATATCTATATAAAAGATCAAGATTTAAGCCAATGAGTGAAGGACTAAAATGCAAAGTTTGCCTCCAAGTACAAAAGGGGGACCAAAACTGAGAACTGAGGCAGAGCTTTATCTGAAACCAGATTTATATTCAGCCAATTCTAGTGCTCATGGAAATGACATCTGCATGTTCTTCTGCAACAATGGAAGTGCAGTTCAAGTAGAAGGGAATGCAGCACCCACACTGAACTAGATTTTACCTTCTGAAGCCTATTTCAGATTTACAATTATCAAAAAATTTTAAATAAGAGGTCCTTGAAAAAGAAGGAACAAGCCTAAATACTTCTGCCTTCTTTTCTCCCCTCCTGAGTCTGAATTATCTAATTAGTCAAAGCTCAAATTATTTTATCTAAAAATTACTATATGTTATGACTTATGTTATACTACATTGTTACATGATAATGGCTTTTTTTTTTTTTAAATTTATTGCTGTTTAGCATAGAGTCATTGAATAGTTTGGGTTGGAAGAGACATTAAAAATCATCTGGTTCCAACCCGCCTTGGGACCCTTTCCACTAGACGAAGTTGCTCAAAGTCCCATCCTATCTGGCTTTGAACAGTTCCAGGGATGGAGCATCCACATATTTCTTTACACCATCCTTACTTTAAAAACTTTAAATCGTCTAAGTAATCAAACACAGAATCATTTATTGAACCTAAATGGAAGAAAAATCAACATAGGTTATTGTTTAAGGAAAAAAATTCCCTTTGTAATTTGCATGTTTTCTCAAATTTCTCCAGATTTTTCTAAATATTGTACTGCTTGGTTTTTTCCTCCTTTAAATATCATGCTCACTTCTTTCACAATGCCAACCAAAAGCGAGTTGACTATTAGTGATGGATTACCTTATGATTACAACAAAGCAAGAGATTTACAATAGGCATTTCCTTCCAGTTCCTTCAGGCCATGTAAATTTGCATGTAAATTAATAAACTAAAATAGTGGAAGCAAAACTCAAGGGAAGTAAGATAATTTCCTGTTACTCTAGCAAGCTGGCTTGGTTTTTTTACTTTTTTTTGCCAGTCTTGGACATCGTGGAATCTTTCTTGCTTTCCTTCTGGATGGAAAATTTTGCCAGACCCCTGTTTTTCCCCATTGAAGCCACAGCAGCATGTTTAAGAGTTACTGCAGAAGTGTAATCACAGCTGCAGGTCTTGGCTCACGGGCTCTAAGGGCTATGCTAAGGGCTGCATACCAGTAGCCCACTTCCCAGCACACCAGCATACAGTCACAGCCAAAGGCTTTGGGTCTCTGTCATTTAACACAGTATAAATATATTGGTGAGACAAAATGACTGATGGGACATCTGATATGAAATATCACTGTCTGAAATACCAAGAATAGGGGAAAATGAGTAAGAATAAGTGACATCAAAGGTCTGTCTTACCATAAATTCCAGTTGAAATACAGGGAAAGGCCTGTAAAACAAATGAAAGGAAAAAAAGATCAGTGAGATTTCTGTTTACCATACTTTTTATCAAAACCAAGAGTGTTTTTAAATGCCTGTTTTTCAACACCCAGAGATTATATGTTGTAGTGTTCACTGTTACAGCCATCAAATCACAGGCATTCCATGTCATTATATGAAACATATTCCATATGTTTTCTTTGCTGCCACATTAATAAAGCTGCATTCTTTTTCTCATCTTGAGCTACAAGCAACATTTGAACACAGAATTATTCTTAAAACTGCCTTTTGAGCTAAAAATTAATGCTATGACCTAAAAATCAATGCCATAAGCTACTACAGTAGCAAAAAAGAGTCACATCATCTGGGTAGAGTTAGACAATGTTTCTTCATCAGTAAAATAAGCTTGGCCAGCTTACACCCTGTTATGCCTCTTTGCCATGCCCTCATTCACTCTAATCTCCTTTTTTGATTTAGTTCTAACCTCAGTTCTTTCAGATGTGTGGTTTATGGTGTGACCAAACACAGCTGTACTGCTACAAGCCAAAGGTTTGCAAACTGGTGCAGGGGGAGGAACTGGAAGATGCTGGTGAAAAGAAACAGTACATTTTTGGGGCAGCTTGGACACCAAAGAATATACATCATGCAACAAGAAATATTACAGACACTGTGCCAGCAAGAACAATAATTTACATTTCTGCTAGTTGTATGTGTTGTATTGAGATTTGCATTCCTGTGAGCCAGAGTCAGTTTTCCACCAGGAAAAAACAAAGCTGTCATTTCACAAGAGAGGCAATTTTCTTCGTGTTCAGCTGATATGTGATATCGCCTTTGCCTCCCACCTCTGGACTGAAAGCAGACACAGCTCAAAGGTATGAGAGCACCTGGGACCAAAGTCTCAAATATCCACCCTGAGGCTCCCTCCAGATCCCCCAGCAATGAGTCATCATACAAAAGAAAGAAATTCTTCTTTACTTAATCACACAGGAAAACATTATTCAGAGCTAATGCTTGCTTTATATTTAACCAGGGAATTAATTAGGGAATGGTGATTAAGAAAGTAGAGGTCTAATGGAAAGAATACATCCTCCCCTCCCCTCTGAAAATACTTAACTAAAATAAAGTGGAAGAGAATTATAGTCTCATTCCTTCTCATAGCCACCACAACTTAACATCTTGAAAAGTACTTAGCTTTGTAGTTTGTACCCAATAAATCACAAGAATCAGCTCTTTAAAGAAATGAAGAATAGAGTAGAAAAAAAGAAAAAACAACCACCACATAGTTACAGAGCTCAGGCTGAGGTGGCAACAGATACTTCAGCAATCAGAGAGAAGCATAAAGGACAATTTTGCCCAGTTTAGAAAAAGATCTTAAAATTCACCACTCTTGCAGTTTCCATGTGTTAAGAGATAATTGCTCCAAACAAGTGTTTTGTTTTCTATTCTTTGCAGGATTTGAGTAACAGCCTGGGACTTAGATACTCATTTGCCTCGGAAAGCAAGTAACATAGTATTCATGGTTCCTTCTCTTACTGGCCCCACAACCAGGTAAGGGGAAACAGTCCTGCAGCACCTCCAAAACTCCATCAATCTCGTGGCACCTTGGGCAACATCTTATATGGTGCCTATGGGACACAGCTCCACTATTAACTTCAGATCCCTACATGCGTGACAAAGCCACCTACCTGAGGGACCTCGAGCTGGAGTGGCTCTGCAGCCCTCTGGCAGCAAAGAACACCAGGTCCCCCCAGGTCACTGCAGATTCATCACTACTGCAAAGGAAAGGGCATCAGACTGACAGGGCGTCTAAGCAAGATCACAGACCCTTAAGGTTGTAAAAGACCTCTAAGATCACCGAATCCAACCATTAAATGAACCTACTTAAAGCTGTGACAGGGACCTTGAAGGGATTTACAAAACTGGCTGCTGCACTACGGGACAGGCTCAGCATACACTGCCAACATCTGGCACCACAGCTACGTATTGGGGTGCTGGATCCAAGCACCTGAGGGCTCCAGGGGAACAAGCTTCCTTCTCATCCTTCCTTGGAGAGAGAAGATGAGATCTGCATTTTCAGCACTGCATGGCAGCCACTTGTCAAACTTGTTCATCTCCAGTCACAGAATAATGTGCTCTGAGGCTACTCAGCAAGCTCTGGCTGGAAATTTCTGTGTTGTGTGTGTTTCTTAACACTTTAAAAATTATTGTGTAGGCACAGTCATTACCTTGCTTTCGGTTTCTATCATGCAGCTGAAACATATCTGTAATAGAGCTACAAGACTGTATAAAATCCCATCAAGTTCCTTTGGAATATAGGTCTGTGCCATAACTCAGATGAGCTCTGCCCTCTCCCTCATTCAGAGATGATCACAGCACATAACTAGCAGACGTAATTTCGTAAAATGTGACACTGCTTTTATTCATTCAAGAAAAACCCATGCCCAAGACCACATATCAACCGTGTTTCCTCTTGGCACCTATGGAGACAATTTAGTCTAGATGCCAGGTTGAAATTACTGGCAGAGCAGTAATGGGGAATTCACAGCATGTATATCAACATACTAAAAACTACAATATTTGGCTTAAGGACAAAAGATGTTAAGGTTTCTAACCTTTTCTGTGCATAATATTAACAATTATATATCTGATTTCAATTAAAAAAATATGTTTCACAGTAGGTAACATTCATTCCTATTTCCACAATAAAAATTTTTCTCATCTTAATTCGTTGCTGGTAACCGCTATTTATTTATGAACCTTTAATTTCTTTGCTACCAAAATAGCATCTTTGTTTTATTTGGGGACTAATAAGAAATACTACCCTGATAGCACTCAAAACAGACACAACTCTGAAATTAAACATAAGTAATAAAGGCAGAAGCATCCTAATACTACTGTGCTTTTGCAATCATCTAGAGAAAGAGGTCAAATTAAATCAGGTCTGTGAATACTGTAAGACTGAAATTGATTTAATTCCTGTAGGAGAGGATGTGGGCGCTCAGCCTCTGGTTCTTTTTAATCCAATGTGTCTTTACCAAGGCTACAGCAGCAGTGCTAATTAGGATGAACTGTAATGCAGCTTTATGAGGAGCATTTACAATAGTTACCATGAGGAGGCCAAGTTGGAGTCTAAGACATTTCAGTAAGAAGGACCTGAGTATTTAAATACTTAAGGGCTTATCTACATCAAAGGGTTCTAGTTCACACTGAGCTGCAGTGTATAAACTGTTATACATTAGACTAGTACAACTGCTAAGTCTGCATGACCAGATGCCTCCTACTACAGCCACAGCTCCTAATTGCTTCCACAGAGCAAAGACTTTCTTCAAATTAAGTGCTCAGCATTCTGAACTGGTCTCCCAGTGTCATTTCCGCCACAACCAGGCTATACGTGAAGTAAACACTTTTCTTCCAGCACATAACACAGCAGACAAAAATAATATCAAACACAAATCCTTCTCTAATTTCACTGCATCATCTTATGAAGAGGACAAATTCTCCTGTTTGAGAGCCATTCCTTCATGCACCTTGCACTACTGATATTCCTGTTCTTCAGCTGAAGCTCCTAACAAGCTTGTGCACCTTTGATGCTTTCCAAAATAGCACACTCCATAAAAAACACTTAACTTCAAAAAACATAATAAAACTATAAACTTCAGGGACTATTGTATGTCTTTCGCTGCACAAACTATTCACAAGGTATGTATACACATATTCAAGATCAGTAACATCAAGCACTCAGAGTCAAGTTCTGCTGCTGTTACCAGATCAAACTTATAAACCAAATAATTTTAAAAACCATTAACTATAATATTATCCTTTTGCCTTTTAAAAGTCCTTATACTACTACCTGGAACAAAAATAAATTAAAATCTTATGCTATTTTCCAGCCTCTCTCCTGAAATTAATTCTCTTTTTGTCATCATTCTGAACCATAATTTAGCAAACAACAGACTTTGGAAGTAACTATCATTCAAAGAAAACGTATGAATAGAGAATTCCAACATAATTCCCTATCCTGAAAGAGATAAAAAAAAAAAGGAACAATTGAATATGACAATGCTTAAGCTCCGTTTTCATTATAGATAATCCTAGCATGTTTGTGTGTCTTTAAAGAACAAAAAAAAGCAATTATCACCTGAAAAATAATCAATGTCTTGAACACAGCATGTCACATGCAAGCCTTTAGGCATTTGTACAAGCTCCCTCATTCACACACTGGAAGGTTCTCTTCATCAGAGTCAGACACTGGGCATGCAAGTCACAAAAAATGTTGGAGGGAATTTTTTGGTAGAAACATAAACATTCAGCTTTTACACAAGCCTACAAGTTTACATATCAGCTGTGGGGAGGCTCTCAAAGGATGCTGACAGCTAACAAAGTGCTGGTCAAGCAACTACAGCTGAAGCTTGTATTCAGACCTAATGTGAAATATCTTTTCTGTATATATGTTTAAGACTCTTCCAAAGGACAACAGGTTTAGAAGATGATATGCAGCAATAATGAAATTTAAAATAAAAATCCAACATCTATGTGGCAAAACGGTGCGTGGTGAACCTGTACACAAAGCTACTGACAACTGACTGAAGGACTATTATTTAGTTAAAACAACTTGCAAGAAGTGCACAGAGAAATTCAACATAACTTAGAAAACCAACGTCTATCAGGTTTCCAGAGGACCTCCAAAAGTTTGCCCTCCATGCTGGTCACACTGCTTTAGGTAAGTATGTACCACAAAGATTGAGCTTTTCTTTAAGTCTGTTAGTTACACAGGAGAGCAGTTACTGAGAGAGGCCACCTAAGAAGTTAAAATGGTAAAAAGAGTATCTTTAAAATGTCCTGTTAATCAAACTAAACTGATCAGGTGGCTGCAGGGGAGGATGATCTTTTGATGACCTGTTTGCCGCGTGGCAATATTCTCATTGTTAAATTATGTGTTTCAGTTTACACGATGAATGACAATTTTTTTTTTTACTGAAGTAATCAAAAACTTCACCCAACTGACATTCATTTAACAATGAGTGTGGTGAAAAAACATCAAGGAATGACTATGAAGAATTACAAATTCTTTTTAGCATCTGTGTATTCTAATTTTACATGAATTTAAGGTAGACTTTTGAAGACATTGAAACCAGATGCTACAATGACCTACACAAGATAGAGCATTGTAATACGGAATTAACTTAAGATGCTTCACTACTTGAGGAATCTCATCAAATTTTTATATTAAATTTTTCAAATTTAGAATCTTTCCGTAATTAACAGTAATAGCTCAATTAACTGCCTGGATAAAGGTCTGGGCTGAAATTCGGTCAAGTAATTTGATTTCTCCACATACAAACTCGGTTGTGTGGTGAGGTTTGCCTGTTTTTTCCCTAAACTGAGCATTTGTAGTTAGAGTGAAAAACTTACGGGGGAGCTACGAACTAACAGTTTTGCACATATTTTAAAAATCATAATCCATTTATATTTAGAAATACTGAGATATGAAACCCAACTGCTCAAAGTAGGGCCACCTAAAGCCGGTCATCCAGGACCATGGCCAGTAAAGGTTGGAATATCTCCAAAGATGGAGACCCTACAATGTCTGTGGGCAACCTCTTCTGTTGTTTGACCAACCAGAGAGTAAATAAGTAATTTCTTGTGTTTAAACGCCTGTCCTCCCAGCTCTCTGTTGTCTGAAGACTCCCCAGGGTGCTTTGTTTCCCATCATCTGAGTCACTAAAGAAGATCTGTAATAGCACTGGCCCCACAGTTAGCCCCTGCGGTACATGACTAGTGACTGGCTTCCAGCCGGACCTTGTACCACCGACCACCACCCTGTAAATCCCAGTGGCTCAGCCAGTTTTTAGTCCACCTCTTGCACAGTAAAAAAATAAGACAGAAATACAATAATTTGGCTTATAAGACTGCATCTGCCTAGGATATTTAGAAGCCATTGCAGTTGAAACATCAATTAAAGCAGAAAAACCACAGATTATAAGGAAAGAACAAAATATCAAATGCAAATTTAGAACAGATTTATTTATTTTTTCTTTCTATACCATCCTGTGCCAAAGCAGGCTTGAAATGAATGACAAACTGATTTTGAGCCACATCTGTGATGTGCTTTTAGCTCCAGTAGAGAACAGTTATGAGTTTCCTTCATGCTGAAGAGCAAGAAATTTAAAATTCCCCTTCCTTTTTCAAGAAAAGAAAGGAACATTCAACTATGTGCCCCATATTGCAGCAGCCTCATGATGCTACAGAGCACAGAGCCGTTTCTAGGTTTGTCTCTAGAGCCCCTGAACTCTCAGTGCCTAACTACCTTGAGATGAAGAGCTTGAAGATGCAAATTTCTCTACAAGAACATTGCAGACACAGCCCTTATTACTTTTTTTTAAAAATGAAGGTTATGAAGGTTATTTTCAGAAGATTAATAATACTGTTTAATCATGCTAACTTAAAAACATCTATTGTATTAAGGGATTCTATTCCTTCAGCCTGACAGGCCACCTCCACAGCATGCTTTGGGCATGTCTTCCTCACTGGAATATTTCTACTCACAAGATGCTGTGGTATCCACAGATCCACAGACCTCATCTAACGCGTGTATTGCTAAGAGGAAAGCTGGGATCCAGTTTCATCTCTCTTTCCCCATTTCTAGGCTGGACTTCTGGCCTGAGATTTTTCTCTACGATTAATAAAGAGGGTAATTCAGCTGTTTCAGGTAAAATGAATGGCTCTTGTGGGGAACTGTTGACTACAGAATGAAGCTGGATACCCAAGCTAAATTTAGGTGAAACAAATCCTTCCCTCATAACAGGAAATCATATGAACTTGCCAGAAAGATTCAGGAACTCTCTCTCTCTCTCTATTCTGAGTCCTCACCACTGGAATATTATTCCATTGATTCAATATAAAATTACTTTTAATGAAAAATGTTGATCCAGATTTCTCCAGCTTCATGAGATGAGCAGGGACTTCCAAGGTCAGCAAATCCACTCTGTTTCTCCAAAGATTCAATTAAGAACTACACAGAACCCTCAGTTTTGTGCATTGTTTTCATGTTCAGGAGCACAGCTGTGAGAATCAGATCTGCTACACTCAGCGCAGGCTCCTGGTAGCCCAGGGAGATTTCCACCCCAGGAAATGCCACTGCTGAGCCAGACATGGTGCTCAGAAGATATAGGCATTGCAAGCTTGGCCCAAGCCCACACGAGTTGGTAGGAGAGGACACACCTAATGCAGCATCAGCATTTCCAGGTCACTACTTACTAGCAACTTCTTAATGAGCTCAAGTTTAGTGTCTAGGTCCCTCATTCAAATCAACATTGTGCCGTATCTACAGATCAATAGTAGCTTTACATTTATAATCTTTCCAAATGAAAAGAAAAGGGAATAAGAAACCATAAGACTATATATTGATATAAAAACTTTAGAAAGGAAATATTCAGCAACAAAAGTATTTACTGACCACAGTGACAATTACTTCATCCTTAACAGTAGGTTAGCCTGTTCTTGCTGCTTCATCTAAACCATCAAACCCAAGGAAATGCCACTGCACCTTTACTGTGGTTTGATTCAGATCTGAGCCAACCTTGCAAAAACAAGTTATTAAATGATGTGAGATCATACTCTGACAAACAAGAATAATGAGGTAAATTAAGGGCAGATGGATATTGAGGTTTTCCTCTAAATGTCCTTAATTTTGAAGGTTTTAGATATACCATCTCCTGAACCTCAGTGCAATTTTAGTTTTTTACTATTTGTGATATTTATAGTTCCCATTTATATAAGTAATATGTAATTTTAATGCAGGTCTAGTATTTCAAACTGCCATTGACACAGATTGTAAAATGAAAAAGGGAGAATACCTTGTTGAGTAAGATGCTATCTTATATCATTCCTGCCACCCTAACCACTGCAGTACAGTGGGTTAATGTCATATTTGGATTCCAACATTGTCAACACATCAAAGATCCTCCCAGGTGAAGAGGAGCAGGGCTATGCAATTGATCGCCCCTAACCTGTAACGTCTGTGTCACTCTGGTCCAGGGTGAGTGACTGCAATGCATGTTTCTTTTTGAGAGAGGTAAGAGAGATGCCTTGAAGAAGTACACGATGATGAAAGGTATGAGACAGGTGTAGACCTTGGGAAATGTCAAGGGAGATCACAGTCAAAACAGCCTTCTTTATCCAGAATAAATAACAGCAGTTGTGGATTATACGACTGTAATTCTGTGGAGGAGGTCTGTTAACATAAATCACAGTAAAGAAAACTTGAGACTCTTTTTAAAGGCCAAGGAGGTTATTCATATTTTTGGCTTATATTCTACTGTTCCCAGGCACAATCCCTACAGATATTTCTATGGCTATTATGAGTCCCCTCAGTGCAGTGTTTTTCCCCTCTCTATTTATTATCTGCTGTCATCTCATTCTATCATTTTTTCCTTTCCATCCTTCTGCACACTCCTCCCAGATCACGGATTGCTGCCATTCTCCCTGTTCCAAATTCACTGCTTCCATTATCACTTCCCTTACAGCTGGGGCACATCTGCTCTCAGATCCACTTTACAATTTTCCCTAAGGCTCTGCCTTGCTTTCAGCATTGCTGGAATGTCTGTGCAAGGAGAGCAGCAGCTACAGGAAACTCACCACCATCTGTGGCTTGATTCAGAGCCATTGAAGACAGCAAAAAACCCTCAGCTTTAATTGCAATCCAAATCCTATTTCCACTGTTTTTTCTCTTTCAAACTGCTGTTGAATGACACAAATAAACAACTTAAACTGAACCAGTATTACCAAAAACAGGTCAGCAACTCTGGATACCTCATTTCTGGCACACTGCGTTTGGTTCAGAAAACAACACACTTGCTGCCTGAAAGAGGGTTCTGGAAAAATCAGTGGCGATGTGTTCAACAGGGCACTCAGAAAATGAGGAGTCCTGAAGAGAGGCCAATCCAGGTTTGCAGGTTCTGACACGTTTCCTCATTCTGAGTAACCCGAACAGTGTTTCTTACTAAGTTGAATGAATCTGCATAACACTTTCCTTGGCATCAGTAAATGTGTCAAGATTTGTCTCAATAAAACTTCAATGTCAATGCAAGTAAGGCTGTCACATATATGGGAAAAGTAGAAAGAAAAAAACCCCAAAATCTGAACAAATATATTTATTTTCTCTCAGTTCCTTCAGCTTTCATTCTCTTACAGATATTTACTCCTCCTGTCAAGAGGTGTTGCTGCAAAAATACAAGGTTAACAATTTTAAATGGAATTGTGACTTTAATTTTCCATGTCCTCCTGTTTAATATAATGATCCAGACAGGTTTTTTTATTGAATTTAAGTAACATAATGACTTGTCAAATTCCTCCTGCTTTCAAATGTTCTGTACGGAAATAGCTGGTATGTATATTTTTAAAATGGCAAAAACAGCAGAAGTGAATAACAGGCATAAAGATTTCTCTCTCTTTTTAAATACAGTTTCCTCAAATGAAGTAAACTGCACAGAGAAATCAAAATGAAACACAAAAATATAGCTAACACTTTGATTTCCCTGTCTTTTCTGGTTCGTACATGACTAGTGACTGGCTTAAAAAAACAAACAAACAAACAAACAAAAAACAAAAAAAAAAAAAACAAAAAAAACCAAAACAAACCAAACCAAACCAAACCAAAACATATTGAAATCTCTGTGCTGTTGCTTTCCTTTTTTTTTAAAGGAAAGACAGACATAAAAAGGTCTAAACGAGAGACACATTATTATTCAAGAAACGTTATAAGGAATAACCACTTGCATTACTAATACTTTATCATTCATCAAACTATTTAGCATGAGAGACAAAAGCAGATTATATATATCTACAGCTATGTGTATGTCAAAGAGATACCAGCTCGGGAGAACAAATATAGCACAAAGAGAAGGGGAAAAACCAACAAAAAACCAGCCAATACCAAAAAATCCCAAAGCAGGGAGGAAAATTAATGAAATTAAGAATTTGTACCTGAGGATGGTAAAGGTTTATCATGGTTAAATGGTTTTATAGTTTCTTGTTTTCAAATACCTTGAAGAGAATTAAGAATTAACTGAAAGGTTCCGTACCACATGCTATGGTAAAGACTGTATAAAAGCAAAGGGGTAAATGCTGGTATAGTATTAAAGCCCCAGTTAGTTTTTCTGTCTTTTCTCCAAGCACCCACTGATTTCATTGAGTGTTCTTCACATGTAGTGACTCCACAACGAGGCTCTAATTGCTTCTTTTCAGGCTGACGTGAAGGCATTAACATGCATAAATTTCCATTTTTGCTCATGGGATTTGTACGGCCAACACTACTTGTTATTCTTCCTGAGTCTGTTCCCCTGGTTCTTGTACTTTTAAGGTCTATTCCAACAGAACGCTTCTGTCTTGCATTAAAATACAGTTATGAAATTCATAACTAAACAATACTTTAAACCATATTGTTTAATCTATGACTTTTCTTCTGACAAGTGTGAAAACGTGTGCAATATGACAGAAGGTTTGCTATAGTAATTGCATGTTGTGATTGAATGAGAGAGTAACAACCACGGAAATAACTGTCTTGCTGAAATT
This sequence comes from Callaeas wilsoni, assembly GCA_013398955.1. Lineage (NCBI taxonomy): Eukaryota > Metazoa > Chordata > Aves > Passeriformes > Callaeidae > Callaeas > Callaeas wilsoni. The sequence continues at coordinate 148,560 of VWPU01005022.1, read as the reverse complement.
ACTGCAGAAGGTAAGTTGCTCCTGTACAGTTTTAACTCATGCACCATCTGTTTCCACAGTCCTTTAAATTTTTCTTCAACTAGTTAAGGGATTTCATTGTTGTTCCTATAGGCATTGCCACATTTTCTCTGACCTTTTGCACATTGTACTTTGGAAAGTGTATCTCTCCATCCCTTTCTGTCCTTCGTTCCCTCAAACCCTGCTCACTGGGACTCATTCATCCACTGCCCACATCTGACAGACCTCCCACTCATGTTTTCTAAATTCTTGCCACATTAGCTAGCAAAGAGGAAATTACATATGGGCAAAATGTGCAGGTCCCTTCGTGTATCCAGTAGATGGAGACACAGTGTTTATTTCCCTAAAAGCTGACATTATTAAACATCAGTTCAAGAATCAAGTAATATTCAATAATTATTATTATTATTATAGTCAAGACTTACCTAGTTGTGAAAAAGAAATATATCTGAATAATAATCATGTTGTAGAGTTGAATTACAATGCTAAGTCATTTGCAATATAGCATTAAGTAACACTACATTAAAGTTAACGGATTATCAAGACTAATTCTATAGTAAAAAAAAAAAGCTGAAGTTAAAATGAAAATGAACAGCAAACAAAATCTCTTCATCTAAAGCAGTGTCCCCTTTACACATCAGCAAAGCCCTAAAACGAAATAACCAACACAACAAAACTGTTACTGTAACACCGCACACAGTGACATTATGTTACAACAGTAATGTTGTAGTTACAACAACTAGGGTTCCTTTAACTCAAATCTCCAGGTGAACAAAAAAAATAGGGGTATCAGATGAAACCAACGTTTTGCAAATTAAAAGTGAACAAAAGGAGATTCTTCTTCACATAAAACAGTGGATGACACAGAAATAAGAAAAGCTTATGGGAGTTGAAAATCAATAATATGAATTCACCTAAGAAAAAAGCCAATGAGCGATTTAAAGCATGAAGATAAAAGCTGTGGATCAAAAAGTCCTGACGTGATGAAAAGCCAGGGCTAGGAAAGTGTTCTGACAACTGCCATTAAATGCTTATCCCATCCCTACACTCCCCACTGAGCATCAGCTTTAGGCCAAAGCAATGGCAGGGCACCAAGACACATATTTGGACTAATCCAGCATGGCCCTTCTTATATTCCTCAGCAAATTTTCTGCATAACTATCAAGAAAATGATGAATAATCTGGAAAGAGGCGCAGTTTTGGGGGGGTTTTGTAAGCTAAAATCTGTGAAAACAACTAATTGCATTAGAACAGCAATTACCAAAACGGCAAATGACCACAGGCCTCCTCTGTCCTGACCAAGACAGGGTTTTGGAGAGCAAGTCTTCCATCCCATTTTCTTCTGCAGGTGTCCTCTTGAGCAACCCTTCCCTCTAAAGATGTCAGCAAGCACGCGAGTTTATTCCATGATGTGCTCTTGCTTCTGTGGCATAAATAAGAAATGTGTACCACACTAGCCAACGCCAATCATAAAAAGGGAGTACGGACCCTCTTTATCCTTGTTAGATTTGCTTCAGCCACCAGGCAGCATTCTCACTTCTGTTCTCCTTTGTTTCTTCCCATTGTAGGAAGGCTTTAGGAAAGACTTCATCACTGCACAATGAACAGCTCTCTGAATCCAAATCATAAAATAGTACATCGCCTTATCTTTATGATGAAAGAGGATGTGTTTTATGCACACCTTTCATAAACATATCAAATACACCAATGTTCATAATATTTTAAATATTTGACAAATCTCTACTTCTGCTATATCTTAATTTTTTTGGTAACTCACTGTTCCGAGAGCAGCATTCTCATTACAGAGCCCCCTGAGAAACATACCATCCCCAGCAACATCTTAAGAGTTGAGCATTTGATCTGCCTTTCCAGACAGAACTGTTTTCAAGAAGTCATCCAAAATCACTTTCAGAATACTTTTCCCCAAGGAGTTACAATAAATTAAGAGTCCATGCATGGGTTAGTCATTTGCATGATTCCATTGTGGATTCTGCCATTTTCATCTAAAGTCTCTGAAGTTTATATATAATGTCAGTCATTCTCAATCATCAGCAAATTACAATCCTCTTTACTGCGCTGCTGGAAACGCTGTTAAATATATGGAGCAAAACTGGTCCTGACACCACTCCTCCTGATACTGCTGTTAACCTCTTCCATTAAGAGAACAGATTTTTTATTCTTTGTATTCATTTCTCATTTGCTAATTGATTTTTAATCCATAACTTCTGAAGGCTATCGATTTCTCCATCCCATGAATCTTTTTCCGTCTATTATTTGATCAAGAAACAACGCTGTCTATTTTCTCAAAAACACCCAGCAAGGAGGGAGGCTGCCATTGCAGCACAAGCCTTCATGGTTTAGTTGGTGCCAGAAATAAAGTAGGAGACTCTCTCTACAGCGTCCAGACAAGACAGTCAAGACTTTGATCCTTAGCTCAGTTAAGGGGGCACACACTGCCCAGGATAGATGAGTAGAGCAGGGCAAAAATAGCAATTCTAAGTGCAAGTAGAAGCAAACAGAAAACAGGGAGGCCAATACATGTAACTTTTCAGACAAGTTTTGAGCTGTTCTAATAATAAACCAGAGAAATAGCTTGAACATTACATGTTGTTGAGCAGTGGACCCTGACCTTTCTCAGTCCATACACCACAAGCAATGTCAGTCCTTGCCTTCCTTGGCACATGGAGCACTGTGACAGCAACCCTGGCTTCAGCTTGCTCGAGTGAGCTGTGGCCACAGGACAAAGAGCACTGGTAAAGGTTTTGGTTTTTCTTCTTTAGAATAAGTTATTTCATTTTACAGATGTTGTGACAGTAAGCATTCCTCATAAAAATAGTGGCACGTTGATTTATGATAAATCAAAATACTGTGGTTTTAGTTGTACATGGTACATATGTGGGATGATTTGGCTGATGACCAACATAGTACTACAAGTGTAGCACAAAGCTGTCTCATTTCTCTCCTTCAAAATATTTCTTCAAACCCAGTGTCTAAAACCTCAACAAATTGTAAGCTGGTGTTTCACTTTGTCAAATCCTAACAGTTAACACTACCTCTTCAGTGGGCTCCTGGTCCTTAAACAGCCATCTTAAATACGCCAGCAAAAAAAAAGCATAAGCTGTGACTGATTTGGTCTCTTCACCTGCTGGGATCAGTCCACACAACCCATAAATTCTTTATGAACTAAAAAAGCAGGAACATAAAATGCACAGATTAAGCTAAACCAACTTTAATACACTTCAGGATTTTGGCTACCACTTCACCTATAATTAACATTGACACTAATATGTTTTACCATATTAGAACCAGTTTGGCCCTAAGTCTAGCATTATGGTATGGTATAAAAAGTGGCCAATCCCATAATGTGACTCAGAGAAAATCCATATGTGATCTGGCAAAAATTGTAGTCCTTTCTCCTCAAGCCCTGAGAGTTTCCAGGACACGGCTATGCCATCACTCAGGATAGTGAAGGACACCTGTAATGGATTTCCATCTACAGAAAAGCCTTGTCTGAGAACTGGAAGGAAAACTGTGTGATGATGGAGGATAGAAGGGGAAAGGCAATGAGGATACGAGTTTTACTCTAAGAGCACCTGTAAAAGAGTTTCAGAGAGCATTTGGCTGTAATTGCAGGCACTGTAAATCATAAATTTATCAGTATCAGGATTTTAATGCAGAAACTCCAAGGACAAACAAGTAGCAAACCTACTTCATAAAATACTAATGCTTCCTTCTCACAAAACAGCTTTCCTCACTACATGTAGCCGTGTGGATAAATAAGAGCAGGAGGGAGAAAAGAAACTCAAATGCGAGGGTGGTAAGGCCCTGGCAAAGGTTGCCCAGAGAAGCTGTGGATGCCTCATCCCTGGAAGTGTTCAAGGCCAGGTTGGACAGGGCTTGGAGCAACCTGGGATAATATAAGGTGTCCTTGCCCACAACAGGGGCCTTGGAACAAGATGATTTTTGAGGTGCCTTCCAACCGAAACCATTCTGTAATTCTATTACTTTCCTGATTGTTTTACTTTAATTCTCAAGAAATTAATTAAATCCAAGAAGTAATGGCCCAAAATAGTAGTTTCACTATGTTTCCTTATTATCATGAATTGAATACCCCCAAAAGAGACAGATGATGTACAGAGTTAGTAGATGGCTGTATACAAAAGTGAATTTAATTTTTTTTCCTCAGTATTATCTCTAATTTCCAAATGTACTTTAACAGTGGAATAATTCAAGTTAAGTTATAGTGCAATATCAGTGTTTTCCTATTGCATAATAAGTCACTTCATGAAGGGCTGGAAGGTCCATTCTTTTGTGTTTCATGCCAAAAAAAGACATTTACCTATGTTGTTCCTAAGTATTAGTTACAAAAGGAAACTAGTAAATAAATAAATTTTACTCCATTAAAAAAAAAAAAAAAAAAAAAAAAAAAGAAGAATCTGTTAGGTAATACTCTTCACCACAACCTAGATCCTATGTTTCACAATGAAATCGACACTGTCTTAATCCTGAGTCTAGGCTATTAATTATTATGAGGAACAACATAAATTGATCAAGCTTTGTCATCAGAAATTAGAATAAGGCAACTCTTTGCCTTTAAAAAAAATGAAAACAACAACAACAACAACAACCTCTTACTGTACTAGTCAGGAAGGGAAAGTATCCATATGTGATAGAGACTGGCAGAATATTTTACAGAGTCTGTGCTTGGAGTCTAGTCCTGAAAGGCAATACAGCATTCAGAGGGGGCCACATATCTATCTAAAATGAAACAGGCTATAGGATCAGCAACAAAATGCCTGAGGCTACAGTAGGATGGCATTCCCAATATTTGCCTCTGCTGACATTGAGTCTGCTCTCTTGAAGCCTTAAGTGTTCAAGTTTTGCAGGTTTGGCTTTTGGGTAGTAGAAAGAGTGATCTCCTCAAATAAAAACAATAGGACCGCATATTGTTCTCTGTAATTGTCCCTGTTGTGAGGGTGAAGCCAATCCTGTCACACAATGGACTGTCAATGGCTGCATCTAATGTGGTCTACCACTGAAACCTTTTACCGGAGCTGCCTTTTTGTCAATACCTTTCTTTCACATAAATTGAACGCACAGAGGTAGTTTAGCCACAGAAAATATGATTTTCAGTCTCACCAATATGTTCAGTTCTCTCCCAATAGAGCAAAATTGAGGAGGAAACAAAGTTAGATGTTGATTATGCATACTATGCAAACATCAGCTTCATGGAAGCTTTGTTCTATATTCAATCAAAATTTAAGGACAAACAGCTAATATTTTATTAAAACATCACAATAAAAAGACCAAACTGGGCAACTGGAAACCCTACAGAAAGAGCACACAGAAGCCATCACCTGGAATACTTCTGACAGAGGTGTCTCAGACATCACCTATCTTGTTTCAACTCAGATACATAAAAATGTGAATCTGACTCACGGTGTAGTCTTTGGATAGGTCATTATCTTTCTCATTTCAAGAAAACCATCTTCCTGATGTTACCAGAGCTGCAGCACTAGGCTTAGTTGAACCTACCCTAATCAAGGAGCCATTTTTCTGGTGAGATACTTCTCCATATTGAAAGAGTGGGGGGAAATGCCAACATTTCTCTGCTGATTTGGGCTGGGATAGAGTTAATTTTCTTCTTAGTAGCTGGCGTGGGACTGTGCTTTGGATTTGTGCTGGAAACAGTGTTGATGACCCAGGGATGTTTTAGTTATTGCTGGGCCATGCTTACACCACAGAGCCAAGGCCTTTTGCGCTCCTCATCCCACCCCACCAGCGAGAAGGCTGGGGGTGCACAAGGAGTTGGGAGGGGACACAACCAGGACAGCTGACTCCAACTGGCCAAAGGGATATTCCTGACCACATGACGACATGCTCGGCCTATAAAGCTGTGGAGAGAAGGAAGATGGAGGGGACAGTGGGAGTGATAACATTTGGCTTTCCAAGTGACCATTACGTGTGATGGGGCCTTGCTTTCCTGGGGATGGCTGAACACCTGTCTGCCCAGGGGAAGCCATGAATGAATTACTTGTGTTGCTTTGCTTGTAGCTTTTGATTTGCCTATTAAACTGTGCTTATCTCAACCCATGAGTTTTTTCACTTTAATCTTCTGATTCTTTCCCCTAGCCCACTGGTGAGGGAGCGGCTCTGCGGGTCTTAGTTGCTGGGTGACAACATTCAAGGTCTGAAATTTTACAAATATGCCACTCAAATGAACCTATCTGCAGCATATCATGATAAGAGGTTTTATTGGCCCTGTAAAACTGTGAGCCCTAGGAAGGCTGCTGCATATTGACTAAGTCGATTTCTCCACCAAGGAATTATTTACATATAAACAGGCTTTGCTCTGAAAGCATGCCATGACATTAAAGATGAGGGAGGAGGAGGACAAACAAGTGCTGTCAAGACCACTTCCAAACAAAAGTGTTTTTGAACCTCACAAGGTATTTTCTTTGACAAACAAAACAATTTTTATTCAGCCATCTCTATCTCCTGTACATTTCTAGAAAGATATGCTCTCTGAGCTACCTATTACATAATTTAGTTCCTGGGATCTGCTGTAATAATAATACTCTGTATATAAAAACAGGTCTAAAAGTGTTTTTTAGGGCTGCCAATGCATTTAAAAGTCACAAAACTCTAGAATTAAGAATGTTGCACAGTTCTTCATGTATTTACTCTGCTTTGAATATATTTTTTACAGTTTCATGCGTTTCTTTCTGCTGAGCCCTAACTCGTTCGGTTTATAAAAGCACAATTCATGTTATTAGCATGAGCTAGGTAATTCTAAGCATCTTCTGAAGGGTGTGCCTCAAGCTTCCTGGGCCCTCCCCACTCTCCAAAGCATTCCTACAGCCACAAAACACACTCCAGAAAATTATTTGATCTGAATACACCAGCGGTATAAAATTTACTGTGATCCTGATGGGTTCATGACTGTGTTTCTGCTGAAGGAGACAGAATCCCCTACACCAAGTTTCTGTTAGCTTTGAGCTGGCTGTACTATAGCAGACAAGTTTTAATCCAGAAAAAAATTAGTGAAGTGCAGATATGTAACACCTAATAAGACAAGGTTTTAGAAATTGAACCAGTGTAATGATTTTATGCCAGACCAGTACTGCTCAGCACATGGCTATGGCAGCCTTTCTGTAGCTTTGAGAGTCCCGGAACAGATTTACTGTATCACCAAACCACAGTTAAAAATGAAACAACTTCATTTCCTAGTACATTCACACAAAAAAGTGAAATGAAAAATTAGGTGAAATGAAAAAAATCAGTATCAGAATTGGAAACGTAGCTGTCTGATGCATCAGGGTGATTTTTTTTCTGTTTGTTAGTTTGTTTGCTTGTTTGTTTGCTTGGGTTTTTTACTAGAAATTTGCAGCTGGGATGCAAAGCTGGGCATTTCTTTTGATTGCTGATGAACTCCCCTTTTACCTAGCCTCTTTAAGTTAGATCAGCAGAAGAAATTCTGGGAGCAGTACACACCCATCCCTGAGTTTGTCTGATCTAGAACACAAGCCTGCAGCACATCACATGACTGCATTGCTCCATCCACAGTCCAGACAACTCCTCTGCTCCCGGCAGTGATGAAATGGAATCTGAGGTTGTGCATCAACAGCAGCAATGCAGAGGAAACATGCTCTTGCCAAACCCCAGGTTTTATTTTCAGACTCATAGTGTGAGCACTGACCCAGCACTACGTGGGGACATGAAAACTGGCTCTATTCCACAGTCCAAGGTGCTTAGGAAGCCTTTAAACCACAGAAACACCACTCTCAGCCCTGCCCTCATCCCTCATACAGCTGCCTCCCAACAGCAGACAGTTTTCCCATTTTCAACTACGGAAATAAATTATTTCTTTACAATTTCAACATGTTGACTTCAAAACTATAGTCAAATACTCAGAGCAAACATGAATTCATGAGGCACAATGAGCTGAGAAACAAAAAGCACAGGAAACAAGTCACTCCTGAACTTCTGCTAAATGCAATAGTTTTTCTCTAACAATTGAACAAGAATTTCAGCCCCGTACACACATTTGCTTTACTCACATTACTGCCTCAAGGATTTATTCTCCAGAGGCGTGAAGTCCCACTTTGAGATGTCCCGCTGCATCTTAAACAGCAGCTTGTGCAACATGGACTGGAATTCTGCTATTTCTGGTGACTTCAGACATCAGTAAACTAGTTGATCAGACACATCTTCCACAGTGTCTGCAAAGCTCTATAATTTTCCTGGTTTTTTTAGTAGTAAAATGATGTCCATCAGCTGCTTATTAATAAACACTCGCCACATTACCTGCCTTCCTATAATAACAGTGTAATACAATCAATTCTCACAGTGAGAAGCGCTTTTGGACAGACTGTCTGGTTACAGAGCATCAAAGAAAACATTCAGCCACTTAAAAAAACCAAACCAAACCAACCGAAAAACCCAAAACAAACAAAAGGCAAAAATCTTTTCACCTTAGCAGAATACAGAGGTGAGAAACTTTAGAATTAATTTACATTTTGGTACACTCCTACAGTCAAAATTAAATTGCTTTTGTTTTTTTACCCTGATCTTTATTAAATATTCCATTTTCCTTCTCGAAGCGATGACATCTTACTGTAAATCAACCTTAGGTTGGAGACAAATAAAACCAGAACTCATCCTACTGGGATCTAGTTACCCCAGCTGGATTATGTTTTATCAAACAGATGCTTGCAGATTTTCTCCTTCACTGTTTCTTTCTGGAAAAGATGTCTAATATATTTTTGGAAGTTTCCCATGCTAGCTGCACTTTGCTAATCAAACTTTGTGCAGAAATAGCCTTGTGTGCTCCACCTGTAAGAGTTTTCTGAATTTATATATTTTGAAAATATATAAAAGGTTTCTAAGCAGCTTTTACAGTCAGTCTTTTCTCTCCGCAGTCTGCTCTCATAGCACAGCTCAAGGCTAGGGCTTCATAGAGTCATTTTCATGATGTAAAAAATTACCAGCATGAATCAGGTACATCATTAACATAATCATGTTAGCTTACAAAAAATCCCACACATTAAAACCCTGTTTCCCTAACAAGCAGAAACACAGACCCTCTGGCAGCTCCTCAGCAGAGCAGCCTCTTGCCTGCAGAGTCATCCAAGGCTGGAATGTTGAGCTGGGACTGGCTCTTACCCCAGAGCTCCTGTCCTAGGGAAATAGCCAGTGTCATGGGCCAAGGACTAAAAGGTGACATGGCAATGGAGCACAATGTCTTCTGATGGAGAGATGACTATTAGAAGTTCTAACAGTCAACCCCACTCCCACTCTGAGAAACCCTATGGCCAAAACATCCAACCTGCCTATTTCTAGTTGGTGGCTTTTTCCAGCTCTCCTCACTAAGTACATCCAAGTTACCACCAGTACATCACCTCTTGCCTTTGCCAATGGCATTTTGTTCATTTTAACAACACAGAGTACATACCAGGTTTCAGGAAAATATCTCTGCAGGTTGAAGCTCACCTGCAAAATCTCTTTTGCCCCTCTGGTTCTGAAGCCTCATACTGTAAAGCTTTCCCTTCCTACCCTGGGAGGCATTCAGCAATTCTCCGAGGCTTTTCTGGACTCTGACTACAACACTGAATATCATCAGTGCTACAAAGACACCAAACTCGAGCTATTCCTTCTCCTCCTCCTTGCAGAGGTTGTGGTCAGGTAAAAGACCAATAAGAGAGCTTTCTTCCAATAGATATGTTCTTCAGTTTGAGATGTGGGATCAATACATAGTCACATCACGGCCAGCATTCCCATTGCAAGGGAGGTACACCACAGCTAGTTGATACACCAAAGCTGAAGTTGATGTGCTGCTGACTGGTCCACAGCAAAAACCAGAAGATCCTAGTAAAAACAAGCTGAGAAAAAGTTGGCAAAATTATTATTTATCTCCCACTGTTCTCTCATCTTTGAGTTCAGCCAGGTTGGGCTGCCTAAAGCTTGACAGTACTGCATTTTCCTCATCTGATCTATTATTCATGAGTTCAACTATAAAGACAGGCATAAAGATCACTAATCTTATATGAGCAGCTGAAGTTTACAGGCTCCACATCCATCAACACCCTCCAGCTTCAACCATTAAAGCAAAATACCTCAGAAAAACTAACAAGGAACAGAGTAAAATGGGAATAGCTCTAAAATGTTGACATTCCTCCAAAAATATTTTCCCATTGTCTTGAGCTACAGACACAGTAGGTTTCACCAGACCCATCTTTGTAACGTGACTGTTGTATGGCAAAATTTCACAGAATATATCCACTTAAAAATTACAACAGTAATCAGAAAATCCTGCAGTTTTAATTGTGCAATGTACTATTATTATTATCTATATAGAGTTACCATCCCCAAAGGGATGTGCTTTTTGCTGGGGAGTGGAAGCGGACGGGAATTGATGTCAGCTGCCCTACAACTCTCTGCACTCCTGAATTACAATTTTTTAACCTTGGGGAAAAATTGAATTCCGCTACTGAATAAATTTAGCACAGAGTCAACTTAATGATCACATTAGTCCCTGTCTATTCTCTCAATGCCCATTCACTATTTAATTAACCTATTTTTGTAGGTTACTTCCTGGAGCTATTTTTAGGTAGTTTAATCTAAGTCATTCCTTCTCTGAAGATGCTTACATGAGTTACCTTTCTTCTACCAACTGTCATTGCCATTTGCATGTTAGCAGGAACATGGTTATGCCGAAGCCTGCTCTGACTTAATTTGTCAGTATATCACTGCCTAAAATCTGTGAGATTTTTTTCTGGTTAATTCCTGGGAAAAAAAAAATCATTCCTGCTACTTTAGTAACTTGCTAGAAGATGGATTTTCTTCAGTCAGACCAATAATTCAATCATGATCACGGGCTGATTTAATTACAGGGAGGTGGAAAAAGACCCTATACATCATTTTCCTGGAAGCAAGACCCACACACCAGAGATCTTATGACAAAGCCTTAGCGTGCCAGCCCACACAGACTGCAGCTGTAGCAGCCAGAGGGGCGTCTGGTGGTGAATGCACTGACAGAAAAACCTCATTATCCAAACCAGGGAAGTGACGTGTGTACTTCTTTTGTCTGCAAAGGGTGCAGGATGGACATGACTAACAACCAGAGAGTTGTTATTGTGGTTTGTTTGCCTCAGTGCACAGTTAACTGCAAAGCTAAAAAACAGGCAGCTAAAAAACGTACCAAAATAACTACTAGGGCAGGAGCCCAGCCAAAGCTTAAAAATGTATAGAATTGCCACTTGGAGCCTGGGATTTGCCTAAACTGTTTGGAAAGGGAACCTGAAAAAAGAGATCCTACCTCCCCAGCTGATCCATAGAGAGACTGGGCATCTTTTGGAAGGAATTTATAACTACCAGGGTAACATTTTGAGTGATTGTGATACTGGCTGTCAAGATCTCACGTCTTTAGCTGTAGTAGATTGCTGTAGACTAGTCTTTCCCTTTGCTGAATGTATGTCTGAGATTTTACCTGGTAAAAAAATCCCCTGTTTTTTTCTGTATGCTTATTGCAGTTTTGACCAATCTGCTGGCAAATCAGCCTTTCCAGTCTCATTCTCTGCCTATTGAAAACACATCAAACAATTCCTTATACCTCTAATGGGTAAGAGATGATGGCTAAGGCTTTCAAGTTCATTTTCCAAAATATTCCATCCATGTTTTAGTGAAAAAGCAAGCTCTTGGGACTTGCAGGAAGGGGGAGGGGCTGGCAGGAGATCTTAGCTGTCTCTATTATTTTAATAAAGTCAGCTGAAGTCCTTTAGAAGTTAAGAGGGAAATAAAATGTACTCTGTGTAGTGGTGAATCCAACACTATAATCTCTGTGCTCTTCCAGCATGTAGTTTGAAGTAAGAAGCAGAAAATTAAGGATTGTCTTTAAAGAGTTAAGAAGATTAAAAAAGTTTACAGGTAAGAGTCAGAAGCATGATTGACAAATGTGGAAAAAAAAGAGAAGGGCAACAATAATAAAAAGACTAAGTAATGGAAGAGATTATAAATGATTACAAAGCCGGACCTGTAACCAGATGCCTTCAAATTAACTCAGCACACACATCAAACATTGCCTTTTTTAGCCTTCATCTTGTGAAAACATAGTTCTACTCTTCTGAAATGTTCCTATATCATATATGATTGTTAATAGACTAATTGGGTCTTTCATATTATATGTGTTGATTATATATCATTACTAATAATATAGTATCGAATTTTTCTTTCATGTAAATGTTACATATCATCTAAGCAAAAAGCCAACTTCAGTAAACCTTGCTGTGACTAAATGTATCACTATAGCACTGCCCATTATTAAGGAAATTATATAAATCGCAAAAAATAACATTTATTATATTAAAATAAAATATAATTGGCATTTTCTAATATAGTGTGTATAAAACGGTGCTTCTAATATAGCACTGCTTTCACCTGATGTGTATTTTTGACAACACTGGAGATCTGTAAGATACAGAATTTCACAACAAACATCAAGTAAGGATATCAGACTCTAAGTTTTCTTTAAATACGTGCAATGTTTTGGTCAATAATAACACAAAAAGTTAAATGCAAGGTAAATGTAGTCTAGATAATTAAAATGTTCAGCTTACTCAGGCTGGGCCATTTAGAGGGGAAAAACAAGAGTATGCATACCATAAGCATCCTTTTTTTTGTACTGACTTTAACTTCCAGTATTCTGCCAGGAACTTTTTAGATGCCACTCTAATTAATCTTAGGACACAACTTATTTATTAGTATCTACAATGTATACAGGACTTGTTATGCTATTAATATTCTTAGCAACTGCAGAAAGCAAGAAATGGTGCACTCCTAGAGAGCTTTTGCTAGATAACTACTTTTTTACAAGTGTGTAGTGGGACATGTACGTGATTGTGACTTTTCGGGTGTCTGACTGCACCAGGAATGCTCTGCAGCAGAAAATGCCCTTATTAATGCAAGATCTGCCAGGAGATATGATCTCAGTTGCTTTTTTACTGCATCTAGAAATAAAATTAGGTGTTCAAAAGGATGTCTGTAAGTAGGAAGGAAAGTGGATGCAAAGCAAAAGCCAAAAACAATAGTGAAAAATGAAAGGAAATTCTGAATTTGCGGTCTTAAATTTAATGTTACCTTACCAAGAGTATTGTCTCTAAGCATTATCACCCCCCCTCTCCAAAAAATCTCTTATCAAATTTGATGAAGACAATATTCTGGTTTTTCTTCAGATCATACAAATCTGTGAGATTAGTCAAAGAAAATTAAATAGCACCTAGTTTAGGAGTATAGTTGTTTTTTACCTTTTCCAATTTTAGTTCTGAATACCTTTCTCTTTTAAACATTTCTTCCTGATAACAGCCTTAAAATACTGTAAATATCTTGTAAAATCCCCGTTGAGCTGTAAGATTACCTTTCAGCTCTGTTGCAAGTTGACATGTGAACAACCGGCAAGCAGTAAGCTTTCCTGACCTTGAAGGGACAAGCTGCTGCAATGAAGTGAAAGACCATATTTCACCAGCACTGCAAAAACAACTTCAAATCTTCATTTTTCCTGTCCTCAGCCCAGCTCTGAGGTGTTGTCTCAATGAAATTTGGAAATTACATGTTAAAAGAACTTTGCTAAGTCCAACATAAAGACAAATTTCTCTTTTGTAGGAGTTGACAGAGAAAAGATACAGTGTCTGTAATGTCCATGTGAGTACTGCATTCAGCATCCCAAAAATCAGTTCACAGCTACTTGTTGCTCATATGTTCTAATCTCTTTCAAACGCACTTCTTGCAGCAGATCTTTAGAAAGGGGGAGGGGGAATCCTAAAAACCAGTGCTTGGAGGTCCAGCTGAGAACTGCAGAAAACAAAGAAATCTGTCATTGCATATTACTGCTGATCAAAATCCTCTAAATTCAGGGTCAGACTAATGACTGTGACTACCTATCATCCAGCCATCAATCCAGCCTGTGTAGGTAAATTAAATTAGTGCGAAATTTGTCATGCCAAAGTCATGCCAAAGTCCACTCCTGGAGGTACTGGGAGCGCTGTGGTCTTGTTAGGTGCTAGCTCTTAGGGGCTAGGAGGCAGTTTAAGAGGATTACTGGGACTGTTGCTGGTTGATTGAAAATACTGATTTTTGTCTACGGGGAACAAGTTGTCAGACATATCATCATTTGGTCCTTACTCAAAATGTAGTAAGTTCACACTGTGTTCCTACTGCTGCCATCTCCTTTTTTGTTCAGACTATGGAGAAAGGGTACAGAGAGAAGGTCAAGCCTGCACATCCTCACCTGACACCACATGACTCTCTGCCATGCACAGATAACGCTGGTTTTCCTTCCTCTTGGCAACATCCAGGGGTCTGTTTTATTTTGTTTATTGCTCACTGCAAAATGCCTGCATGTACCTGACCTGATTATTATTCTTTGTTTTATGAAATTAAACAAAACATGCTGCCATGTTGAAGAGACGGATTAGTATCATTATTTGGCACACTACCTTGACAAAACAGGACCAGGCTCTCCTATGATCCCCGAGGCTCCTCCTTGCAGAGCTGCAGGGAGCTGCTCCATCACGCCACAGTTTAGCATGCACTTGGAATGCCAAAATACTTAGATACTTTGGGCACTGATCCATACAGCATCCACAGCATAAACTGCAAAGCTTTATGGAGAAACCCATAGCTGCTGAAGTAACCACACATTGAATTACTTCCTTTTTCCATGCCCTCAAGGCAAATCACATTTATAAAGTTTACAGCGGTCCAAACCCAGAAATAAACACTGTAATAATGTATTCTGACCATACTGCAACAGATTCATAGTACTTTGGTGAGGAATATTTATTACACAGTATATAAATGAAGTTTACCAGAAGATATTTCTGGAAAGATACTGCATTTTACTTTAAAAACTTCACTGGATAGAGCTTAGAAAAAACAAAAACTTAATTTCAAACCAAACCAAAACAAACCCCATCTTTGGCAGGAAACTGTCCAAGATCATTTTATACTGTTTCTACCTCTGCTTCCCTACCTCCATGTCCAAGACTCCTCTCCCTACCCACCAGCCTGTAGCTTCCAGTTACTCTAACTATTAAAGTGGCAGAGGTCTAGCATAAAAGCCCACAACTGGACAGTTGAAAAGGCATCAATTTCATTCCACAGGTTTTCTTGGTTTCAGGTTTGTTTTTAAAGAAGAGTTGAGAACAACATCCAGTTTTTTCCACACTGCTGCCTCTAGTGATTCTGACTCCTGTAATGAATGTGGGCTTAGTCTACAAAATTTATCAAAACAATCTGCAATCTATGTTAACCAATCTGCCCTATTGTCACAAAGAATCAGCACACAGACTAGGATGACATTGTGCTTTTACGACAAGAGTTTTGCTGCTAACTTTAAGATGGACAGATTGTACCTCTTGTTCTCATTTTCCCCCAGCCTTCCCAGAGGAAAACTCCAAGCCATG
Source organism: Callaeas wilsoni (assembly GCA_013398955.1). Classification (NCBI taxonomy): domain Eukaryota; kingdom Metazoa; phylum Chordata; class Aves; order Passeriformes; family Callaeidae; genus Callaeas; species Callaeas wilsoni. The sequence continues at coordinate 133,084 of VWPU01005022.1, read as the reverse complement.
TCATATTTCAGACAACTGGCTTATGTAGACAGCTAAAAGAGAGACAGAGAGAACACAGATGATATACAGAGAACCAAATTCAGCCTTAGCAATGCAGAAGCAAACATAGTCCTTAAATTTAAAAACAGGTAGGCGAAATGTACGGATTTTCAGTACTCTCAGTTGAGCTGAAAACTTTAAAAACCAGTCTAGTTACATAAAAATCATGAAAAACAAAGTCTGCCCACAGGATGCAAGCATGACCCATGCACTGCATCATGAGGATCATTCATTACAGGACAAAACAAAATTACAGTGCCTTTTATTCTGTTTGAATGAGACTTCACTCCACCATTAGTCCTTCCAAAGTCCAAAAGAGGGAGAGTGATGAAATCAGCACCCCAAATGGCATGTAAAGCATTGAATTTCCAGTCTGAATAGCTCACTACATACATTGTCTATTCTTTAGGATAATTGGCAAAGGATTTCTCTGTATGATCACTGCAAGAAGCCTTTAGAAAGCTTACCAACTCTGACCAATACATTAGCTACAGTTTCAATTACCCTGTTAATGTGAAACGTTTTACAGCATGCAGCTTCACAGAAACCAGTTAGCAATACTATCACCTTCACACTTAGGGGGTGAAGAATTGACAAAGATTAACATTCAAGCAAAGAAGTGCTTAGTTGACTTATGCAGCTAATAATCATGAGCACGTAACTATGCCAAATGGACAAGAAAGGGAAAAACACACTTGCAAAAGTAATGAAAATGCTGAATCTTAAAAACAATCCTATAATGACTAGTAAGGCACAAGATATACTATTTGTAAGCAGTGCTGGCATACAAATGAAACACACTGAAAGAAAACTACCCAATAGAGAGTGCAACTGGGAATGCTGGGAAAGTGCACTCCATAAATTCATGCAAACAAAAGAAATCATTAAACATAACTTTGTTTGCTGAAATCAACATACAACAATACATCTTTGTTTAGACGAATTCTCTTTTGCTATAACAAATAGCTGTGTTAGCCAGCAATGCAGTGAGAAAAAGAACATGTTAATCACTGCACCCCAAGTCCCACTGTTCTCCCAAAAGTGAATGTTTCTTTAGAATAGATCTTATTTGCTCTCCATATTTTAAATTTAAATGCTTTTTATCAGCTACAGTGTCTTGTAATAAGTCTTTTGAAATGGCTACATTTACTGTAGCAACTGAATAACTGTGAACTAACAGAAGTTTCTGTTGCTATTTTTCTTCCTTTCTTGAGAAACAACATGAGCTCTGATTGTGAAAATGTCTTAAATTCCTGCACTACAGCCTACCCCTGAACAAAGCATTAAGGTTCTTACCTGTTTTGCTAAACTGCAATGAAGTTAAGCATATATTTAAATACTTTGCAGTGTCTGAATACAGCATTTTGCTAAGCTCAACTGCACAAGATTGTATACACTGCCAAGCTTATACAAGCTGGCCTAAAAAATTTGTTCATATGCCAGAAGGCTTGCCACAGCATAAGCCTCAGACATTTATTTGGAAAACTTCATGTACCAAAGACTAGGTCTTGCTGGCTGCAGAAGGTCTTTTCTCTGTCCAAAGTAAACAGGAACAGAAGTTTGAAAAGAAATCAGTAGCCTGCAGCTCGCTCGTACTGAATTACATGGGCATGAGAACCTCTTCAAGGGCGATGTTACACCAGAAACCCAGAGCACCACCCAGTTCAGGACACCATCATTCCATTCACCATTCTGCCTGGACACATCACCTGTCTTGGCTGCTGTAACTTGATCTCTAGGTGGGACATGTCCCTTGAGCTACTTTTTTAATGTAAAGGGATGAACAACCAAATATAAGACATCACTAGGGTTTCTTACTGCAAAGAATCAACTGCTAAAATGTGCTACAAAACACCTCCTTCTCTAAAGAATGTTTTGGACTCATGACACCACCAGAAGAAAACATCTGACATCTAAAGATGATAGAATATCATTATGAAAGATAAGGGAGGACTGAACTCCCTTCACCACTAAAGCAAAGGCATTCCAGTCTTTTGCCTCCTGGGATGTATCACTTTCCAGAGTGACCCACCTTCCTCAGAACACGCTGGCTGGATGATGCTATGCATCTGCCATCTTCTGTTGTTACTTATCTCTCTATATCCACATCCTTTTTTACTCCAGTTTCTTAGCTTGTCTGTCTGGCAAAAATGAACAGTTCACCTAGAACTCAATTTACTCTCTTGTTAATTAATACAACTCTGAGCTGCATCATCTAAGTAAACTCAAGCCGTGCACGCTGTGGAAACCCGCTGCCCAGTCAGCTGGGGGACAGACAGACTTCACAGGAAAGAGGGCCACCTACCAAACCATCCAACCCATTCTTCATGTGCCTGCAAGTACACAGATTTTTTTTTTGGAGAGCTTCCATCAGGTCTCCTCAGCTCAGATCACTTAAATCACTGCTTTGCACCCCACTGCAGGCCATACACTCTGTGGGGAAGTACTGTGCATTCCTAGGAGGCAGAAATCAAACAGAATTGTATTCCTTTGCAAAAAAAAGAATCTTTTCCTGTCAGAGAAACAGTTTCAAAATGTCTTCAATGCTCTTCTTCTCCTCTCTGCAGCTCTTGTTTTTGAATTGGACTTTCCAGATAATTTGGATGCCAGCACAAATTACTTGGCAAAGGCTGGACTGCTGGCAGGTGGGCTGCTACTCTGGCAATTTCGAGTTGGACCAAAAAAAATAAAAATAAAAATTAAAAAAAAAATCAATCTACAAAACACAAAACGGCCAAACAGATTACTCATTGGCTAGTAAGCTAAACCCCCTTGAGGCTGTTGATCAGGCTCTATCCCTGACTGCCAGCCTGCTGGAGTACAGATGGAAGAACTGGCTGCCGAAACGCTCCTCTCGCCCACAGCTCAGCAGGAGAAGGGATCCCAAGCGCTGTTGGAGAATATTTCCTTGGTAATTTATCTTCTACTTATCAGTGCCTTTCCACTGCAGAGGCAGTATTTCTTTTCCTTAAGCAAGATCTAAAGGAAATGATTAGCAATTTTCAGTATTTCTTTCAAATCAGTTACTCCTTGCAGAACACTGAGCAAAGTTAATGGAAATTGTTTTCCTGCTCAAAGATTTCATTTTCACCGCAACACAACTGGAGACATTAAAGATAAAAACTTTGCAGCTGTTATTTTGTGGGCTCAACTTCCTCATTTCAAAATATCATGTCATTCTCTTTTGGTAGTTTTGACAAGGTCCTACTTGTGTTTATACTGAATTTGCAGTGTTTATATCTTACACACTACCTGTATATTTCTACCATAAAGAATATACACTAAATCAGGTCTATATTACATCATTATGAATCAATAGATTCAAATGTATCTTTACTCCTTAATTCCATAGGTGTATTTAGAAAACATGGTAGGGCTGTTTCCATCACAAAGCTTTGTATACAAAAGTATTGGTATCATATTGTGTGCACCCTACAGATACCTGGGAATGGAGCAAATCCAAATGATATGCCCCTGACGCTATGACTTGGATATGACTATGATGTGTCAACACGGAGATTAGTCAGTATTTTTCCAATTTCAAGAAAGCTCGCAAATTTAAGAAATAAGTGAAAAAGAAAGTTTGCAATGGTCACAATTAATGCAAATAAAATAACATTCAAATGAAATACATGCCGATATGTTAATATTCCAAGCACTAGAAGCAAAATCTCTCCAATTTCAACAATTACATGTGATGACGTTTTTTGACTTTATTTGTATTCACAGAATTACAGAATGGTTTGGGTTGGAAGGGACCTCAAAGATCATCTTATTCCAACCTCCTACTGTGGGCAAGGACACCTTACACTAGATCAGAGTGCTCCAAGCCCCAGCCAGCCTGGCCTTGAACACTTCTAGGGATGGAGCATCCCATAGCTTCTCTGGAAAACCTGTTCCAGGGCCTCACCACCCTCAGAGTAAAGAATTTCTTCCCAATATCTCATCTAACCCTGTCCTCTGTCATTTTAAAGCCATTTCCTCTTGTTCTTCACTATATGCTCTTGACAAAAGTCCTTCTCCAGCACTCTTGGAGCCCCTTTAGGTACTGGAAGGCGCAAAAGTTCACCTGGAGCCGTCTCTTCTCCAGGTTGAACAAGGTTGTATTGTTCCATTTCTTTCTTAGCACGCAGTACACAAAGCAGCATTTGTTTTTAATTTTCCAGTTTAGTGAGTTCTCCTAACAACCTCATGCTCTCTCACCTCCACCAACTTGTGTCTCATCTGCTCTCTGATGGTGCCCCATGGATTGAGTGATCAGCACAGAGGGAGTGTTATGCAGGTCAAAATCCCTTCTCTCAGCCCCTTTTGTTCCAGTTAACTATCATGCCTAATCTCTGTGCAGAGCCAAGGGCATTATATTAATCAGCAGTCAGTATATCTCTTGCTTCTTAAATTCTACTCTCTGCTTTACCCAGACCTGCTCTGAGCTGGCAGTTTGATTAGATGGCAGCTGGGGGTCCCTCACAAACAACGAGACTCTGCAAAGTGCTCAGCTTGTGGTCTGACAGTGGGACATGCCAGGATACAGCCAGTGAAGCAGCAGGACACACTCCAGAGCCTGGGAGGGACGTGCCAGTTACTGGGCTGGCAGCAACACCAGGGTAAGGTTGCCTTGCAACTTTATTTCCAATCTCCTACCAGCTATTTAACTCTTACTGTAATCAAATCAACTGATCTGGTCTTCACTCACAAATCCTGCATGGCAGAGATGCCTAGGAGAGGGGACAGGTGGGGAGAGCTTGGCTCCCTCAGGAGATGTCACAATTCTTCTTACTAAGGGACAAAGGGGCAGAACCCATGGTGCCACCACTCCACACATGTTGTGTGGCTCTACAGAGCCCCAGGCACAGCCCTTCCAGGAGCTGCCAGGTTCAGACTGGACAGTGATGGGACCAAGTGCCAAGTGAGTGAAGAGCAGCATCCCTACACAGATATCAGGCCGGCCCCTCTGGCAAAGAGCTGGGGAAAGGATGTTTGGAGGTCCAGAAATAGTCACATTTGGGAGTAGTTTGTCCCTGCTGAGAGTTACGAAGTAGAAGGACAGTCACTAGCAAAAGGGAAAGCACTTTGATTTCTTGGTTAACATTGGCATGGCAGAAGAAAACAAACAAACCTACCAGAAATTGCTGAGGCAGTGATATTGGAACACATAATAGTCCATGTTTTCAAAGAGCAAGTAGAAGGGGGAGGAAACACGGGACTCTCACAACCACAAAGGTGAGGGACAACATAAAACTCCTAAGAAAGCTGTTTCTGTACTACAGCCAAAACTAAACACAGGCTGTAACAAATCTTTGGGGAAGGTGCCCAGAAAAACAAAAGCAAAAAAAATTAAAAGCACTTTTTCAATCATTTTCATCAGGAAAGGCAACATCAGGACTGGATAAGGGTATTTCTAATATTATTTTTAGCCAAACGGAATCAATTATAGGTAGTAGAGGGAAGGTAATCTAAGAAGGGAAAAAATAAAATTCCTTAAAAATGTTAAAGGAGTGACAACAGGAGACCAAATGATCAGCATGAGAAGACTTGGAACTCATGATGAAACAGAAGGTCAAGAGACAAAATCATTAATCCCCTGCTTAATATTTTTAAAGGCTGAAACCCACCATAAAGAGACGGTCCATGAATATAATTTGATCCTTTTCCAAGTGGTGGCTTCACACTGAACTCCCAAACTGGTTTCCTTACTTCTTGCTATTTTCCTCCAGCACCCACATTTGACTCAAGTCATTGCAGCAAATATATGGCAAGCTGTGGAAAGTATTTTGGCACACAATGCAAGTCGTAGGTACTTGGCAGGCACAGCAGACAGTTGCACTGATTGCCTCGGCGTTGCCTCTGTCACTTAGTAAAGTCAGTGATAGATTTAGCCGAGCTGCTGCATCCTCCCAATGCCGCATTCAGCTCGCACACTGTCCATTCATTCTTAAAAACAGTATATCAAAAACAATGTGTGAGACAAAAATATATCACCTTGGATCTACACACAATTTGCTTTCACTACTGAGGATGAACACATTCCACCATAAACCAGCAGCAAATAGCAATTCTCAGTGTGCCACGCAATTCAAACGCTGGGGCTGAAAATGAAGTGGTAGAGGAAAAGCAGTTAGAGAAAAGACATGAATGAACTGGGACTGTTATTATGAAGCTCTTTTAAAATAACTTGTATACCATAAATAATAAAGAACAAAGCTGGTTTAGCAGCAGCATGCTGTTACTGCTGATTAGGAAGCTGGAAATGTGTCTGTTATGTCTGCCCTTTTCTGCTCCAGATGCCAAAGGTTTTCCTTCCCTCTCCAACTATTTTTAAAGCTTTCAAGTTTTCCAGGTTACTCTTCACCTTTACCGCATCACTGTTCAAATGCAGCATAGGCAGGACAAATAGTTGTAAAAAAAGAACCCCAAACCTCACCAAACTGTTCCATATACTATTTCCCCTCATTTTTATAGGGACTAAAAGGCCCAGAGGAGCATTACGCAATTAAGTGCTGAGATGCACCCATGGAAGAGGAGCTCAAGAATAAGGTCTTTCATCATTTTAACACCTATAATGAGAACAAAACATAGCTGGCCACCATGGGCTTTACTCTTGGAAAATACATGCAAAGGATATTGTATAATTTAACAGTAGCAAGTTGGGGTAAGCATAAATGTCGAATTCAAAAAGAAAATAAAAGATTTATGCTCATACTAATGCATAGCAGCATTCCAAGAGGGCTCAGTATGTACCATAAATCAAATTGAGCTACAAGAAAATCAAAGTGAAGCTAGGCAGGATAGGTGCTTTATAGTATAAAGTAATTACAGCAAGTGACCAACTGTACTTTCGTAACAGTAACAGAAATTCTATACACTCTTCAACCTTCTTTTATTTTCTTTTGCCAATAGTAATCATTTTGTAATACACTGTTCACAAGAAAGATACCACTTAAAAGAAAAATCTATATATCAGGCCCATCACCTATTTTACAATCTATTCTACAACTAGAAAATATAGGTGATATCATTGTTCCACGTTGGTTCATGGGAAGTGCTACTATGCAGGAAGCGTTTGTATGTTTTGCACCTCAAAAGCAGCAAACAAAATGTAATAAAGCGAACAGGCAGAATGGTCTGTTTTAATTGAAGTGAATAAAGCACAAGCATTCTCTTGCTCTAGAGATCTGCCTACAAACATCCTGCTGGTTTTTTTGACTTGCATGCATGACATAGGCTGCATGCCAGACCAGGAATCATCTTCCCTGCTCCAACCTGGCATGACCCCTCTCTGATCGCTATCCTGCCGGACAGCACAGGAGGCACTGAGAGAGAGGAAGGCACGCAAACCACAAGATGATGCAAGAATAAATCACACGAGAAATATGTACTAGGAATTTCTAGTCCCCCTCAGAGATCAAAGTGGCAGTGAATGCAATTGAAAAACAGTTGAAAATGCAGAAGCATTTCCGAGTTGGTGCTTGTTTGGTTTTTACACAGCAAATAAACAGTATACAAAAATACCAACTAACAAATTTGAATGTATTATAAGCATTCCAGAAGAGATGCAATGTCTTCTTGCATGAGAGTTGAAGCTCGATCCTCCTAAAAAGGGATTGACAGTAGGTCAGGGGCAGGGTATCCCTTAACTGTGTGCCACAGGCTTCTTAAACTTGCTCTTCTGAAGCAGCTGTCGGACAGCAAACCTGGAATTGGATGGACTCCCCCTCTGATCTGTGAGGGCAATTCCTACCCAGCCCCAGGCAGAGTGCCAGCAGCTATGAGCAACCTCTTTCTAGAGCCTTGCTTGCTTCATCTTAACTACACCCATTATTTCAGTTCTAAATTGCTCTCAAATCAAGCAAGCAAAAGTGTCAAACGAGGTGATGGTTCTGCAGCATCGACAAATGCAGCTTAAGACTGACATTGCCAAATTAATCTTCTCTTCTGATCAAAAGATTTACTTTCTTGTAGTGAAAGACAAACAACTAACCTAAACTTTCTGGAAAACCTGGCAGCAATATGTATCATTTGGCAGCTTGATCCCCTCTCCCAGAGGATCAAAATTAGGCTAAATTGCTAATGGGAACAAACTAACAAAATCATTATATGCAACAATTTTGAATGTAAAGCAGAAAACTGAACTAGGTTATTTCTGTGTATTGCACAAGTCTCACTGCAATTCTACAAAAATATATAACACAAACCTATTAATACATAAAAATCCATATATATGTGTGGATTTATAGGCTCCACAGTAACTGGAAAGCCTTGGATTGATGCAAATGAGGAATGCAGGAGTTATTTTAATTATGTGCACTTCTCCATCTGGTTTCAACAGATTAAGCCTTATTAAAAAAAAAGTGAAATTCTTTAACCAGCACATAAAAAAAAAGTCTCTTTTGCCTACAAAAAAAAAGCCATTAAAACTCTTTTTCTAATTCAATCAAAAATTTCAGCTCTGACAATGCTAAGAACAGCATACTTCAGATCTTTTCCAATTTCCTAAGCTATCACAATCAATTTTTTTAGGACCTGGAACTTATCCTAATTAAGATCTTTGCTTTGATATCCTGAGAATGACCTCAACGATTCATTCTAATAAACAGAAATGATTCCTGGTAGTCTTCAGTTCTCATAAGCTTGCAGCAAAAATCAGTTAACTCGTTCCATGACAAAATAACTTGTCATTGATCATTCCATCCAAAGCAGTATCTGTAACACACTGACACAGGCTTGAAAAGGAAGATGTGGGTTGCTCAATGAAATGGAAGTTTCTCAGGGCGAACTCATTTGATGTTTTCTCCTTTCAATGCAACTTTGACAAAATTAATCAGCCTCCTCAGCTGAGAGGAAAAAACCCACATTTGAAATTAAGTGACACCTTGCTGAAGTAGGTGTCCTGATTCATGTCCTCAAAAGACTACAATGACACAGTTACCTTCACAAGCTCAAGTCTTCTCATCTTACCCAAGCACCCACCAAGGCTGACATTGGGCTTTTTACTGATTTCATCTGGAGGTACCTTTGAGTAAATTATTACAGTGGAGATGTTACTCAGCTCTGAAGAGCTACTTATAAACTCCTTTCTTTTTAATAAATCTGTGCCATCTGCACACCTTACATTAACACTTCCCAAAATTGTAAACTTTGCATAAAAAATTCACTGGTTACCCACTATAACAACACTTACTGAGAAGCTGGTCAAACATCAAACAATTTGACCAGCAAGGTCACGGGGTGCCCATCTTTCAAGATATTCATACCCTGAAGGAACGTTGTTCTTAGCAACCTGCTCCCAGTGGCCATGCTTTGAGTAGAGAAAGTAGAAAAAATCTCCAGGTCTCCAGAGGCCCTGTCCAAACTCAGGTCTTCTGTGATTATGTGAAAAATATTAATGAATTATAGAGAATACTGCACTTCAGTCTATAAAAGATCACATTCATTTTAGTCTGCATGTGGCTCATTAATAACTAATCATAATTCAAAATACAGGCAGATTTCATAGAGGAAAAAATCCACGGTCACAAAAACATCTTCACTCTCCCCAACAAACAATTCTTTATATCAAGAAGTTACTCCATGCAGTTAAAACTTCAGTTTGCTTTTTATGCATGCAGGAAAAAAGGCAACACTGAACAAGGCTTTGTCAAATATCTTTTATATGCCACTGGAAAGGATAAGGTCAGATTATTAAATAATAAATCTTATCTGCTTTTGCAGGTTCCCATATATTACTGAGAACTGATATGAAAATGGGAGTGCTTTGAGCCTCTCTTAATGAACCATGCTGCTGTGCTGGGTCAGCACCACTCTCTGCTATAGTGAGGTGATTTTTTCCCCTCCACTTTAAAAAATAAAACTCAAACAGCTTTTCTTTTAGAAAAGAAAGACAGGACAGCAGTAAGGAATCAGGTTTTTATGTAATCCCCAACTCCCAGATTACCACCAGGGAGCACACAAATGTGCTAGTGTGAAAAATCACCTCCATTTTCTGCTGCCTCACAGAGAAAAGCAATTTTATTCTGAATACTCACTCAACTCTTGGACATGTTCAAGTGCACAAAGGGACAGTAGTATATTCATCGGTTGAACAGACATGCCAGAACTTCTTCTAGATGATACCGTGAATCTTATGGCTAAAATGTATTGGGGAATGAGGGGAATGCAAAGCTTTTACTCACTATTGCTTCTTTCTCATATCTATCTCAACAACAAACATAGTCTTTTCTCCAACTTTGTGTTCAGTCACTGAATTCCCTTTTATAACCATCCAATTTCATTAGTGACATTTACACAAATATTTTAAAAATAACTAACTTTAATGTCCCTTAGAGAAACAGATCTTTCAAATAACCCTGCAGATACCTTTTCAAACATTGAAGCCATTGACCTCAATAATGATCTGTAGAAAATTTCTTATAAAGTGGAGAAATAATTCCACTTTTGTAATGGCTTGTAGCATAAACATCTAATGAACACAGAAACCCACCAATTCTATGCAAATGTTTGAGGCCATTTATCCACTGGTCAGAGTTGGGATCTTCAAGCTCATTTAGTATGGTAGTATACATTAAGACACAAACAACAGATTTATCATTGAGATATGGTGCTGTACCAGCCCATTCATATTTGTGTCTCACTCCATCGCAGTTCACTTCCTATAGCTTTACCATGTTCATGTAGGTGAGCCTGACAACAGGAATGGAAGAAACCAGCACCCACTAAGATAATAAAAAGCTCAAACCACCAACCAAGTCAAAAATTAAGTACAGATTTCCTTCCCACACTCCAGCAGATTAAAACTCAGATTGGTTGAAATCCATTTTGAGATTTCAGCAAATCCATTTATCTCTGTTATGCACCCTGCTGTCTTTCCATCATGATTGCTCCATGGCCTAAAGTTAGGGTAAAGAAAGGGAAGACTTCTTTAGATCTCCACGGAGCACACAACAGAGCACATAGAGCCCTACAAGAAACACTGCAGAACTGGGTGTCCAGATGCAACATGGAAGGGGGCATTACTTCAGCCATATGGGAATTTCTGAAAAACACCACATTCCCCAATGACCATAAAAACATTAAGAGAAGGATCTTCCAGTAACTTATGAGCACCACTCAATCCATTTGTTATGAAGTCAGGGTAGAATTGCTCTTGACTTCAGAGAATTTGACATACTTGGAAACCTTCAGCCAGATCTTTGACTAAAATTATTACGGATATAAATTAATACTGACCTAAGGTAAATTAACTTCCACTAACAGTAGATATTCATGCATGCACATACAATAATGTTCATGCATGTTTTTCCCCCATTCCAGGTATATTATTTTGTGTTTGTAAGCGGCTTTCTCTGCATTTGTAGTGTCTACAACAGTTTGACTAAAACCATTATACAAAAGTTAACTAATTGTGCTTACATCAAGCACAGTTAAAGTATTTAGGAATGGATACATGCCAACAACAAAGTGCAAATGCAATTTATTCTCACTGTTACAGCCGCAGCTAAATCTAAAACAAGGGTATGTTGCTATGACATCTGTAAGGTGAAACTTCCCCAGCACCTTTTATTCCCCCATTTCCATAAACACTTCTCTCATAAACAGCTGTACATACACCTACTAATCTCACTCCAAAGGAAAGGGCACTGTTCATAAAAATACCTGTATTTTTATTTTCACCACCACAAAAAACAGTCAAACAAATAGTCCTGGACTAAATGGAGTACAGCACATGCAACTCTTCAAGGTAAGTGCTTCATGTCTGTAAGACATTGCTTAGATATTAATGCGAGTTTGACATTTCTAAAACTCTGGAGGAAAGTCTTTACTGAGAAAGCTACTGCCAAAATTAGAGAGGAAGTAAGTATGCTGGCTATGTCTGGGACCGCCACAACTGTGCAGAAATGATGCGTGTGTCTACACCAGCCATTCCAAAAGAAGTTTTGTAACACAAATGTACCAGTGTTTCCCCATCCCTAGAAGTATTCAGAGCCAGGCTGCTATGAGCAACCTGATCTACCGGCAGGTGTCCCTGGCCATGGCAAGGGGGTTGGAACTAGATCATCTTTAAGGTCTCTCCCAACCCAACCCATTCTGTGGTTCTTTTTCCGACCCAGTTTATCCTATCATAACATAGGGATGAGATCGCTTAAAATCTTTATCTTATGTAGCATTGTGTTAAAGGATATTCTTTTTTAAGTAATAGTATTTTAATACTTCAGCAGTTACCTTTCATTTTTCAGAATGGCACATTAGTAAAACACTGTTTAAAAAAAAAATCAATCCATCAGGCACAATCTCTTTCATGTTATATATAACATTCATATTCATATATCACACATAATGATATAGGGATACATAGACATCCTTTCAGCCTGAAAAGACTAAAGGAAGAGAGAAAATGCAGCCTTTGCTAATTCTGGGATAATACTAAGCTTCGTAAGTGAAAAGGAGCAGAAGAAAAGTTACGGTAACCTTGGCAGAGAAATTCTCAAATATCAGATGAGGAAGATCTGCAACCAGTTTTACTTCTGCAATGTTCTGTTTTAAATAGCACCCATGTCCACCCACGGTATTAACACAGTTGAATTTATGGGTATTCCTTCAGCAAATTTTAGCTTACCTCTTTTTCAGGTTATTTGGTCAAGATTTGTCTCATTAGATAATGGCTAATAATAAAAGGCCTTGTTATGGTAAAAAAAAAAAGTGCCCTGCCTTTGTAGCTAACAAAGATTGGTGATTTAAGTAGAGATACAATTATGCATCTGATTCATGGTGTTAAGTTCGGAACCAAGATATACAGTAAGTGAAGACAAAGAAAAAGATGCTTGGCCTTAGAAACAGGTCCGGGAGCACCAGAAAAGTTGGCTCTGCACATGGAAAAACATGAAATGAAACAGCCAGCCCAAGACCAGCTAAGTGAGAGACAAAAGTAAAGTTACATACCATTTGTGAAAGGCTAACTGCAGGCGTGCAATGGTTAAACAGTTCTCAACTATTATAAGTATCATTTCTTAGGGCATCAAATAAGGGAGAACTAAGAAAAAAATGTATAATCACTCATTTAATCTCTGAGTTATAATAAGTAATTTCACAAATGAAGTGGATCAAAGAAACCAAATGAAATTGAGGCTATGAGGTGACAAATGCACTGGCAGAGAGAAGCAGGTGAATCCACGCTACATCAGCTACACCTTCATTTTTAAAGGACACCACACAAGAATTCCCTCCAACCCCAGAGCCTCCCATGTGCTGTGCCAGTCCTGGCCGACAGTCGGTGAGGCACAGCCAGTAACTTGCAGCTGAACCACCAAATCAGGTTAACTGATGACATCACCATGTCTCAGCTCTAAAACATTCCACAATGAAAATGGTGTTTTGCCTCAAATGCTGAGACCCTGAAAGTGGTCATTTCTTCCAAAAGGTTTGTGATTCGCCATCTTGGGTGTCTGTTACATGAGCTACATCAAAAGTAAAGGGTATTCATTTACTTGCTTTAGCTTATTCTCAACTTCAGCACTTCAGCATTCTGAATTTGAACTGTAACACTGCAGCCTAATGAAATCTTGGTTCCAAAACAAAGGTTTAATGCCTCAAATGAAGGTCATAACTATTTGCCTGACTCTAACCTAGATTCAATATTTTCTCCATGTGATTTGAAAAGATCAGAACAAAGGTTCTAGGGTACATCATAAAAAAGCACGAGATATCTCTAAGACATCTGCCCTTTACCCAAGCCTATCTAATCCTCACTGTGTACAATAATAACTTAGGGAATTAATATTCTGTGATAACCAAAACAGAATCCAACCTTAATTTTTTCACAATAATCTGAAAATATTTGCCAGAAACCAAAAGCAAATGAAAGAATAAACGAAAATTAGATTCACTCTTTCCCTGAAGAAAAGGGTTTTTTAAATGTCATCAAAACTCCTTACTGCAGTCAAGATAAAACACCAGTTCCTCCCAAATTATTAAAACAATCAAGCATCACATAATTTTTAGTAATTAGACTCATTAACATTCCTTAGAGACTGATTTATTATATGGAACACACTCTTTCTTCTTACAAACCTTGTTTTTCCAGCCCAAAGGAAAACCCTAAACAAGTACCAGAGATAGTGATTAGTACTTTCTAGCATCTTGAATCTAACTTCCAGTGAGAGAGCAAAACAGTGCCATTAATATGCAATAGTCTTCAATTAAACTCAGATTAAAGAGCAACTCAATATCTAACAAAAAACTTTATACATACTTGATTGACACTTGTGTATTGAAAGAGAAAGAGAAGCTGTTGTGGAGCAGGCAATCATATTATATCAAACTTTGCTAAAGAAACAGACTTTTTTCCAGCTACAGGCATAGCTTTAAGGGCAGAACACAGCAGATCAATAAGGTGGTTTACTGAAACAGACTGATTTCAGAGGTGACCTATATGACATCTCTTTCCAACTCATATGCATTTCTTCCTCTTCTGTCACACATAAAATAAAGCTTTCTGCTACGAATGACTAGAAGCTTCAGATACACAAATCAAGTAACACAAGGGAAGGTTCTCTAAAATCTGGTGAGAACTCATAGGTATTTCTCACATAGTCCCTTTGTAAACATTCCTTCAGTATGACAGAAGAGCACATATGGTATAAGGTGATGAAAACAGTCAAATTCCTTTTTCCTCGTATCTTGAGAGCACTTCCCTACCTAAGAGATTGAGGAGTTGGTGTCTCTTACTCAGTCTGTCTTGTTGAAGCTGCTCCAGTTTATACAGTCAACTTGGAGATGACTGGACAGACTGTTACAGGGAACCTGGGTCTCCAAAATGCTGAAGAAAAAATCATCAGTCTCTCCATATCAAGTATTCAGCCAAAAGAATAATTATCTGAAATAAGTAAAACAGGGACATTAGGAGAAGCTGAGGAAGAGGCTGACGAAATCACCTGAGGTTTAGGGGAAAGCTGTGGCACCAGGGAAGCACCCATTTCCCACAGCTCAGGAGATTACCCTGTCTTATGAGGCTCTTGCTGGCCCAAAGCAGGTTACTACATCTTGCTTTGTTTGGGGAAAAACATTTTTTTGGTCACAAAAAGACTTTCATTCAACTCCACATCTAAAAATTATTTGCAAAACTGGTCTCCCAAGTAGTTCAATTATTAACATTTCATTATCCAACTGTTTTAATTAACCAATCCTCAAAATTAGAGGAAGAAGAAGTAATATCCCAAACTTAGAGACAGAAATCGTTTTCAGTGAGGTTTGGCAAATTGTTAGTAGATTTGTTAGGAGTTTGATAAAGATCAGCTGCTCAGCTGTCTATACATTGCCCCTGCTCCTTTATTTAAGAATTAAAAGTAAGGAAGTGTAAGTATTTTCAACAGTATCTCCCAAATAATTAGGAATGGCTTCTGCCTGTTTTTCAGTAGCTCAATACTAGAACTGCCTCTCTGAAGCACCCAGACACACCAGCGTTAGGGCTGAGGATCGAGTGACATCAAGTCTGATGCAGTTAGGCAAGTCCTATCTCAGGACTGAATATAGAGCAAGGGACAAAAACAGAGATGTGACTGCCTGGTTGTACTTTAGTAATAAAAAATATATTTATCATCTCTCAGGCATTGAGAGGTCGAAGGTTGTTGAAAAGAGAAGTAAGATTAGGAAGAAGCTGAAGTATGACAGAGAAAATGCTGAACAGTAGAGGCTGGAAGACTGCCTGAAATACCAACCCCAAGACATCTGCAAATTACACTGAGATAGACTTAGTGAAGTATCAGCAAGGTAAGGCTGCCTGTGACTGCAGATCTCCCCTAAAGTGGATCTCTAAAGTTGGGAATAAGTGTTGTAGGCTCCTGGTGCTATACATAAACACCCCAGAGTGGAAACGTCTCCTGTACATTGGGAGAAACCAAACAACCCTCCCGACCTAAAGGAAAAAAACCAACAAAAACCCCCAACAATGACAACCAACCAACTTTTTCTTGGAAGAAATTGATGCAACCACTTGTGCATGAACCATCAAAACACACTTTTCCTAAAAAAATACAATTAAAAAATGTTTATGTTCAACTTCTTCACTACTGAAACAGTGGGGAGTTGAAAAATGACATTTCTCTGCCAAGTACCTTTAGTGATAAGTAATTAAGTATTCCAGTGAACAGTATTTTGCTCAGTATTTTGAAACTATTCACGGAGGATGTACAAAACTCTTAAGACCAAAAGTGACAAATTAAATAATGTGATTTTTCTCAGGGAAACAATGGCATAGCGCACAGGCAGGTATGATGGGATAACCTAAGTTATTTGATGCTACCTTATACCTCTAAGCCTCATTTTCTTACTCCTAATATGCAGGGAAGTAGTCACTGACTCGAAATCATGCAGTGCCTGACTTAAGACGGAAAAAACATGTCACCGGGAACATGGAGGAAAAAAAATTAAAATCTGCATTTTGCCTTGATCCCATCCACGTGTTTTGATATTTTCACATTCAATTCAGAAATCTGGTTGTGAGGTAGGTTTTTTTGTTATTCTTCTGTTTGTTTGGAGCTCCTTCTGGAAGGATTTTTATTATTTTTAACTCAGAGAGAAGGAACTTCCACAGTGCAGAAAATTCATGTTTTCTAGATTGGTAGTGAGTAATACTTAATTTTATGCCTCTAATCACCTAATTTTGCTTACTTTGTTTGTATTTATACAAACGCTTCCTCTCTTCCTCTTCCTTCCCTCCATCCAAAAGGCAGAGGAGAAATGAACATATCTGCCCACTAAGAATTTATCCATAGCATGTCCAGACACACCGAATTTGCTGGAAAGCAGACACACAACCGTGATACGGCTTTGTTCATGTCCAGACATGTCACTGTGGAACAGTTACCACTTAAACCTACAGCAAACCACTATGAATCTAAGCTCTTAGTTATGAATCAATGGATATAAAATGTTAGAGGGAGCTTCCCCAAGAGTCTAAGTCATTCCTCACTTCCCAAAGTACTGCAAACTTTTAGGCACTTAATTTGATTCAAGCAAGACTTTGAGCAAAGGTTTGGGGCACAAGAGACATACAAGTACCTCACCTTCAGGTTCCTGATATTCTTGCCCCATTCATTTCTGACACCAGAGCAGACGACATGAGCTAGATCATACAGTATCTATAAAGAAGGTTTTTCTCAGGTCTCATTGCTTTTCTCCTGCAGATTACCTAGGTCATTTGCCACCATGAAAATCCAAAATAGAACTGAGAGATAACAAAACTTATTCTCCCGGCTTACAGTGTTTCAGGATCACTAACCTCCACGGTAAACTTAAGAGGAATCAGCTGTTCAGAGGAGACAAGAGAAGTTGAAGCGGGCTTAAAAAATGGTTGGAGAAAGAAAGCAGAAAGAATATAACACATATGGAACCTTCTGTGGTTTGGCCCACTCCCAGGAAGTTTCTCCTCTTCAATTCCTCTAAATTGCCTCGGCTTCTTCAGAAGTCCTCCTGTGTCACAGCAACCAGTCATTCTGTCCTACTCTGTCATCTCAGCTGTGCAGTGCTGGTGCAACTAATGGAGCAAATGACCTATCCCTTCTAATGTGTATCATCAATAACATCATGCCAATGCAACGCTTGTGTTTATCATATTGTTAAGTGGCCACAAATCATCATTAGAAGGGCAATTCTTCCAAACTATCTATTTGTACAGAACACATCACGACTTCAAAGAAACAATCCTTCAAACTTATGTATTGACATTTTACACTGTTCTTTTACATTTTTTAATAGTTCTGAATAGAAAAATCCATAAAATATGTTTGTTCTTGGAATATGCCTTGCAGCATTTTAAATGCCTCACTTACAAAGTATTTAGAATACTGAAACAACTCTGATACAAATATTCTCTGTGTTGGCATAAAAAAGGCTGTCTGTTAATTTAACTGTAGTATTATAATTCTGAAACAACATTATTTTTTCTGAGTAACACTCAACATATTGTAATGCCTACATGCAAAAGACGTAAATACGTGAAACATCTACTTGGTTACTCTTGCTGTATCTTTTCCTGAGTCCAAAACATGACCATTACATTGTAAGTATATTTAAATATAGAATTAAAGAGAAAACTGATGTGTGCTATGATTTTTAAAAGACAAGTGAGCTCAACAACATATGCAACCACTAAAAAAATCAAGTGGAATGGTATTTTTGAAACAGTTTTGCTTTGGCAGTTCACTGCTCACTTAAATCATAGTTTCATCTCTTCCTCATTGGGAAGCTTCCATTCTAGAAATACAGCAAACTGTGACAAATTTTTCTGCTATATTTCAAAATTCTCTAAATCTTAACAAAAAATCTAGTTTGAAAAAAGTTCTTTCCTTTGTTTCCAGTCCTCCCTTGCAGATTTTCATGTGAGTGCACACTGACCACAAGACATAGGAGAATATTAGCTTTTGTAAACAATTCTTTGGACACAGCAGAATAGGAAAGCAAGAACATTTAGCCTTAAGGAAGGGGGAGAAAGTAGAGCAACAAACCATCTAAGAATGTTAGACCACATTAAGCATTCCATTAAAGTTTATGGACTGACATTAATAAAATCAAGTTAATCCAGGGTTAAAGATAACAGATATTTCATGAAATTTGCTAAGTATTTTGATACTGCAAAACTGTTAATTGGAATCACTGCTACCAGAAAAGCTCTGGAAACAGTCAGGCATGCAGTAGAAAGGTGTCAGCATGGATGATTTGAGAGGTTATGAGCACACCAAGTACCACCAAAAGTATTTTGTAGAATTAGAGAGGGTTCAAAGACTGCTAACTGCCCAGAAAAGTCCTCATGGAAAGAGACTGAAACCACTGGGATCATTTACTTTGGGCTACATTTACATCACACAGGGTTACGTGCAATGAGGCAGAGCAAATCCAGCTGTTTCGATGCCCATACAGTACTGCTGCTCTGCTTTTGGTGTCCCAGATGTCTCATTTTACACTGATTTAAACCATCAGTGCACTCTTATGTTGGAAAGGAAGATGCATAACAAGGAAGAAGACTAAAGTACAGAGTGGGTGACTAATATAGAGAAAAACAAATAATTACTTTATTTTCCCTTTTTTTCATATTGCCACCAACACTCTTACCAATAACATAAGATTGAACTGTGGAACTCCCTGCTACAGGACAGTTCAAAAATAAATTTACATGACTTAGCCTTCTTGTCAAAAGTTTCAGTAAAGCTTGAATTTTCTTAATATCGACAAGAGACAATATTTACATCAATTCAAAGTTTAGATGGGAGTTCTGAGAATGAATCAGGGGTAGGGTGGGGTCTCTTGTGGAGCCTAAAGAATTGAAAATCTTTAATGACGCAATTGCAGTGTTTGCTTGAATATAGCAACAAATAATAAACTCAATGTAATTTCTGAACAGAAATGGGACAGAGTGCTGACTATTTCTCTTTCACCTTTGAACAAGGCAAGCACATCCGTATGGACTTTCTCATTATTAGTAAAGACTATTTTTTCTGTGATATTTATTCATGAAATTTCACCCTGTAGCATTTTCCTTATGTCTTTCTTACTCTGCTTGACAATCACTTTCATTCTCTACATTTTTCCACTAAGACACCTCAATTGACTTGTGTGACATTTTCAATCATCATATTTTTTCCTTCCAGAAACTGAATTAGAACTCAAAATGGATGATTTTAAAAAAAGTAATGAGGCTTGCATAAACCTACCCCCTCCCAAATCTTTCAGAACAGAATTGCAAATCAATCCATCACTGGAATCACCATGCAGTTAAAACTCCCAAAACTTTCAGCTGGATCAAAATATTAAGTGTTAACACCCAACTCCAGTGAAATGGGAACCTGCAAAGCCAAAACAGCAAGACACTTCTGGCTACCCTACTTCCAGTGGGTAAGCCAGCAGTAAAGTCTGATTAATAAGGCAGTTAAACTCCTGCATCTTTCTGTGGTGCTTCAAAAATTATTCAGAAATAAAGGAAAGATTTTATCTGCCTATGAGATCAGATTTTGAGATTTTAATGAATCTTCAAAAATTCCATACTCCTGCCAACTGCTTTGTCACAACCTGTTTCTTCTATCACTTTCAAACAGTAAGCATGGATTTATATGCATTTTAGAAAGCTGCCCAAACAGCTTGATGGTTTTGCAAGATTTCTAAGATTCAGATTTAAAACAGTGTGTCCTCGACTATGAGCATAATGCCAACCTCCCAATTGTCTTGCATCATTCAGGGACAAATTAAAAGTGGTAAGATTATGAAACTTGCATTTAATTATCAAGAAATGGAACTGCTACTGATTAAAAAAATCTTTATTAGAAGTTCTCAGTAGCATGAATAAAGCCAGAGAAATTATTAAAACTGTTATTACAACTATTATTTAAAAGCTGCCATTTTAATTGTGTTCTGTGGTGAAAGATGAATCATCAAAAAATATTAAGTGTAATAATTATTGAGAAAATAAGGTGTCCCATGGTAGTCTCTTAAATGACTAAAGCATTCATTAAGTTTTTTCTTTCAGATAAATCCCTTGTTAAACCTTTCCTTATATTTCTTTATCAACTTATGAACATAAAAGTCTCACACAACACCTTGACAGTGTTTTGAAGCATCACTTAGCCAGGGAGGAATGAGGACAGAGCTTTGTGTTTTATTTGAAGAAGTTAAGAGCAAGATATCATAAGTTAGATGTAGTCCCATGACTCAGTCACATCCTTTCTTACTGGTTTGTATTTTATGTCCTGTCACCATTAATGAGCTTTTCTAACTCCCCATGTACAATACTCCTTTAGGAGAGAGTTTATTTGGAAGGCAGATAATAAAATAATTAAAACCAGAAACACTCCTCACAGTCCTCATCAAACTAACAGAATTTTCTCTAAGGGGGTAGGAAAGTGCTGCTTCTTCCCAGGCACATATTGATCAAAAAAAGAGACATATCTGGGCAGAAGATTTTCATATCTATACTATCTAACATGATGTATTTAAAATTAATTTAAAAAACCAAAACCAACCAAACAAAAAACTACAACAATAAGCAGCCAAAACCAACTCTGCCCCCACAAAATGCACCCAATACAAATTAACAATGCTGCCTTAGATGGGTAGTTCCGATTTTTTCCCCAAGAATACATCACCACAAATGTGTGGCATTTCTTCTGAGGAGAGAAATAATCTTTTGACAGTAATGTTCTCAAGGCACAAATGAAAGACAAGGAAGTAAATGTTAAGCAAAACTCTCTTACTATTTCACACTAGCACTCATTTGTTGACTTGCACTCCCCACTGGGAGCCAAGCATCCCAATGTCTCTCATCAGTATCTATCTAAAAAAGCTGGAAGCACTTTAGTTCAGTTTCCTGCTACCAAAATTCACAGCCTGGTTGCTATAAGCAGCTCACCAAAGATGCCTTAGCTAGTGCGATGGAAAAAGGATGTGCTGAGGAACTTCTCTGGCAATCCTATGAGAAAGGATCAATTATGAAAAAAGCATGGACAACATTAACAGCACAAGCAATGATATGAGCAGAAAAGGCAATCTGGTCATTCAGAGCCAGAAACAGTACGACTGAGTGCATAATTTATGGAAGAAATGGTAAATTATAAAATATGTCAGATTGGGACCTGGCAAAAGGGGTGGCTTGTGTCAGAAGCTTTACCCATACCGAAACACCCCCAATATCTTGCAGGCTTGTACTTTTTCTGAATGTAAACATGTTTCCTACAAAAGTGAAATGAGACTAAGACAGGTGCAAATTCAGATGGGCATGTCAAATGACAAGGACTTTGAAGGGCCAGTGAGCCATCTCTAACACCGCAAGAAAGCTTCAATGACCTACTTCAAAAACTTAAGCCAAGAAATGAAGACAAGAAAAGGAAGCTCAACAAAAGCTGAAAAGCATTTTTAACACTGACACATGCAGTTCAGCCCTTACAGACACATTCTGAAGAGCTACAAGACTTAAAATTAATGTCTTGGGACAGTCACACCACTATCACCTTACCCCTAAGGCTCCACACAGACTGCCATGGAGAGAGCATCCATTCACCCACCACCAACCCTGCCCTGTGGTGGGGACCTGTTCCTGAGTGAAGCTATTTGAGACAGCTCACAATCAAATCCCACTGCAAGCAGCTGTGGAAGGTGTAATAATTGACTGCTTAGGTGATGAAATGGCAGACGAAATGCTATGTTGACAAACGCAAATTAGCATGCATTGAAAAAACATTCCTGACTTTACTTACACAATGATAAACTGTAATTTAGCTATTAGAACTCAGAAACAAGAGCTTGAAGTTATGTGTAATTGTGAAAAAAACATCAGCTCAGTGCTTAGCAGAGATTAGGAAAAGCAAACAAAGAGAAAAAAAAATAATATTCCTGCATGCTTCTCCTCTGCTCCTTCTTTTCTCCAAGTATTTGTTCTTTGCCATTCTTCAAGAGCAGACACAAGAGATAGTGAGATCCATGGTCTCACTCACTGAAACCTTTCTAGTTCTCCTGCTACAAGAACAGCACGATTTGATAAAGGGACTGTGAATTAAAACATTATTAAGTTTACAAGAATTTCAAATTAATAGTAACAGCACTAGATAAGCTATAAGTGCTTTCCTGATTGTTACATATTTTATTTACAGAATGAGCCAGATGGCTCAACAAAAACACATACAAATTTGGAATGGTTTATTATTGTATATTGCCAGTGAAGCCCTAAGGGAAGCAAATTAGGTTTCAAGGTGCCTCAACACCATCTATAACACTATGCTTACTAATGGTGACCAAAATAAGGAATATATAATGAGGACAGTTACAGAGCTCTTTAGAAGAGCTTTTAGCTTAATATGGACTGAAATCAAATCCCACTGAGGTCAACAGGGTGGGGAAACCCTTTTACCTGTATAAAAAACCTTAAAACATCCAAAATTATTATAGAGAACAAGCAACTAAAAGTATGGTAAGATTGTAGCAAGAGATGCAGCAGCTGGGGACAAGGTTCAGTGGTAGACTTGGCAGTGCTGGGTTAATGGTTGGACTCCACAATATTAAAGGGCTTTTCTAATCTAAATGACTCCATGATTCTAAAATAACTCACTCCTCAGCGTGCAAGTGACAGCGGTGTGTCACCACCAGCTTAATGGCTTCAATCCTGACATGAGCTATTCAAGACAAGTACAATGAGAAGAATGTGCATGCTTCCTTACAAATGCTCCTGCTGCCAACTCTCAAGAGAAGACAGTTACACATCAAATATGCTGTAAAACTAATTTTCTCCTACTGAAGACACTCTACTGTAAAACCCTTGAGTAATTTCTGTGAATTCTAGACCTCAGATACACAGAGGGGCCAAAAGAGAAATAAAGTAAAATAATAACAATATATGTGAGACATGAAATAAAATTAAGATATCCAAGAAAAATACATATAAACAATGGAGAATTCCATTTAAATTCCTTAGTGTTCAAGAAAAGAGTATGAAGTCCAAGTCCTCTGAAAATGTTTTTGATTGCCACCTTTTGCTAGAAATAATGCTGCAAGTGAATTCTACAAAGGAGCACTATTTTCAAAAGAAAATTTGATCAAAGCTTTCTTTTCAGAAAACATCTACTCAGAATATGTAATATTATTTTGACTTAAAAAAAATCAGAAAAATTCTTTAACTTAAGTAGTAATTAATGAATTTTACTCATACTTACCAGTCCCCCAAATATTTTCCACCAGGATATACAAGAAAATGCATATGATTCAAAGAAGTCCTCTTAGAAACCTTCCCAACTGATCTGATAAAAATAATCTCTTAGGAACAGAGGTTTTTATGGCTCTCTAACAAAATCACCATTTTAAAGACAACATGGGAAACAGATTGCAGTCATGTTGCTACAGGTGCTATATTATTGGCTTGCTCAAGAAATTATTTTCTGGTTTCCAATTTTATGGCACACAAATTTCAAATTACGAATCTGAGATTCAGCTTTCTAATATAACATGAACAAAGACTCTGCAGATTCACATTAATGTTTTGACTGGCTGCAATTATTTTCCTTCACCACATCCATACCGTTGTACAGAATGACAACTAAAGCATATTAGAATCTGCAACTGACAAGACTGAATGAAATAATGAAAGACATGTTTAGTCCTGCAATATTGTCCAGGAGAAAAAAAAGTGGAAACCAAATCAAGGAAATCCTCTCACATTCTTTAATAGCACCGTTGTTCTGAAAAGCTATTAGTTCAGATAATCTTCCATGAAACCACAAAACTGCAAGTTTTGTAGCATATGTAGAATCAAGCACACTTGCTAGGCAGAAGTTAGTCATTCAGAGAGTGTGACTAAGCTTGATTAGCTTTTCACTTAAGTAATTTCAAAATGTACACTTTTTTTTTTTGGTAAGCAATGCTGCCAATGTATTATTAAAACTGATCGCTAGCTTTGTTGCTATTTATAAGCCTAGGAATGCCATTACAGCCTCCACTAAACATGGAGTTGGTCTAAACACTCAAGCCAGTTTCAAAAAAAATTTCTACAAATCTATTGGTGAGAATGATTTTTAAAACTTAGAACTTTTTAAACTTTTTAACTTAAAAAAAATTCCGAATTCTTCCTTAAAAAAAAAAAAAAAACCATACCAGTTGCTCAGTGACAGGTAGATTTAGATATTTTGATATTGAGGCAGTCACAGTCACTGGAAATGTCTTTATTCAAATTTCACACACCACAAAACAGGAAGGAGCCCAGAAGGTTCCCTAGTCAGTCTCGCAAAGACAAAATGTGAATTTGTAGATATGGCCCTTGGTGACTAGGCGGTTTTAGGTTAATGGTTGAACTCAATAATCTTAGAGGTCTTTTCCATTCTAACTGATTCTGTGATTCTGTGATGCCAGAATTTTCTTGCATGGGCATCAATGCTCTAAAATCCATCTGGGGTGGTCCATTTTGTATTGGAAGGGCCTCTCTTTGCAGCCTTCCTCAGTTTCATTGCCCTGCCCAGAGACATCTGCAAAGCTAATTGCCCTTCCATGATGCACAACTAAGCCAGCCAGCTAGCCAAGGCTCCAGTCATCAAAAAGGGAATTTTCTAGCAGGGTTTTTAGTTTTGCTTTAGACAAAAGAATCAGAGCTGGGGTAACATAATATGCTGTCTGTGAACAGACACCCCATCTCCTGGATTCCGATTTACAACTAGACTTGACTGGAACCATCCCTTGCTGAGTGCTGAAAACAGAGTTCCTGAAATAGCTGATCTGGCAAGCGCTTCTCATTCAGGCTCATCTGGCAGAAATAGCATCTGCAAAATCACTGGGAGTTAATAACGCATTCATCGACACAGAAAATGACTGAAAATTCCCTTTTCACTTATTATCCTACCTCTGTAACACGTTTTAAAAGGAACTGTAATTACCATTGTGCACTGTTGTTAGGAAAGAGAAGATCAAAGCTGCTCTAAAGCAGCCACAATGTCCCATCTCTCTTTTGCTCTTTGCTAAACAACAAACGTCTGCCTTGAAGTGATTGCTCCTCAGCGAGAAGCAACTCCTGGGAATGAATTGCAATGACCTTGTGATGTTTACTGTGGAACTTATCAGAGCTACCACTTAGGCAAGTGCAGGAGAGATTTGATGAAAGCAAACTTAAAGAGTTATATCCTGAACAAATAACACTGTACCTTCTAAAATGCCTATGGCAGCCCAGCAAATGCAATCCCTACTTCCAAATTTTATTATGTTCAGAGTGATGCTTGTTTGATAGGGTTCACATCTGATCAGAAAACAGGCAAAATCTTTCCTAAGAGAAATCTTAATGTTAAGCCTACCTCAAATTTCCAAATAAAATAAAATAAATGTAATAGAAATACCCAAATCATCTCCCTCCAGGTTTTTGCCACCCAGAGTTCAAATAAACTTTAAACAAAGTGGGTAACACATGAAAATGGAAACACACCAACAAAAGGTTCTGCCACTGGAAGGGTTTAAGAAGCACTGAGTGTCACCTATTTGCAAAAAATTTAACAAAGCTGTTGTGGGTAAATGGCTATAAATATAGAAAAGTAATATGACATGAAGAGCTCTAAACAAAACCAGAAACATTGCCTGACTGAATTAGTAACTATAGCTAAATGTGGTTTTGATTCAGTGGTAATTTATGGGTCTTTTATCTTTATGAGTATAATAACTAAAAGAAGACAGAAAAAAAAAGATGAAAAATGCTAAATATATACTACTATAAAATAATGGTGAATTTTCAGTATGCCAAAAATACTTAAAAAGTCTTAGAGCACTTAAAAACAACACCACCACCAATTTCTCCTTTTCTTGAAACCACATTTAACCTTTAGAGTGAATTAGGGCAAGACTAAACCACAGTTTCCTTGCTGAGAAAAAATAGAAAAATAAACTTCTGAGGAATTAATGTATTATGCAATTTAGGTATTAAAAATTGAATATGATATTATTATAAAGTTAATAGCAGTTAATATCTGTAAGAAAATTATATATGCAGCTATCCTCTCATGCCAGAGGATAAAGGGGCAAAATGAACCCCATTTCCACTACTTAATAATAAACTAGAACAGATCAAATAAGCTTCATTACAGTAAGCAACTTATGTGCTGTCTTTTATCCTTTAGTGGCCTTTTTGGGCTGTTGCTTAAATCAAATTACCTGACATGTGAAATATAGATTACTGTTACATATGATTATACCAAAGTTGGCCCCACTATGAACAATCAGAGCAGTAACTCACAGGCCAGAAGTGGAAGGATGGTGATTTGAGAATTAGTTAGTAATTAATGGCTTCTAATGAGCCAGCTGGACCACTTATTTGATGATCCCCAACTAGCCTTTTTCCAAAGACGAAATAGCTAAGAAAATTACTATATACTACATTTCCTATACAACATGGCTGCATAACAACCCAACTGATTGCCTATGAGAGAGAGCATTAGTCCCTTAGCCTCAATTCTGTTCACCTAGGAAATATTCAGAAGTCTGGTTTCACCAAAAAGCACATGGCTTAAAAGCTGTATTTTCCTGGAGGAATAAATTGGTACTAGCATCTCCACATCTGATTCATAATTCTCCTCCATCTTGCTCTGGTTTACTCAGAATTACAAACAAATGAGACTCAGCATGTTACTTTCCCCACAGTATTCAGCTGTCAAAGGTACTGATCTAAAACACGCATAGTTATCTAACCTTTTAAAACTTCCTATAGTTGTCCTTCCCCTTGAAAACAAGGCTTTCTTTTTCAATATGAGCTTTGCAACACTAAGAATGTAACCAGGCTTTGTCTTTTGAGCGGCAGCTGCTCTGGAATGGCATGGCACAGGAGGCAACCTGAACCCCCAACAGAAAGAAAAACCCACCCTCCAGTGAGGGCAGCAACCACCACCCACACAAGAACCCAGATGTCCATCCTGATGGCAGAGCAGGACCTGCAAAAGATGCTTCCAACATCCATAAGCCATTTCCATAGCTCGCTCCTACTTTGTACCTTCAAAGTTGGTGTCATTCAATAGCACCTCATAAAATAAACAAAACACATAAATAAAACACAACCTCCAGTATTCAAATATAGATGGATTAAAACCACATTTTATACCCAAATGGTCAGCAGTTAGACAGCATTGCATCATCATTCAATACAGTAAAGGTTTTTGCATCCTAAGAAACATGAGAAATGCTAAAAAAATCCATGGGTGGGTTCATTTCAACCTCACCTGTGAGAGCATAAGAAAGTTCACAATTAGGTTTTGTTCTCTATGAAATGACAATTGAAAAAAAAAAAAAAGAAGGCTTTATTATCTATCTATCTATCTATCTATCTATCTATCTATCTATCCCTATATAAAGTACCTATTATAATTAAAGGCTTGTGGAAGAGAGAAGTGCTTCACAAAGAATTAGTCCAAAAATAGAAAACTTTCAACAGTGTATTCAAAAGCACTAATGTCAAGCGGCAATTTCTAAATTTCCCTGCCCCTCTCAACTATATAGATCTTCTGTGGAAACTTTTTACTTCTTTAACACAAAAACTGCTTTTAAAAAACAAAAAACATTAAAGAGCAGCAACAGAAGGCCCTAATGGTTAGTGCTTCCATTCATAGAGAAATAAAAACCATTTCAGGGGCTAGGCATTATAAGCTTTTTCTCTTTCCCTTATATCTCTTTTGTTATGCTCTACTAAAATCAGAACGTGAAAGGAAATATCCATTACACATGAGGAGACATCACCCAATTTTGTGAGGAAACTCATCAGCCAATAGTCATTGTAAGCTCTAATATTCAGATGTCAAGCAACTAAATTCTGTATTGCAACCGTACAACTGCTCTTAGAACAACTCGTTTTTTTAAAAAATATTGGCAATATAAGCCTTAAAGGAAATTGTCTCATATATTCTCAAACCATCCTGCAAAAAATAGCATCTATACAAATTTGTAAGGATTTCAGTCTTTGCAGTGACTGGAACCAATGAAATGGATGGCATACAAAATGAAATGGTTTTGCTTGATGAGGGCTGCACATTCTTTGAACAGTGAACCAA
Organism: Callaeas wilsoni; assembly: GCA_013398955.1. Lineage (NCBI taxonomy): Eukaryota > Metazoa > Chordata > Aves > Passeriformes > Callaeidae > Callaeas > Callaeas wilsoni. The sequence continues at coordinate 104,519 of VWPU01005022.1, read as the reverse complement.
CTGGGATTAAATATTCTAATTCTCAGTCATATAAAACACTATGATGGACAGCTTTGTCAAGCTCATTAATACTAAAGCAACTGCTGATAATCGCTCCAGGTTTCAACCTCTAATTAAAGCTAAGTGGTTCAATTTGCATATAGTAAACAATAGAAGTTTCTTGCAATCACACTCCCAGAGGCCTTATCAGCTTCACAAATACAGTATCATTAAAACTTGAATGCTAATTACAGTTAATTTCTCAATGCAAATAGGAGTAATTCAGTGGATATTTAGGTCTTTCTTGCTTAGACTTAGCACTGTAGTTTATCTAAATGCACCCCAGACACTTACCAAAAATAACACACCAGGAAGAACAAAACATTCCACAACTCTCTCTTCTCCATCACGTTTAATATAATGATGTCAAATGTTATCAAAAGCATTACCATAAATTGAGCAAGGTAAATCAATTAGCCTTTCTCGATTTGTTCAGTTTATCTGGGTAACAATGTAGAAAAAACAAAGCACTGCTAATTAAAAATAGTTCAGGCTAAGCTATGGTGCTCACATTACAAACTTTGGTAGTATTATAGAAAGACTTTCCAAAACAATCCTTATTTAACACTGTCTGTGTAATGAAAAAATAACAACAATGTAGAAATCTGCAACTGTTGGGAAAACATGAAAGATGCAATAAAGTGTCTAACAATAACACACTTCTAATGTATTTGTAATCTCTCCTTCAGCCTCCTGTGTCAACTAAAAGTAAAGAGGGAGCAGGGGATTTAGAAGCAGGAACTATTTTCCCCACACAAAATAGCAGCCACCACTCTGGCAGCCTCAAGCCCAGGCTAAGGAAGGAGATTGGTGTGCCAGGCTGCACATCCCTGCGACTGCAGAGGATGGGGATGCGCACACAGCTCCATGAGCGGCACCAAAAGCTGAGGTGAATCAGTCTTACTCAAAGAGCCAGCCCCTCTGCTCAGCAGCACACGCAGCAGTTGGTGTTTGGGATTTGCCAGCCCTTTACCTCAGGCTTTTCTTATTAATCTGCTTCAGAAAAGTCTCGGATCCTCTCTCATCTGCTGTATTTCAAAATTCCGTGTGGACTAGAGCACAAGCTTCTCTAATGTAGTTACAAGTCACCTAAGAACAGCTCATCCATAGGTACTATAAAAATACTAGTGGAATGCCGACAATGTCACTGTCTAATTACTGACTCCATATGTACCAGGGAAAAGTTACAGTCTTCTTCCCACTGCTATGAAGGCTGCATTAATGAGTCAGGTTATGATTTCCATTGACAGTCCCTAGTATTTTTACACAGCTCCGCACTCCTTCAGTTAAGTAACAGGTGGAAAGAGAGTCATTAGCATTCAGAGATACCTGCTTCACAACAGCTGCACCATGCAGAGAGAAGTAAGCTTCACTTCCCATGTAAAAATTTACGTATGTATAAGGCCTCCATAGGGTGGCCAAGGCACTCTTGCACCGCTTTAAATGGAACCATCTTCTGCTTCTTTAAATGGAAACATCTTCCTTGTCCATACCTGCCTATATGCTTTTCCAAGGAAAAAACCCAAACTTCCAAGTTGTACCATGAAAATATTTACTTGATAAATACCTCATTGTCTTTTCCTCCTTCCCTTTCAGAGAGCCTTCATTTTAATTCTTTTTCCACCAGCCTCATCCTGCCCTTTTTTATAGAGGATACAACCTTCAAGTCACCTCCCAAACCATTCAAGATTTTGTTTTACCTTGACCTAGAATTCATTTTAAAAATTAAAATAATAAAAATCCAACACTTGCTATCTATTCTGCCTCCTTCCTGTTCTGAGGTACTGTACCTCAAACTATGTTCTCCAACCAGATAATTTAAAAAACTGATTATTCTTCACTCTTTCTGTCAGTGATTCTATAATCAGTCCTCCTCTAGATTTAATTTCCTAATCACTTAAGCATGTCTTTTTCCATGCTGGACATTACTACAGGAATGTCTCCAAGTTCAAAGTGTGCCAAAGTTTTTAACCTCCTCTCAGTCAATCCAAACAGAACATAATCCTTCTCCCATGAAGCTCTCACACTCAAGCCTGTCACCCAAACACAAGCTTTCACTTCACCTCACTAGGAAAAAATGTTAAAACCAAGGCAAGGACAACATATCAAACATAAGATCAGCCTTGGTTCTCCATGCATAGTTTGGATTCATAAAATGGCTACAGTTTATGAATCCAAAATCTATCCATATGAATCATTTCCCTTCAGCCAGGGCATGTCCTAGGAGGCAGGCTTACTCCTGCACATAGCTCCCAGTAGATGTCCAACTATTTGCAACTACTCCACTGCTGGGGCTTTGTCCATCACTACTCCTTATGGCAAATGTCACCTATTAGCTTCCAAAGTATACCAGCATTTTGGTCTTCCAAATCATGACTTTCCATTAGCCTTTAAAATTTTTTTTTCCATTTAAGTGATTGGAGAGCAGGAACCATAATCTGTGATAAGCACATTTAAATGGCTTGCAGCAAAAGGTGAGGCACTTCTGAAGTGAAACCCCAAGTGTACAATGATTAAGGTCATAATAAAAATGAAAATTTATATGAAATTGTGTGAGTCTCTTTGCAAAACTTAAATTTTTGACACTGTTCCTTCCACTGATCATTTCCATTGGTGCTGTTTTCTGACATCAACATGGTAACAAGTGATTTACCAGAATATGTACAGAGCCTTCCCTTTGCTAGTCTGAGATTTGATTATTATTTCTTGATGGCAGTTGTTATATCAGCTGAAGACATTCTGAGTACTGAGAATTCATGAAATTTGCTTCAGATATACAACATGGGAGATTGACACCAGTAGCTTCAGCTGAGTCCAAACTTTCATCCTGAGTGGCTGGGAGAAAGCACTTATGATCATTCAATTTAAAGTCCAATGTTTTCATTTTTTTGGGGGGTGGGGAGAGAGTGTTAGTTTGGTTTTGGTGGGTTAGTTGGGTTTTTTCTTAAAACCAAGCATTTCCCAATGTGTACACACTATCAACACCACTGTGTTCAAGAGCCCTTGAAAGATTTTATTTCTCCTGATAATAACTGAGAAGAGGACAGTGGAAGTGTAACTGCAAGCTTATTCTTCACCATTAAGAGAGCCTACTGCATTAAAGGTTTTGATTTATTTATTCTTCAGTCTAAAATATCATAATGTATTCTGGAGTAGCTTAATAAATATACTAGAAAAACCTTGGGGAAAGTAGGAAAGTTATTCACTGTACACATAGCCTTTATTTAGAGATTTCATACCTCCCAAAATTTTACATAAAACATCATTTTATTCTAAGTGAGCCATCATTTGACATGAACTAAGCTCACTGACTCTAAGTCTTTCAGGATGATGCTTACGTTGATGTCCACAGAACTCACAGGATTTACCAAAAAAAAAGGATCTGCTGAGCCAAATTCAAAGAAAGAAAAAGAGAAAAAAACCAACTTAGAGTATAGAGGCACAGAAGGTTTCCTGAGACTTTTATAAGGCAAAAGCCTCCACATGTGTTCATGACAGGTAAAGTTTTTTATTTATATGAACCAGTTCTTCCTACAGAATGAGAAATCTTTGGACTATTGCCAGTGCCACTGCTGCTTACTAATTTTTAAAGGAGCACTTAACTTCGATCAGCTGCCATTTCTCTAATGAAATCCAAGCTCTTTTGCATACCAGAAGATACATAGATGAGACACGCAAACATCTCCGTAAAAACTTTCCTGCTGATGCTGGTGCTTTCATACTCTCAGCACACACCAAGGTGAAAAAGGGTTGCACAACCTGGAAAGCACCAAGTCTCTCTCTCTAGGAATAGTTTAATTAAACAACATCACTTGTACATTTGTAACTTCACAAGAACTGGAAAGGTTATATGTCTGATTTTTATATATATATATGCTTTTAGGAAGACTTTGACTTCAAACGCCTGACCTTCCTAACACCTGCCCCCAGTCCTGCTGGAACTCCAAAGGACTAAGCATCTGCTCCTCATTAGCCTCTCCACAAGTGTTCATCCAATTTGCAAGTTTGCCTTGGGTAGGATTTTTCAAGCGCTTCCTGACCTATACTTATGCTGCATTAACACCTGAGTATTCCTGCCTATTTGCTATTCTCCTGTTTAGATTTAACTGCTGAAATAGGTACTGTTCAGAAGCCAGAATTACAAGGGAATTGTTATCTTTAACTAACAAAACCTTTCACAGTTCAGTCCAAACTACATAACATTTTATTTGGCTGAAAATGCTTTTATTAAGTCCAGACTGTAATTTAGGTACTAGTGAGAATTTAACTTTGCATTTCTACTCCAAGGCATTTTCTGGAGCCTGTCATTTAACCAGAATCTCCCTGGCTCTTTTGTAGCATTCTATTTTTCTCCCTTAACTACCTCATAAAGACTTGCAAGGTACACACATTTGTTTTATAAACCATCTCAACTCTCCCTTCTCTGCTGGGACCAAGGACAAAGCGATTCAGGAGAAAGTTATTTTGTGAAATTATACTTTGCATATTTATTCAGAGAAGCCCTTCACTTGGGGAAATGCAAGGGCTGGTTTTCTTAAAAAGAAGATAATAAAGAAAAATTATTTCATTTATTCAAAGTACATCTGCACTGAAAAAGAAAAGTATGATGATAAATTGTATTCACACATCCAAGCCACCCAGTTCAGAGGCTATGGATGGTGTGACTATGATTGAGCTCTTTATGGTCAAGATTCCTGAGTATTTAGTCAGAATAGGATAAGTTATTTCAATTATCTCTGGTTCCTGCAGAAACCCTTCAGATGATGTTGGTAACACCAGATTAGGCCTTCCAAAAAATAAGCCAAACTAAGGCCAAATACTTGACAACAGCAAAATACCTCCCTCCCCAACTATAAATGCAAGAAACAGATGTACCACTGAAATGATGCACAATAAATGGTGATTAACAACATCATCAGCTCCTGCTTTTAAAAATATTGATCACAAGCAATTTTAATTAAAGTGAACAGTGAAGTAGGTGATTTGGCTCAGCATCCATGAATTTATCAAGTGGGATGTTTCTAACGCCTGATTACAAGCTGTAGTCACTGCCACCATCAGGCCTAAGCAGAATTAGCTGTCATTAACATCATTAGCTTCTGGGGGTGAAATATGATGAATAAACATCATCTTGGACGGCAGCTTATTCAAATAAACCAGTGTCAGGCAGCATTGCCACCTCATAGTTTTCTAGCAACATGGTTCTTGGAGCACCAAATGGTTGGTGGTCTAATGAAACTGTATTTTTCTTTTAAGAATAACAACTTTTTTAGCAGAGTTTCTCTATTTTATTTTGAATATACCTGGATATGGTGCTATGGGCTTGCTTCCTTTCCTGAGAAAACAGAGAACTGAACTGATGAATTATGAGCATTCAGATATTAATACTGCAGCAAAAATTGAGCTTATATGTCACATTCCTCATCTCTCTGCCAGGGCAATGGAGAAGAGATGTGTTAGGGAGAGATAACCAAATGACAATCTTTAAGTATCTGCTGTTTTAGCTGGGCCTGGATATAACTTTGCTTCTATTTAATGCAACTCAGCCGTTTTGACAGTCACAGACGCTTAGAAATTTGACAGATTATACAAAAGGGATGAAATAATGAAGGCACATGAGAATAAAGAACAAAAGGGTGATGAGGAAAGATTAGAAAAATGGATAAATAAATATCCTCTGGAATTCAAACACTATGAAGCACACAGAGGGATCAAAAAAGTGGGAGTACAATAAACGGTGAGTAGAAGAAAGAAACAAAGCTACGGACAACAACATAATGATACAACATTGCAGTAAGTAATCATATCATGTTTGGAACAATGTCTTTCTCTGTTCAAGAAAGAAAATATGGCACCACAGTACATAAACAGTGAAATTAGAATGCAAGGGAGACATGAATTCAGCAGAAAGAAAGTAAAAGTGACAGTTTGATGACTAATATTTGTCTTGAGCTCGTCCTTGTCACCAAACTTAGTCTTGGTGTATTTGAAAATGGAAGACTAGATAAGGAATGGTCAAACAGGAATGCTGGCATGTAACAGAAGGAGAGAAATGCTTTGTACCATCGTGTATTTTGCTTTAAAAGCAAAATTCTGATCTGCAGTGATCCAGCTGGAAAGAACGCTCACATAAGGACTTGAGACATAAATGAGACCTCAGTAGGGGATGGAGATTTAAGATCAGTATCAGACACATTTTAGTGATCCAGAATCATTAATGGCATCATTTCCTCCTTCTTCAGGAGGTAGGCTGGTACAAAGTTCTCTGTATTTCACAACCACTTGGATGTTGAGCTTCAGGGACGTGACAATGGAGAGGGGAAAGGGGGGGGACGCGGAGGGCACCTTTGGATCCCAACATGCCAGAACAAAAAAGAAGCACATTTACAAAGGTGGGCACAGACAAATCCAGGGCAAGTCAAAGTAATGAACACAGAGAAGTCGCACTGAAACAAAATCATCTGCTTACAAACTAGGAGGATCAATCTCATCACTACCATGCCAGAAAAAGTCCCTGCAAAAAGCCTGACTCTCTCTGCTTGACTAAAGGGAGGGATGCATTCCACAATAAGGAATATCAAGAAGTAATGAACATAAAAATTTCTTGGGCATATGCTCTCTCACCTTTCTTGTGGGTTCTGACATGCTTTCAATCTTCCTTTTTCGTACAAGCAGGCAAAAAACTGCCCTCTGGTTATGGAAGTGTGGACTCAGATGTTGAAGGAGGACATGTCAGTGGATAATTCTGCCCAAACACTAAGACTGAGATCATCACCCAAAGCTTCTCTCCAAACTCCATCAAGCAGTATGAACAAAAACCACTGTCTCATGTGAGTTCCACCCTTTTGGAACTGCATGATTTTGTGGCTAAGATTTAATTCATAAAGGTTTAATACAGCCGGTATATGACAAAGAAAGTTCAGAAAGGTATGGAAACTTATAAAACCCAGCAATACACTGATTCACCTCCTTAGAAAAAGATTTACAATGTGATATTTCAATGAGAATAGAATAAATAATAATTTTTAGTAAGATCACTAGTAAACTAAATGTGCTAAAGCTAATTACAGTCTGCAGAAATGTGTGTTCTTGGCTTACAGCTTTCACTCACACAGTCATCTTTTAGGAAAGGCTTAACAAGAGCAAATGAAAAATTAATTTACCTATAGTTGTCCCAATTTAAAATTATTCTTTCCCCTAGCAGTGATGCCCTTCCATGACAAGGCACGGAAGTCATAATACAGTAACACATCTTTTATACCATATTTTCTGTTACCAAAGCAACTAACTTTATTTGTTGTATTTGTTTTCATCTCTGCTATGAACAAAACTCTAAATCCTAACTGACAGGCATCACTAGGAGTTGATATGAGAGTCAGCTTTGAAAAATTAGGCTGCTAAACTGTTTACTTGAATATGGACTGCATGTAGTCTTATATTTGGTGAGAACAGTTTTTCAGATGAAAGAAATTAATATTTCATCAGGATAAATACTGAAGTACCAGTCATATTACTTAAATTGTATTACTCCAATTACAGTGGTTTTACACTTTAGAGACCTTAAAAGGTAACATGACATCATCCCACAGGAATAATATTCAAAAACCTCTTAGGTAAGGGTATAAATTTTATAGCTGACTACTGAACATGGCTGTTTCTTCATATGTAACTATGATTTAATATATCACTTCTGCATAATGTAAATGGCTCCAAGCAACTACTAGCAATTCAGGAAAATCATATTTAATGAGTTGTCAAATAAGGATCGCAAAAGCATGCCCCTTCTGATTATTCCTCAGAATTACTTTCCAGTATATCTACTCTGATCCTGAATAGATACTATGCTGTCCTGATTTTTTTTTAACCTAGGTAAGTATTATGACGCCCATCTGATACACAGAATAATTTATGCTTTTAATTGCTCATTTCTTTGCTTCATATTAGCTATGTAAATATAAAAACAATGTTCAAAATAATTGATTTTTTAACTTGCTATTTAAAAAATTCAATTATTTCAAATAAAAAGCAGATAGAAATTTCATGATATTGTTTGTTCTTTGCATAGATAAGTTAATGTTTAAAAAACACAAATGAGATGTACAGAAGTGTCTCAAAATTATCAGATTAAAAAAGCCAAGTGACAAGGACCTTGGGAGCATGGTGCAGTGCTAAAATGCAGCATCACATGTTCTCTTCCTCAACATCAAATTGCAAGGGAAAAAAAAAAATCTGGTACTGATAAGTCACTATCTGCCAGAAAGCCCTTCATACATTTTAAGGCATCACAGAAGGTACCTCCAGGAGAAAAAGCTGTGAATAAGCAATTTCTAATTTCAGCAAAATTTGACTCCATTTCTTGTGATGGAAAGAATCACAGCAGTCAGTGCCAAAAAAACCCCCAAACAAACCAACCCTGTTGCAACTATTATTTCACATTACTGCTGTTGCTGAGAATCCTATGAGTCTTAACAGGGATTGCACTGATTGCCATTACAGAGCAAATACAAGCCCTCCTGAAGAGCCTACAAACTGCCAACGAGGTGACAGGGAACAAGTCAATGAAAGGAAGCAAGATATGAGGACAACGATGGCTTTGCACAGAGCCTGATGGCCACAGCTCACCAGTTCTCCAGGATTTGACAGGAATTTGTATATGCCATCAACTTTTACTATGAATTTCCATTACAAGAATGTGCTATTCGAATAATGACACGTTTCTTAAATACTTGACTCCGCACAGCTGAGATATGCATGCAAATAAGAATCCCTCTAGTCTACTTTTATTATTTTTAAAATTTTCTTTCAATCCAAATGAAGCACAATTTCCTCTGCACAGAAACATCAAACATTCTCTTCCTCTACATTTTATGATGTAGACTTTCCAGCAACCCCTGGCTTTTATGAGCTGTCTCATATAACCAACATTGTGGTCCATCGTCTGACAGATCTGTACTTTATCCTTCTCTAATGAGACAGTTCCCCAATTATTGAGCCAACAGGCAATGTTTCTCTAGAAATTTTTACCCTTTTAAGCACAGAATTCCCACAAAGTGATTGGCAAATTATCACACATTAAACCCATCACATACACAAACTTGCAGAATTTACTCCTGAACAAGTCATTTCCTTTCTTTCCCCACCAGTTCAGGGCGGTTTTTTTTCAAAGTGTTTAGTCAGTGTTTCATTAAAACCCCCCCATAAATAACTCACCTTTCTCCCTCTTCTCATCACAAAGATCACCATGTTACAGAACAGGTACAACAGTAACATTCCAGAACAACCAAACGGAGAACTGAGACTGCCTAGTAATGCAGCTTATTAAAGCACCACAGTTATTTCTTTATACAATCTAGACACTTTGTGGTCGAAGATGAACCAGGTGGATAAAAGGCCTATATTTGCTTTTGTCCTCTGTTAAAGCCCTTTGGTGCAGTATCTGAGCCCCAGCATCCCGAGATCCATCTGCTGGCAGAAGTTCAAGCACTTGTTCAGTTTTGGGCTGTTCCTGTCCCTCTCTGTACTCAAAACACTTCTGAACACCTAAGCCAAGGTGTTCATCTCCAAGGTGGGGTGTAGGTATTCCTATTCACATCACATATATACTCCACTACATTGTTAAAGAAAAGGAAGAATCACATCAGGTCACAGCATCATCACTGTTACATCAAATAATTTCTACGTGGTGCCTTGCTATAAAACATATTCACAACTGATCATTGTATCCCTCTGAGCTGCTTCTGCCACTCTTAGCCATAGTAAGCAAACACTGTAATACATTTCAAGCATCAAATCAAACAAATCCACTTCCTCCTAGGAAATATATACTGCCTATAAAACTATACAGGGGCAAAATCAAAATTTAAATGCCAGTGATGGCCCACCTACACATACTGGTGGAGCCACAACTTTCCTAAGCAATTTTCCCAATGTTTTACCAACCTTCCAGTTAGGAAATTACTCATAATCTCTAACCTAAATGTCCAATCCTATAACTTCAGTCTGCTTCTTCTTGTCCTTTCCCCAGCCCAGACAACAATTTACTTTTACTCCTCAACAGCTTTTCATGTATTAGGGTTTTTTTATCTTCCTCTCCTCATCTTTAGTCTTCTTTACTCTGGGCTTAAAATCCGTTCTCTTTCACTCTACTTTTGGTGTGTTTCTAACTCCATTTCTGGCTGAGACACTGTCTTTCCCATACTGGACACAGCAGCACAACAGGTAACTTCACAATTTTTCCTGTTTAATAGTCATTCTATAGCTGCTCCTTTCTTGATCTTCCCATAACAGTGTAAGGTTGTCAACTCACCTCCAGTGCACGATCCACTACTAACTTGAGCTTATTCTCTGAGGAATCTCTGCCCATTGCTTTAACCATTCCTCAGCCTTTCTCAATCGAATGAGCATCTCTGTTTAGGTGTAGCAACTTACACTTGATCTCACTGAATACATCTCATTTAATGAAACTCTTATTGAAGAAACAGGATTGCAATTCAATCTACCAAGATCATTTTGGAAGAAATGGTTGAGAGCACATCCAAAACAAAGCAGCAGATTCACCTTTGATTAAGAAAAGTATGGCCAACTATAATAATTTCTGGAACTACAGGGAAAGATCACAACCTCCTCATTTGATGCCAACATGATGATTAAGCAAACTGAACAACTTAAAGTAGTAGATCAATTTTTAAGGATATTATCTGGAAAATATCTGAGAGAAGAAAGCTAAAAAGGAAAAAAAAATAGTAAGGCTAAGCTGGAGAGGAAACTGAGTCTGAAAACAACATCAGTCATATCATAGCTTACAAGTTAAACAAGTGTTTCAAAGAAACAAATTAAGTGGATTTATGATACTGCGCAAATTTCCTTCCAAAGCAACTCTTCTGATTGATGGATATGAATCTATATCAGAAAACAAGATGATAAAGTCAACCTTTAGGAATTTCAGGCTTACGACTCATCGCTATGGCAACATTCTCAGCAAGAAGTAAGTTTTGCTGGAAATAATAAAAAAAATCACTTTACTTTTCCCTAAAACATAACTCTACAACATAAGAGAACAAGACAGGTAAAGGCGGGAGAGTAGATGAAACTGTTAGACCAATATACAACAGTGCACCTTTTTAAGCATCTTCCTACAATTCAAATAAAATTCCTCTTTCATGAATTTTATAATTTACAACAGGACGAGCTGAAAACACACTGGGTCTGAAATAGATATTGAAAATTTTAGTCTACGAGTTATAATTGAAGGTTCAGGCATTACAGAGGCTAAACTCCACTCAAATGAAGCTTAATGAAACTGCAGGCTAGCAGAAGTACAGCTTCCTTTTGAAAGTGGATACAAATACCAAGAATATTGGTGCATACCTATTTTTAAAATTCCTAATTACAGGAGGAGACAAATATTTTAAACAATGAAAAAAAATTGTTTGTTTCTTAAGTGCATTAAACAGGTAAGTGGCAGGTACCTTTCCTGATGTATTTTTATATGCTGCTCTTAATAATTATTAAGTTGTATTTCTGAAAAATAAGTTATAATTATTAAGTTGTATTTCTGAAAAATAAGTTATACTAGTATTTGTATTAACTTTGCCAATCACAGACAAAATATAATTAAATGACCTTTGTTTACAAAAAACACCTACAAAAATGATATGAGTTGAAATTCCCTGTAGATTAACTAAATTATAAATGAAAGAAATATTTATCTAACAAAGCCTCAAATAATACGCTAATTTTAAAGCCCCTGCAAATGCACTGCAAGTATCATGCATTGTGCACAGTGACTGAAGACCCCAGAAATGGAGGCAAAATATGGACCTCAAAAAGCATATCCTGATCCTATTTAACACACTTTTGCAAAAAGCTCTCCAAAATGCAACATAAGCTGTGTGCACAGGAGGGACACACGGTTATTCAGAGCCCAAAGACATAACCTTCTCTTCCAAGAATATCCTATCATTACAGGTCACTGGCCATCCCACGACCAAGCAATGGCTTTTCCACTGCCTTTTCCACTCGACCTGATGATGACTGAGTCAGCCCTTGAATAGGCCCTCTCACTGCTGAGCTATTTCTAGATGGCCTTTTGCCTTTTTATGTTCTTCAGACAGGAGGACCAGTGTGGTTTTTCTGAGAAGTCCAGCTAAGAGGTTTTCCCTGGAGCAGGACAACTTTCTGCATTCACAGCACAAACACCCAGGCAGAAAGAGACTGATCTTTTTGGTGTGGTGTTTTTTTAATGCCACAGCAAGCTAATCTAGTAAGACTCTAGAAGAGCATGAACTCTTCCCTAACTGACTCTGGGGGACCAATAGGAAAAAATCTGTATTTTGTATATAATGTTGTTACTACATTTCTTGGTCATAAGCAGAGCTCCTTCTGGAACTCAAAAAGCCACATTCTTAGAGGATTTCCTCCAGCACTCTTTGGTCCCCTATAATTCTCCCTCGAGGTGGAGGTCAGAGGTTGAAGGCTAAAGAAATGCTTCTTGTTAAAGCTTTACAATTCACCCCCTGCCAACATGAAGTATTCCTGAAGACTGCAATTCTGAACACAGTCCTGAACAACAGCGGAGTTGTAGTCCCAAACAGAATTCCTCCATTTCCTTAACCATTGTGGAGGAAGCCTGCCCTGCCTTCTGAGTGAGGGACCAGCACCAACTTCCCTTCTCTGCAAACACACTGCAGATCTTCTGGCCTGGTTCCCACCCACAGCAACACACACCATCTTTTTTTGTTTTCTGTGCAGTTCATAAAGTCACTGTCTAACTGCGATCCTGGCTCTGACTGACAGCAATTGATTGAGATTTTTTAACCACAAGCTAAGCCTGAATGAAATAGGTGGCAGGGAAGTGTTTGATGTTCAGAAAGTTTCCAGGGTATCAGATGGCTTCAATGCAGAGCATGCAAAGAAAAGCAGGATGAGAGGTCCCATGAAAAACTTGGAGCACACAGAGTAAATAATTTCAAAGATTATGTAAACAAGGGACCAATTTAAAATCTGAAACCAGTGATTACAACTCCCCCAGTCTGCCTGATAACCTAACAATTAATTGGCCTGTAAGACTGTAACTTAGAAAACCAGTACAGTGAAACAGGGGAAAAAAAGCATCTATTAGACTGTTCTTTACTATATCTTCTTTCAGTAAAGACTTGGTACCTATAATGTATTTCCAGTGTTTCATGCAGCAGAGATTTAATTGGTGCATGATAGCAATCCCTAGTACTGAGCAAAAGAGGTCAACATCAAAATACAAATTTTTTGTTATTAAGAGATTATTCTGAACATTTAAGAAAATTAATTTGCTCAAACACCAACTATTTACTCTCTTTGAATTGCCTTAAACATTTTTCTCCCATTCAGCTGTACCAACTTGAGTGGAAATAAACAGAAACCTGTCTCAAGTGTCCTCTTTCACCAGACAGAGGATTATATAAATAAGATTCATCCAACACAAAAGGTTCACCCTGACCACACAAATACTCAGACAGCAGCACAAGTGTCCTAGAGGGAGCACAGCTACATAAACAAGTGCTGAGGAAAAAGCAATGTGTGGATTTGGGAATGCAAGATAACAAGGACACACACTAACACAAATTTCGGTAACCTAGAAGGCAGATGGAGTAGATGACCTGAGAGACACTATCTCTGTACAAAATAGCTGGTATGGCATTTGAAACCTCATATTGAATATAAAACTTTTGAGAAAACAGGCTCAGGAGACAAATGTCAGGGGCTGTGGGATTTCTCTGAGCAATCCTGAAGATGATCAAATTTGTTCCTGAGGCTTTTTTTCCTGCCTTAATGGCTATGCAGATCCTCACCCACAGCTGGGCTGCTGGTGGATTATGAATCTTGGCAATCACTCTGACTGGCATTTCATTACATGCCCTCATCTCATTTTCAGTTCTACCCGTCATTCTTTTCTTTTTTAGATACCAAGATGATAACATGTTCAGATGAGGTATCAGTGCTCCCTTAGGAGTTAGCCAGAGTTGCTCTTATCCATGCCTGGACACCTTGGAGGTGAATGCAACCTAAATTACTATCAGCTACACCATATAATTGCCCTGTTGTCATACACACAATGATATTGTTCTCTCCTCCCCTCCATAAAGCCGCATCTCAGAATTTACACAGTATTTCAAGGCTATTGCTTCCCTTCCTCAGTGCATAAAACAACTACATACGCATACGTGTAAGAGACTTTGGGTCTATCTTGAGTCCTGTTCTCCCCAGTCCACTTTGAACTGAAATACAATCTCTATGGCATCCATCATTTCTCCATAGGCAGATCAACAATATGTAATAGTGAAACTAGTAACTGCTTTAAGTACATCTAATTTGAGACTTATTATTCAAGACTATTTCCTCGCTGTGTTGGTTTTCTGACACACTTTGACTATTTGTGAACTGGGTTGTTTTTCCCCACCATATGCTACTCCATCGTTTCCTGTGTTGACTTCCGCTGCAGCTGTCAGCTCCATTTCTGACCTCTCTTCCATTGCAACAAAGGCAGAAACTCCCTTCTGGTACTGGAGTGGATGCTGATGAGGTTACATTCACAGTCTCCAATCAATTGTTATCATATATCTCTGTCCTTTTCTAGTGGTTGCAACACTGCCTATTGTAGTATCATTTGTAAATGCAATTAATGAGCTGTTTACGTACTCCTCAAAAATCATTAAGATGTTAAATTAAACTGCATTTAGTGGTGCACCCTGAGTCACCCTGCATGCTTCAGTCCAGCTCAATACATTGCCATTCATCATCACACTTTATTCATGATGCCTCTAGCGATTCTAACTCCTTTGACACAATTCATGTTCAAAATACTTTCAGTTGTGGTGGGGCTTTTTCCTCTTTCTGCAGTAATTTCTAGACTTGTTGTCCTTCCTGTTTTGAAGGTAACAGATCTGTGCTGTTACAATCCTTAATGTCTTCCTGCTTCCTTCTCAGTTATTACAATTGCTAGTGCACCGATGTTCTCTGGTTTAGTTAATACTTTTAGCATACCACAACTTGCTATCAATACCTATTTATTTATGTATCACTAATATATGGCTTTTCCTCCTTTTACTCATTATCTCCTTTAAAATTCCTTGTTTTTCTCTTTCACAATCAAAATACGCCATCTATCAGCACAGCTGATCTTCTCTTTCTTATTTTACACAGGTAACCTTTATTTTCCCCCAGTTTTTGTCTGTCTTCTTTGTACTGCAAATATTTCTGTTGCCATAACCCAGTCTACACTCAAATGTTGTCTTTTTGAGTCAATTTGAATCCTTTGCTCCCTCTATCAGGTCTCTGCAAGCCTCGAAAATCTGTAGATATTTTTATTCACTTTCTTTCCCTTCCCTCTATACCTACAGTACTGGACCTTGTGAAACCCACTTACGCTTTGCATTCTTTTCCTTCAGACTCACAGTAATCTACTGCTCCCTAATTGAATGAATTATACATTTTACTTTTCTCCAGGCTTGATTTGTTCATTAGGACAGACACTCAAGTAGCCTTCACTTCCCAAGGCATGAGTGAAATCACTGGACTTACGGCTTTTCAGAACAGTCCATGATCTGTCATGTGGACTTTAAAATCCATATTGCTTGCTAAGCTTCTAAATGTTGGTATGAATGAATGGCTCTTGGCTCCTGTTCAGCTTGTGCGGCTCTGTTCTGTAAATCTGAGTGCTGAATATTTTTTATCTCAAACAGGTGCACAGTCAACAACTCTTAATCAGCAAGAAATAACCTGTGTGTGATTTCTCCTGTGGTTATTTTTTCTTATTAAAATATATAGGCTAGTTTTCATGAAATATCAGGCTAGTTTCCATGAGTACAATCCCTTTTTATTATTCTGTGTTAAACACCATGCTACCACCTAGAATATCCTAAAAATTACAGACTCCTTACAGATACAAGCATTACCTGCATTGACAAATGCCCACTAAAGTTTTTCCTTTGTTATCTCAATATTCTGTTTTACACCCTTTCATAATTATTATTCTATTTTCTTTTTTCCACATCATATTAGGAACTTTATTCACGCTAACCTGAACGCCTCAAAGCTCTTACTGGCTCCAATGAAAATCACAACAGGACACAAATATCTTTTGGTGTTTGAACGACACCAGAGGCAGGTTCAAAACATGCCCACCAACCCAAGGTTGTTTCAGCTCTAATTTTTATACCTAGAATTAAAAAAAAATCCCAAACTCACCAAAGAAAACAAACCCCACAATGGTTTGTATAATGGCAAAAAGAGGGATTGCTGGGCACCATTTTGAGAAGCAGAGAGAGGATGTCATGAGCACAAAAAGTGTTGAAGAGCAGAGCTCACACCAAAAAGAAAGAAACAAGTGATATTCATCAGGTCTGCCTCTGAAGGGCACATCTAACTTGAGTTCAAAGCCCTACAAACTGTCCTGGCCCTCTCCTCAAAGAGATCTATTTTCCATTTGTGATATTTCAGTGTTAATAGCTTCCCCTTACTGAATATTACACTCTCATGTAACACCATTGGTTCAGCTTACGTTTTTTAAGATGGTGTGTATATTTGCGTTTTAAGTTGCCAAACATATGTGCTACTATATAATCAGCCAAAACGACCTCAAAAGTGTGAAGTCAGGCTCAGAACGCAAATTCTTTGTCAAACCTACAAGGAACTAACCTATGTGTATCTGAAGACTTAAATG
The DNA here is from genome assembly GCA_013398955.1 of Callaeas wilsoni. Classification (NCBI taxonomy): domain Eukaryota; kingdom Metazoa; phylum Chordata; class Aves; order Passeriformes; family Callaeidae; genus Callaeas; species Callaeas wilsoni. The sequence goes on along the minus strand of VWPU01005022.1, from coordinate 87,784 downwards.
GCAACCATGTCAGCTACAGAATTAAAGCGCCAGAGCTGGAGAGGGAAAAGCTCCTTCTCTCCGTGGCCTTTGAAAATTTGGCACTTTGAGGTACAAAACCGTACCATGTATTTCAAGTTCAATGAACTCTATAGTTCAACGAAATATCATATAATAGGCTATTTTATGATCAGTTTTGGAAGGGGGATGCTAGAACCAGTAACAATTGACCAATACCCTTATTTTTACGAAGAAACATTAATGGGTATAATAAGCAACAAATTAATCACTTCTCAGCTATTTAGGAGGCTATACTGCATGTAGTTATCCTCCTGACCAGTTGCTTCTTAGGGTTTTTTTTAATAAATAATACAGTTATATAAGACTCATAAGAATGAGCCATGGGACTAGCTTCCTTCCTTCTTTAATGAGACAGCTGCTTGTACTCCTACTACCAGGCACGCTTTCCCTAATTCCTAAAATAACCTTAGCGCTTTCATATACCAATTGTTTTGGCTAAGACATGTTTAATTTTTTGGGTTTTCATACCACAAAGAGCAAGAAATATATCTGGAAGCTTACAATAATAATTATTCTACATCAAGGAAACTAAGATTCAAACTAGAAAAAACAATAATGTGTTCTCCAACAATACTTACGATTGATCTGATGTTGTTTTCTTTTGCCAGTTTCAGAGAGGATTTATAGCAACTTGCTAAGTTTTCTTTATGAGTGTCGGTGAGATGGCCTCTTGCAATCGGCCCAACAGTATGGATCACATCTGCAGTGAATAAAAAAAGAAGATAAAGAAACATTAAAGATGCTACTGTATTGCACATCAATCCAATCTGGTATTGTATCTGCACACAAAGGTAGGAATAACAATGCAAGCAAATGTGTTTAACTGGAAAACACATCATAATCTACATGTGCAACAATTAAATATAAATCAGTAAAGGTTAAATTTTGAAGAATTTGGACTAAAGGAGAAAATGAGAAAGATACAGTGAAATGCTTGTTACATGTCTACTGCAATGCACGTGCAGAAGAGATGAAATGCTTGCACAAATCCTCTAAATCTTCAGGCCTCTACAACTGTAAATACTGTAAAACTTTGAAACAGTTGTTCTCACTCCTCAAAGTCCACTCACTGGGAAACTTCACTACACAGAACCTGAGCACATCATTGGTGATATAAAAGTTCATCTTTGTTTTTCCTCAGCAACCATTTGAAAAGAAGAAAAGTTGAGACTTAAGAATGTGTTGGTTATTCAAAAAACATGCTTTCCTCTCACATCAGACCAGACAGAGATGCCACGCAATAAAACAAAATATTCTGTTTGAAGAAATTTATAATGAGCAAAATGAGAAAGCACAGTCATCTTAGGTATGATGCCTTTGGACTCATCAAAATCAGATGCTGCAATTAATCAAAGTCTCTAAAGTGCTGTAAGAAAAATGAATTTAAGAGCCTGGAGTAAAAAAGTTTTGAAAAGAAATCTCCAAATTAAAAGGTACCATGATTTTTTTTATCTCCTCCCTTCCAATCCCCCCAATTATTATGAAGCACACTTACTTTTTAAACATCATTCTTCTATAGTATATGTGAGCATAATAAAATGAGTTATGGTGGCAGATTTGTATTTTTTTTGCCTTTCTTTATAATTTCCTACAATGTATAGCAGAAATAAACAGTGAGACAATTTTTTTTTCTTCAATGTTGCACAAACAGAGATTAGGCCAACACTTTCAACTGCAGTACTGCTGGTGCCCTTTTAGGTTCTGTTTCTGTCCCATGTGGGTCAGGTTTCCAAGCAACATCTGCTGTTGCTACACTCCAGAATATTTTAATTTACTCACAGATTCTACAGAACTAACACCATTATTCTTCGTCCAAGCTGGTTTTGATGATTTCCATCCAATATATGCCAAAGCATAGGAGAAAATGAACAAACTAACATTAAAATGTACAGTCTTTTTTTTTAAACTCAGACATCATCCATCAAGTCCTGCTCTCTGCTACTTAAAAGGTGGCTTTTATGCTGAGCCATAATGTTCTGAAAAATTCAAAAATTTTTCTACACATTAGCCACAAAGTATTGATAAATCAGAAAATAAAAGCATATCTGATTCCCAGAGCCCAGAAACAGTGAGGAATCCACTGTGATGGAAACTGAAATCTGTAAGAGCTACACTTCCCAACTACTACAGAAAACTCCCCTCCTGGGAAGTAAATAAAAGGTTGAGAACTCTTCTTTCCATTTTGATCACAGTAATTTTCTCCAGTTGTGGAAACAAGATGGACAGATTGGATAATTTCTGTTGAATGTCACAGCTGCCAAATAGCGACTCCAGAGAACCCTCTCTACAACTGAACCAGCAAGTAGGTGTTTATCCACTGACGAGCAGGATGACAGCAGGACACTAAAACAACATGTGAGTTCAGAAAAGAGTTATACTCTTACATGTGTTTTAACTACTATCATAAACTGAGAACTATTAAGAAAGGACTTGAAAAAAAGGAAAGAGCTAGTTTAAAATATGTTTCTGTGTGCAGAGATAAGGTTGTGTGAGTGCTTCCATTACCAAAGACTATAATTCCTGTTCATGACTATAGCAGTTTCCTGGAGGTTGAAATTTTCCAAGGAACATTTCTATTTGGAAGTGCTGGCAACTTCAGAGAAAGGAAAAAAAACCCAAAACTTCTCTTGACTTTTTTCCCTTGTTTTTTATTTTACAACAGGTGAACTTCAATTCCTGAGCCAGAGACATGATTTAACAGTGGACTTGGCAGCCTGGGTTACTGGATGGACTTAATGACCTTAGGAGTCTTTTCCAACCTAAATGATTCTGTGATTCTACAAAGAAAGGAATATACTCATCTCAGTCAAGTTCCCTTTACATTTACAGACACCAAGATCAGAGTCATCATGATGAATTTCAAATTCACAATACCCAGCAGCCAACAAGCAAATAAAAGAACAACTATAAAACCAACTTAAAAATAATGTGTAAAGGATGAATAACAAAAGAAAAGAATCATAAACATTTCCCTCTTTCAGCTAAGGCTGAGTTTCTTGCATTTCAAGGTGCAGCTCCTTGAAAGTGGAAGTATAATGGCTTAAATTATTCATTGATTACTTAAAGGCAAGAAGGAGTTTTGGGGAACAGACCAAGTATCAAATTCTTGCCAGGGTCTTTCCGTATAAAACTTCCACAGTATAATTTCTAGACACATTTCACTCACTAAATCTTAGTCCATTCCTTTAGTCTTTCATTTTTAAACACTAGTTTTAAGCCTCTGCTCGATAAATACAAAATGTTTTTGTCATCTTTTTTTTCAGAACTTCCCAATTTAGCTTTTCATAGCACCTCATCAGCAATCCTGTACTGCTGCACCAGGCACTTCATGTTAAATAGGTAACCTTTAATGCAGTTATCAGCTTTTATGTTTTAATTTTTCCAAGTCCATCATAGGTGGCTCTTTATACAGGATACAAAAGATGGTTATGAACTGAATATGCCCTGACCAACCCAATCTAATGGGAGGCATCCTATGGCAGGGGCTTTGGAATTAGATGATCTTTAAGCTCACTTCCAACCCAAAGCATCTATGATTCTTTGAACCGGTTTATAAAATATCACAACTATTGTAATTGTTTACTGCATATTATTGGCAAAGAAATGCTTTTCTTAGGCACATTATTATTTGGAAACACATGATAAAGATTTTATTAGCAAAGCAGTATTACTAATATGCCAGTGCTTTATGGTCAGCAGACAAATAGGGAAGTAATAATTTTATTGTTGTACACTGTCAATAAAATCAATGTATACATATATTTCCTAAGCTAAATGTTATTCTGCACAAGCTATTCCAAAATACCTTAAAGTTTGCAGGTGGGAAAAACCCTTTGAGATTATACAGGCATAAAGAAAACAAACCAGAAAACAAAACAGCTCTTCCCTCTCCTTCAGCCCATGCAGTTACTACCTGAGAATCAGACTTCACAAGCTGAAGCAGCACCATTTATTTTTAATACATCAACAAAGACTGTCAAACTTCAAGCTTGTCTATCACAATAAAGTTTCCTTTCTGCTCACACATTATCCCCTGTGGAGAGCTGGAAGATGGCGGAGTATGTGCCATAGGAGAGGTCTACAGACATTTGTCCACAAAAAAATTCAGGGCAGAACTGCTGCCCTGCTGTTCTGGCCACCTACTACAGCAGCCAGCCTCAAATGTAAACTTCTAGCACTGCTGGCAAGGACAACCATGGATGTGCAAGCCCTAGCTGGCACTTTCCACACCCAGCCAGAACAAGGATCCACCCTGGGGAAGAGCATGGCCTTTCTGAACGAAAACACAACAGTAAAGGATTGTCACAGGACACATACACAGGAATGAGTTTCACCAGAGAAGGCAAACTGCAGCAGCAAGGCAGGTAGGAGCATGAGCCGTGGGGATGAGCATGACCATGGTCTGAAGGTACACTGTGGATGCAATGGCATGAAACAGAAGTGGTCTCATCACCTACTTTTAAATTGGGGGAAATGTAGAGAAACACAAAAAATATTTAGTTTGGCTGGAAAAGCTGGCTCCTGTTCGCTCATGTAGCGTCTGCACCCTCTGGGGTCCGAGCACTTGTCAGTGAGGTCAAACAGGCATAAGAGATACAAACATTTCCCAAAAACCAAAACATGTTTTTTTTATCTTCAAAACCAAGTAAACAGATCAAAACAGGGAACAGTCATCACTCAGAGAATGCCACACTAACCATTTGTAGTATTTTAACTTTTATGTCAAAAGAAGCTGCCAACACTGCTGTAAAGTTGCTGATTTACTGCGGTCAGTCTTCCAGCCAAGCACACTGACAGGAAACTTCATTAAAAAGAAAGCTGCAATCCATGGGTCCATAAATCACTTTGTGTACACAGAGCAGAGATGTTTGCTTACATTTTAATAGTAATAATTGAGGTGGAGAGCTCCCAAGGAAGGTATATCCTTATCTGGGATTCAGGCCACAACAATGGATCAAACTGCTTTTAATGCTAACGAAGCTGTTGGTTTAAAACAGTGTTTATAAGGAAAGGAGATATTTCAGAAATGAAACTCCGACTGCTGTAGAGTACAAACTTTATGCATAAAAGGGACAATGAGGCTTGTTTTCTCAGGTCTTTTCCTTTAAAAAGTCAATCCGTACACCTTAACTTGCTGTTTCTCACGCAAGTTTTTAACTGCACTGCTATGGAGAAAGGGCAGAGCAGCATGGGCAAGGATGAAACACAACTTCCAGTTGAAAAGGGTGAAGAGAAGTGACTGTGCTTCAAAAATCAACCTGGAGGACTGACGTAAATTACTAAAAATGTAATTTGCTCTTCCCTTGTTCTTTGAAAATGTGACATTAGATGGCAAAAATATTAGCACAGTGAGCTTTTCCAAACAACTGAAAAAGTACAAATAACCTTCTCTCATTCCTTCCCTTACAGATGAGTGTGGTGCACTCACACTGTTAATGAACCACAGCCAGAATCGATTACATATTTCTCTCATTCACCCCATTTACACATTCATAGCCATAATCGGCCCATCCAGCCAACTGCATAATGAAGCTGTACCCTGTCAATCACAGCAGGAACTACATGAATTTCAAGAAGAAAGGTATCGCACTGCGTGTGCCATTGAATTTAAAAAAAAAAACCTGATAAAAATTCAGACCATTATCAGTTGATTTACACAATAAGCACCCACCATATTGGTGCTGAAAAGGAATAGCTGAAGTTCAGTTGGTGGCAAATGGAATTACCTCCAGATATTCATACCTACAGGCTATCCCTATTCTTAGGAAGGTGCACAGCCTATTGCTTTGGTATACAAATTGCTCAGCTTGTTCATTTTCTATTTCTAGCTACATGCATTTGCACATAAAAAGTGCATTTTCAGTGTGCAAGAAACAACTGTTAATCTTAAGTTCCACTGAAATGAATCCCACAGGACTGCAGTCTAATTTTATGTCTCCAAAAGTAGATTAGCAGAGCTGAATATTATGAATATAAGACATCTTTTACACATCACTGAATGCTGTGTGTGACTACATACAATACAATTCCTAAGCATAACTCAAAAGCATTTCTCTGCTTTATATAGGTATATATTGCATTTTTGAGCAGTTAAAGAGTCAGTCTCAGGTTTTTAGGCTTGGGGCAATAAGCACTGCGCAATCTTAACTTTATATCTTTTATAACTGCCTTCAGTGATTAATCAGCCGTTTTGGGTGAACACAAATATGTTTCATTAGCTGCAAAAGCTACAACATCTAGAAGTCATTTATGTAAAACATTTAAGCCATTTTTCACCTAAATGGCATTGTCTGACAAGGAAAGGTAAAGAATATATTTATTGTAAATTATTAACCAGCATCCCTTATTGTGGGTTAGATATATATCCTAACTACAAGACAGCACAGACAGTCAGAAAACAATATTCCCAAAGGAAGAGGTGAAGGATTTGTCGAGCCTGAGAGATCCTTTGGGGAGCCGCAGAAGTTTGCACTCAATAGCCTGCATTTAGCAGAGAGCGACCGCTCAGCATCCGTGGGAAGCTGAAAAACACAGAGAGCTTGTTTGCAATGGTTACACCACTGCCTCGACAGCCGGCCAGAGAATTAAGTCACACAAGTCAAAGCCCAAGCCTTTTTGGCACTCATGCTTGTCATAAAATACAAGGCCCAAGTATGTCTGTGTAATCCCAGAGTAGTTCCCCTCCCATCAATGAACTTACAGCATTGCTCTGCCATCAGGGCCTCACCACTAATGTCGGAAACAAAAGTAGGCTCTGTTCAGGCAGGAGAAGCCAGCGGTGCAATTAAGAGACACTCTACTATATCCCAAAGTAATAGGTTTTACAAAGTAATTTAGTGCCACGATGACAGATGTCAAAGCAGCGGCTAGACAGATGGCCCCACAACTTCCATGGAAATAATTGCCTACGTGTAAGGCTAAAAGGGAATGGCTCTACTTGGGATATTCATAGTGTGATACGAACGAACATGAAATGAACATGACAAGACTGGACACGAAATTATGACATTCATGACTTGTTATTCCTGGCTTCTTCTTTAATCTCTACTGGAAGAATTTGCAGCAGAAAGGCTCAAATGTTAACCTTCTTCCCTACCTTCCTACCCAAATAAAGACCTTGATATACCTAGGAAAAACCGAAGAGATGAAATTATGCTGCCCCAAGCAGATTTTTTTCCTCCACACACTAGAGGAAACCTCACTTTGCTGTAGCAGCAGAGGAGCTTGGCCAAGCGTCCTTCTCATTGAGTGGCTCATGAAACACTTATCAAGTGACCCCCTGGATCCAAGCAAGGCTCACCACTTTTCAGTGATTATTCTTCTTTGCAAGTGGACAAGGCTATAAGCAAAAATGTCCTAATCTGTCTTTTTGTTTATGTTTGCTAGATGTAAGCAAGCATGAGCCACAAAGACTCTCTATTTTCACAGTATTGAATAGCAAAAGATGTTCATGAGAGAGTTTGGGTTTAAATTATTTGATAAGGCTTTTCAACACACAAAAATAAACGTGCTTGCCCTAAACTGAGAGTATTTATTCTTCAGACACTAAGATGGAGTTTCAGTCTACCATTCCACAAAAATTTTACACCAAAATCCACAGCCTGGTGAAGGATGTAAATTCAAAGGGTATTTAATCCCACTTGATTCTTGTTTCAGTAGAGAATCTTGCAAATATTACCCCAAAAAAACATGCAACACAAATCAAGCAATAAAAATGCAAATGGGGATTAAGTTAACTTCAGTTCTAGTTTTGGAATTGGATTAATTACAGAGGCACAGAAATCAGAAATGAACTGATTTATGTTCTCAGCTTCTCAAAGCATGGACTCCTTGTCACACTTTGTCTGTTCTCAGCATCCAACCCGGTTCTGTTGAAGTGAATTTAGTTACCTCTGCTGGAGTATTGCACAATTAAAGCATAAATATACCCTTTATGATATGGGGAAAATAAAAACCAACAAAACAAAGAAAACAAAATAAAACAAAAATCCTAAAACAAAACAGAACAGAAACAAATAAAAAAAAATTCACAAAAAAAAAAAAAAATCCACAAAAAACCTTACTCAGCCTCATTACAAAACATAGTATCAGACTACTTTTATCCAGAAAAGCTTAACACTCAGAACTAAATTTCTTATGCTTTCCTCTGAGTGCTGAACAATGCTACAGAGGGCTTTGAAAATTTAACAAGCCATAGCAAGAACTCTTTATTTCCTATTTTAAGGATTTTTTTCTGTGCAAATTGTGTTTTGATAACTTCCAGCATTTCTTATTAAAATGCTCTTTATTATTCAGTCAAGTTCATTGTAGGGATGTTGAAACAAAGGAAGACATCCCAAGAAACAAAGAAAACAATCCAACATGTTATGTTTATCATGGCCATGGGACATCTTAAATACAAGCAGATCCTCAGATACTGTGCCAATACATCAAGGCTTTCTTTCCTTCATGAAACTATTGAATCACTCCAGTTATATTTCCTTCATGTAGAATTTAAGAATATTAGCATAAAAGCTTACAAAACACTGATCTTCACCTAAAAGGACTGGTCATTACAGCAGAAAGTTTTCAGAAGACCAAACTAAACAACCCTTAATCACACATTAGCAGCCGAATAACCTCAGGTGAAATGAGGGGAAACTGCCAGCATTGGTTTTATTTGCCTATTGAAAGGATACAAATTTTTTAATCAGATCACTTCAGGTAAAAAGTGAAAGAATTGTTTTCTTAATAGGAAGTTTTATTGGCTTCTTCACGAGGCAAAGTATGACTTATAGTTTCAAAGACAAATTTATTATATTCATAACTTCACTTGTGCATCTGTTCCTTAAGGGCAGCACATTACAAAAAGTTCCCACATTTGTTTTTTTCATTTACTATTACTATATGTTTTCTTGGGGATGAACAAACTTCTTTCACCTCAGAAACTGGAGCACATCTTTTTTGTTTGGCACTTCTCTAATCTATGTATCTCTCACAGCAGAAATTAGATGCTTTGCTAAGGATTTTGCATGTCTTCTTTAAGAAAAACAGAAAAAGATGATAAAATTACAGGTTCTCCATGTATCTTCTAAAGAAACCAGTGGCAGCTAAATCAGGCTTATTAACTTTCAAGTTTGAACACTGGAAACCATGCAAGGAACGTTCAATATTTCCCTTGCCACAAAAAATACAATACGGCTCTTGCAACACACATAGGATAGCCTTGTGCAGTCTCTTAGTACCATTTATCACCTCTCAAATCCAAGTGGATGCAGATGGAGGAGAAGGTTAGAAATTAAAAGACTGAAACCATTAAATAGTTTTTAAAATATAGTAAATCCCAGTTTAAAAAGTCAGAGCTGAGGATTCATTTGAACTGTGCTACAGGACTCCCTTCTATACAGAGAACACTGTATTCTCCTCATAGCAATAAACACTGTGATTATAGCTCCAAACTGGAAAATGGCTTCCAAGCTTGGGAGCAATCTCACAGAAATTGGTGAGACTACTGCTTAAAGGTAACAAGGATCCAAACACCAGCAAAGGAAATGAGAGCATACCTTCAGGATGAAGGAATCCACACTTACCATTTCATCTTTCAAAGAGCATCACTGAAAAATCTCACTCTTACTACCTTTTCACTTTCAGAGGAAAAACATAGTCTCTAATTTATTTGATTTTAAGTATTTCTCTTCTGTACTTTTAGCAAGCTGCATTTAACAGATCTTTAGCTACAGTCAGTTCCTTAAGAGATGGTTGCCCCTCCTATAACTATGAGCCAATCATAAAACAACAGAAAGAGGAAAGAATTAAATATACTATTGAAACCTCTCTCTCAAACTCAGTCAAACACAGTCAAAGGAAATAGGGACATACGATGCGGCACTTGAAAGCAAGCTCAACTCATTTTTAAAAGCTGACTAGACTTCCAGTTGGCACTGCCATTTTAATTGCCTTATATAAATGTGATAAGTGAAATAACTGGACAGCTCTTTGAACCACAGGATGAGACTTCTTGCCTAGAAGAGGAATCTCACTTTCTATGATTAATTGTATTTTAATTTTAAGTGGCTGAAACCACAGTAAAGCACCCTCCTGATATCAACATATTCCAGACACCAAGTTGTGAGAATGTTTTACATGCCAAGACAAATTCCTTTGACTGTTCTCCCCCTGCCTCTTCCCCAGAGATGCTCTCTAGCTTGAAAGATAGTTTAGTTTCATCAGCTAGTAATGAGACAAATATTAGCACTTGGAATCCAGTGCTCTGCAATCCATCCTAAAAGAAAACCCAGTAGATGATGGAGGCAGGGCACAAGCAATCCTGGTCCTACAGGGAGGAGGGAAATAGAAAGACATGTGTCTGCACAGACTATAGACAGATTATCTATGCTATAGATACAGAACAGAGAAAAAAAAAACAGATTTAGAGAAGAACTTCAGTGCTTCAACTCTGCTACCAGCATGCTTTGTAATAAACAGCTATTACTCCTCTGAATACTTCAAACAAAAAGAGAAAAAAGGCTAATTTATACTGTTAAATCCAACTACTGTTTTAGCAGAATGAAGTAAGTATAAGTGTTGGATCAAGACTGAGAGCAGCCGTTGGGAGAGCAGGGGTACAGTGGAGGTAGAATTGCCCCAACATCACTTCGTTACACAAACACTCAGCTGACCAGAGCCTTTGCCCAGTGCCAACAGGACACGCCCTATGACTTTTTACATCTTGCTTGTTCTCAGGACTACTTAAATTTGAGCCCAAGTTTACAATTTTCCCTTCAGTTCATACCTCTGCTGACAGGGCAGCAGGATGTGACCAATGGAAGGCAAGGGGACAAAGAAAGTAATATGGCTGCACTTGGCCATGGTGCTCTGCCCTTAATGCTTTTATCAGTTTTCTTTCAGAACTGAGCTTTCACAGATACCACAAGCATCACATTGGAATCATCTGATCTCTTCAGCCTTCCAGCTCAGAAAGATACCAAAAGGAGAGAATAGAAAATGACAAGAAAACACCACTCCATCTTTACTCCATTTACTCTCTGGATTGTGTTTATAATACAACATCTAACTGAGCAATACTTCTTATTAAGGCATATACACCCTCTCATGGATTGTGACCAGCTCAGCCAGGCTACTTGCCAGCTGGGGTACAGAGGCTGCTTGCTTACAACGCAGATCAGCTCACCAACACCCCAGGTAAGCACCACCGAGGTGGAAAGGAGCGAAAAGTCTCCAGCAAATGTGTTCAGAATCGCTGGCAGACAAAAAAAAGTAAGTAGAAACATGAAATGCATTCAATGAGGGTATTTAGCAAAAATTGTGATATGATATTTCACACAATATGCAATGCTCCTGTGGCTCCAAGTGAAAAACAAGCTTTGACAAACATCTTGAAAGTGTTTTGCATCAGTGTAAGTTGTAAACAGTTGAATTTCCAGCATAAGCAAGCATATCAAAATAAGAAACAGGGAAACTATTTTTTTTTCCAGATAAAAAATGTATTACAAAGTGAACTGTTAACAATTTGCTGAGGCTTATTGCACTGCTAATGTTCTCCATGTCAATGTCACTAGGAAGAGCCCTTGGAGAAACACTGGTGTCACCTCTTGTTCAGCTCAATTGAGAAAAATGTACTTAAACAACCTTCTGGAAAGTCCTGTAATGAGCTAAAAGAGCTGCTGAAGGACATTCTTGAGCTTTGACTTTCTGTAAAGGAAACACAGACATAAATAAAGTCAACTTATGCGCTCAGTAATATTGTAGAATGCCACTAGCCTGTCACAAGCATTTCACAATAATCACCAGTGGAGAATTTCTAACTCAAGTCGCTCAAAAGGGATACTGAGGTTTAAAACCTGGGAAGCAGAAAGAGTAGGGCTAGGAATGGCAGCAATACCTTTGAAAAAAGCCTAATGGAGAGATGGCAAAACTTGCAAGGGTGCCAAGTGTCAGAACCACATGCCATTTCCAAACGCAAGACTGTACCCTGCTGAAGGGAAGTGCTTAATTTCTGGGAAACCATATTGAGAAAAATATTTGTAAATTTTATTGCACTTGTTATTGAGGCAAAATGTTTATTTTGCCACCTGCAGTGCCCACAAGCTCAATGCATTGTTTCTCCAGGAAAAGAAGAAACGTCTGCAAAATCACATTACCACTTGAACACCAGCCTGAGGGTTACAGGGACTTTTTAGAAGTCCATATGCAAAGCTGTACTTCACAGCACCGTTTCCCCTTGTGTGGGCTGTCGGAAAGACAAACTGGTATTTTCACAGTGAAAGCAATTGCTTCAAGAATAATGTCAGCTCTTACTGTTCACAAAGTGCTAGAAATTGGAGCACATGAAGCAGCAAACCATTTGGCTGACCTTACCAGCTGAGCAAGATACAGTCAAGCAAGTAAACACATGTTGGGCAAGACAGCAGAAAAGAAAATCAAACACAGACATGTACTTTCACATATTCTTGTGATACCACTGCACTTTTTTTTTTTTTTTCAAAGCAAGCCAAATACTTGATACTAATCATGGCAAACAACTTGACCTTACGCATGTGAGTGTTTTCAATGTGGATCCTGGGCCTGAAAGCAACACACTAAAAAAGGTAAATCCAATTGCTTCATCAGTGTCATTTACACAGTCAAGTGCTAAAATCCACCTGGGCTGCTGTATGACTCAGAAAACCATTTTGCAGCACTGGCTGTTGGTGACTGTTTGAGAAACCTGTAAATAGTATCAGATGGAAGAGGCCAAGGATGAAGACTCTTGGATGATGATTTCACTACACTTTGAAGCTTTAGAAAAAGGCAAAGCTTTAGCATAAGCACAAAGGCATTAAAAAAAACTCAAAAGGAAACTTCTACCCCGTTAGTGCTGATAGTGTTCACAGTTTATAATTTAAATATCTGGCTTAGTCGAAACTTCATCTGCCACAGAAGCTAGGATTTTTCTGCATATTTGCAGTAAAACCTATTAAAAATTACTGATCCAGAACCTCATAACCTTTAACTAAAATATTGTGTGTTCCTCTCTAGTTATATTCAGTCATCTTCAAGATTTTCTAAACTGATACCCTTAGCTTTAGGGACAAAAAACACAAAGGAAAAAGAAAAAAAAAAAAGAAAAAAAAAAAAAAGACACCCCACAAAACCAATCCTCCTTCCCAAATTCCCACAGAATGAAATTCTAATATAACCAAGTGCACCTTTTCCCCTGCTTCTCAACCAATAGACGTTTTGTTGGGAACTTCACCTCATTAGAGCCCTCATCATTTAAATAACATTCAGCAATAACAAAGGACCCTGTCATAAAGCTTCTGATAGATGTTTCGTAGCCAACACATTATGGTCAGGATTTATGGGAATGATTTAGAAAAGTAAAAAAGTAGGACTGACTGTCATTTAGCCGAGAAATTATAAATGCAAATTCAGAAGAAGACAGTATCCTTTTCTTCATGGAGACAAATTTTGAAGTAGTTTCTGGAAAGGGGGACCATATAATAAACTCCTAATTTCAATAGTAACATTAGGGAAGGAGGGAAAATTACAATAGGCCAGGTACCATGTCATCCTTGATATACTACTACACTTCTTTATGAGCACATTACAATTCAGAGAGCTAATAATAAAAAGTGATGCTGAGATGATGAATTGATGCTATGCAATTAGACCTATTAGAATTCACAAGAGTTGACAGGCAATAATCAAACCACTTTCATGCTGCCCATTGCAATTATCTTTGCACTTAAGAATCAACAAAGCACATAATGACTTGCTCTCAATTAAGGAATTCATGAGAAATGGAATTTTAATTAGTGTGTAGGAAATTTGGGCCATTTATTACTTTACAGGACAACAGATTGTAAAAACTAGTTGAGTAGCTCTTAGTGTTCAGCAAGGGTTCAGGTCGAAGAAGAACACACTGATGCTTCCAAAAAGGAGTCCCTAATAATATCCCCTGAAATGGGATTACCAAAGTAATTGCACATTCATTTCTGCTAAATTCTGGAGGAAAAAAAAAACCCACAACCCAAAAACCAGCCCACAAAAAAAACCTGTTGGAACTTGTGACTAAAATGGAAATTGTTGCTGATATTCTCAATTACCAGCTGATGAACAAGTTGGGTAGAGTTACATTTATTTGTGGTACAAACCACAGATACCAGAAGGTCTAATTCTACATTCTCATCATAACATGAGTAGGACAACAAAAATGCACCATCACTTAAAAAAACCAGAGTCTGAATAGTAACTTGAATGCTGATTTAAGTTTTCTTTCAACTGTAGGAAGACTACTTAGATTCAAATAAAATTATTCTCATAGTTTGCTGATCTTAGTACAAAACAATTTACCAATAATTTGAACAAAAGCATCAGTTAAACTCTGGAAGTGGAGCTCCTTGATAATATGAAATAGAGGTTGATGGGGAAGTCAAAAGATTATGCTGAACTCCAATGTTATGAAATGCACGTTTTTTAAAAATGCAAACAGAAGTCCACACTCCAAGTGTGAATACTGGCAGTATAGAGATGGGTATAATGTTATGTGCTCACATAACATTAGTGAATCAGTAAGATATTAAATAACATATCAATTTGCTAAAAACATTTTTCCAGCACATGGGTCAGCATAATCCCAAGCACAAGTATAGGTTGGGTGGAGAGTGGAATGAGAACAACCCTGAAGAGAAGGAATTGGGGGTGTTGGTGCAGGAGAAACTCAATATGACCCAGCAATGTGCAGTGGCAGCCCAGAAACCACCTGCGTAGCATCCAAAGCACAAATGGGCAGCAGGTGAGGGAGGGGATTCTGTCCCTCTGCTCTGCTCTGGTAAGACCCCACCTGCAGTGCTATGTTCAGATCTGGAGTCCTAACATAAGAACGTGGACATGCTGAGGCGAGTGCAGAGGAGCACCATGAAGATGCTCAGAGGGCTGGAGCACCTCCTCGTTGAAGACAGGCTGAGAGGGGTTGTTCAGCCTGGGGAGACCTTAGAGCCTCTTCCAATGTCTAAAGAGGACTACAAGAGGGCACAGACTGATAGGACAAGGAAGAATGGCTACAAACTGAAGGGATAGGTTTAGATTAGAAATTAGGAAAAAATTCCTCCCTATGAGGGTGGTGAGGCAGTGGCACAGATTGCCCAGAAAAGACGTAGATGCCCCATCCCTGGAAGTGTTCAAGGCCAGGTTAGATGGGGCTCTGAGTGACCTGGTTTAGGGGAAGGTGTCCCTCCCCATGGAAAGCGGGTTGAAACTAGATGGTCTTTAAGGTCCCTTCCAACCCAAAACTTTCTTGATTCTACTCAGTCTTTTTAAAAAATACTACTAAAGGTCTGTAATAGTCAAAAAAAACAAGTTAAATACTGGGCCATTTGGATTATGAATTAATAAAAATTTAGTTTAATGCATGATTATAACCTGAAAAAGTGTACCCCATGCTCTGAGCCTTATCAATTTCCTATTTTGCTATGGTTAAAGAGCTGTGTATTTAGTGATTAAAATCTGTCAGAATAGCGCTCTATTTCCATTGTCAGGGAACTATTTCAACATTTCTCATTCTTGATTCCATGGGGGAGCCCTGTCTTTACAATGTCCCCATTAAGAAAACATTCACAACAACCTGAATGGCTTCTTGTAAGTGATAATACTTCAAAAGAAGGGAAAAAAACCTCTTTCACACAGGGATTCATTCTTAAGTTCCCCTACGTGCTCTGCTTAGTGAGGGCTCTGGGAAACAGCAGGGAAAGCAGCAGGCACTGCTGCCCCAGGGCCATCCCTCCCACAAAGGGAACATTTTCATACTGCTGCAGAGCCACCATCTTCGCCTCATGCAGCATTTTCAGGGAAAGGGATCTTCTAGATACGTCTTTCTGTCTTCAGCGTGCTGGAATTGCCCCTTGGGAGCAGGGACAGCTCGTTACAGGTTAAAGCGGCTCAGTGTGCTGCTGTCACTTTGGATCAGTCAAAGACCGGCGATGGGCCAGCTCAGACATGAGGATACAGAAACGTGAGGATGTCTCACTTCCCACCTTCTGGTTTTGTGTCAAGTGCAGCACATTTAAATTAGCAAATCTCAGCCAGGTTATCAACCATGCCACTGAAACTGCCCTTTCCTCTTGCACAGCACATTCCTGAAGTCACAGGAGGAGGAGATAAGAGAAACAGCATAACCTGTTTACTTTGCTGCAGTTGTTAAATGCGAGTGGTTTCTGCAAAAATGATACCTACCCTGGCCTAGGTACTGCAGCAGAGACACTTTGGAAAGGATTTGAAAGTAGTGAATCCCCTTGGAGGCCCAGGGTGAATAGTTCAGACATAGCAGACATTTTGATCAGAAGGTAACAGTTATGCCTTAAAAACTTAACAGAATTAATTCAAAATACGTTTACAAGGTAAAGAACACAGTCGCTCCAGAAGAGGTTCCTAGATTAACATCAAAATCTGTTAAACAGTCATAAAACACACTGTCCTGCTGAGGATTGTTTTGAGTGAACCTGAACTAAGTGATTCTCTGTGCCACAGAAATTACAAGGCTCAGTACCTCATTAAAATTAGGGTTCTGTTAAAGCCTTCTTTCAAGTGATAGATGGCTACTGTGGATGTAAACTGCACATACTATTGAAACTTAGATTAAGAATAGATAGCACGCATGAAACATATAGCCTTGGGTAGAAATAAAGTTGCTTCCTATGGAAGCAAAGATTTCTTGTACTGCAATACAGACAGAGACAGGTAGAAGGTTCTTTAAAATTCATGCAAGTCTTGTTGGCACCCACCTTTATTTCGAAGACTCTGAACAGTATCCTTTTCACTAGTTTCCAGTCTTGCTAAAGGCCACAGAAAACTTTTTCAAAAAGATTCAATAGCCTTAGGAGTGAACTTGCTTGCACCCCTGCCCAAATCCTTTCATCTGAGATTTTAAACCCCACATATTTCATTAAAAGGCACAATGATAAAGAAAAACAATGGATAGAAGTATGCTCAATATAGTTAGGGAGACAGACCACAATTTATTTAATCCTGAAAATTTACCCAAAAACTCCTTGACTTCTAGAAAAACCTAACACAATGTTTTAGTGCTGCAAAGGACTTCTGAGAGAGGAGGGTTATCTACATCAGAGAATGAACCCAAAAACCTTTAAAAAGAGTCTTAGGATTTTTAAAGATTCAGCAGGGATGATATGGAAAGTCCACTGACTGCAAGAAAGTCAATGAGGCATATCTAAGGTCATGTAAAGGGGATGTTTATGATGAGAAAACAGGCAACACACTTTAAAAACATATCTTTTAACCAATAAGCTATAAAATTGTCAAATACATCCTCTCATTAAAAGAGGTACTTTTTTCCAGTTTGGTAACTTCTTAAAAAGAGAGCATTTAAGAAGAGCATTCTCTGCTATTTGGATGTTCAAGTCTAGTTTTTATCCAGCTGACCCCTCCAAACACTGTATTTGATTCTTTAATGGCTTCATGGTTCAGTGAATTTGAATTCCTTTCTTATTTCCATGACTAAAAGGAAAATTCAAAACCAGAAGATTTGGCCTACTTAGAAATTAAGCGTATGTAGAGTTTAGGATGTGCTGCAACAAAAGAGAGAAATTACAGAGGTCAGAACGCACTTTTTTCCTCTCCCATATCAGAAAGAGAAAAGAATGAGTCATTAACCATATTGATAGTTATTAATAGCTCTGAATCAAGATAAACCTGTGTACCTTCCACAAATGCTGTAAACTGAATAGAGTTTCTAGAATTACTTACACCTGATGAGACAAAATCATAGGTCTTACTGCAAGTTTTGACCCAGTAAATGCAAAAGGAGGAAAATGCTGCAGACCTACATCCAATGTGGGCTCAATTTTAAGCATAAACATTCCTTTGTTTTCTGAACTGAAGCTTATCTTTAGAATTGACTTGCTTTTCACCCCTAAAAGTCTCAGCACTGGCCTGTGGAGCAACTAACACAGCCATCAAAATAATTAGCACAGCTAAAGTATAGCAAACAGGCTGATGAATCAGTATTACATGAATCTCTGCCTGTAATAGAGGGAGCTAGACTTCCTGGATGGGACTTAGAAGTTTCTGTACTTCACCTGGTATCATCTTGATGAGAAGCTGTTCCTCCCTTGCTTTCCCTCAAAGGAAAGCATCCTGGCTCTGGGGAGCTTATTCCCTTCCATAGCTCAGGGCTGTGCAGAGTCTCAGCAATTATGCACAGCTATTCAAGCCTTTTCAAAGGGCTGATGCTTTTAAGAAAGTAAAGAGGCAATTGGGCCATGTTGACCAGAATCCAGGACATTAAAACCCTGGAGAGTTTGTACTGATTGGCTTTTTATTTTTGTGTTTTATTGCAAGGAAAGTAAATGAATGAAATGCAGCTAAACATGTTGTGATCACAAAAGAAATTAATTTAAACACAAAATGTCTACCTTGTATTTATCTGTCTTCTCCCTTTTTTACTCTGCCCCTACCCTTCTTCACTAAAATATTAATATATGATAATGATTTCTTGAAATATGGAATGAAATCAAACCATATTGTAATAAAACTAAATGGAGCAGAAGATAAATAAATCAATATCAAGTAGCATTTTTTATAGCTTTCCCAGAAATAAAATAATTAGCACATTAGCAGTGAATGCAATAATAAAATTAGCCAATTAGGATATTTAAGTGATTACCACACTGAATTGAAAGAGTAACTGCCATACATATGGATAAGTTCTGCTGAGATAGAGAAGAGTCTGCACTGTCCTCTTCTGTGTCAAACGGAGTGCTTATGCAACACAGTGGATTTACTGCCATACACAAAACCTGATCTGATGTTTCCCTTGCTGCTCTAGTGTCTGAAGAAGACACCTTAAAAGCAAATGAGAAGATAGCTGTGCTCATGTTAATTGTTGCTGTAATACTATCTGCATCATCCTTTCACACCAAAATTGACTACACAATTGTAATCAGTTCTTTAGGAATGCTACCAATTAAAAGGTTTACATATTAATACCATTTCAATGCTTCTCTCCCAGATGGTAACACAGCTGACTGCCGTTCCCTTTTATAACACAGCACAGTTTATCCTCTGAGTGTCCCCAATATAAAACCATTCTAATCCTTTGTTGCTGTTGTAAAACTTGATCTACTGTCGACCAATATAATTAAGTGTCAACTTTTGGATATATAGTACAAAAAGTAGATAGGATAATCCAGCCTGTACATCACCAACAATGCAGTTCATGGCTCAGAGATAATGGGATTGCAGATTATTAGCTGAAAGGTGCAGTATTTTACCCCTCACAGCTCTGGACTAAAGTGTAGTTCTGCTGCACATGGTGCATTTTCGGCATGCTTTCTTGCTGCTCCCTTTTCCATTAGCCAGTTCAAAGCTTTACAATACTCAGGCTGTATGACTGTGCTGTGTAGTCAACTGGAATGAAACAGCACTTTTATTACAAGCGTCTGACGATCTGTTAGTTCTTGTAGAAATTATGGAGCGGTTATGAAATCTAATATATGATGTGGAGAGAGATTAGCAGAGGAATGGGATTTTGATTCAGCATCTTAAGGAAGATGAATGAAGGAAGAGTGAGCAATTAAAGCAGCTGATCTTGTGCAGAGTAAGAACACCCACATAAATCTGGACATCCACCTATTCCTCCCTGCAAACGTGCACGCAGAGTGTGCCGAAGGAGCGCCATCAACAAGCCTTCATTTGCTGTCTATTTGCTATCTCTACAATAAAGAGGGGGAAATATGCATACACTGTCTTTGGAAATATTCGAGAGTATCTACTACATGTCTATTACTAGACTATTATAGTTACATACTTTTATAACTAAGCTACATTGCAGTGAGAGAATATGGGGCATGGAAGATTAAGGAGAAGTAGAAAAATTGAAAATAAACATCAGTACAGAAAATACATTTATTGAAGAAAACTATTACATACTTAAAGCAAGTAATTCAGAAACTAGGCAGCATGCTGGAAAGGTAAACTGCCATCAGAACAGACATCACCTATCATCATAGAATGGTTCAGGTTGGAAGGCACCTTAAAGATCATCTACTTCAACTCCGCTGCCATGGGCAGGGACATCTTCCACTAGACCAGGTTGTTCCAAGCCCCATCCAACCCAGCCTTGAACACTTCCAGGGATGGGGCACCCACAGCTTCTCTAGGAAACCTGTGCTAGTGCCTCATCACCCTCACAGTGAAGAACTTTTTCCTATTATCTAGTTTAAACCTGCCCTCTGTGACTTTCTCCCTTGTTCTATCACTTCATGCCTGTCGTGGGTTGGACGCTGGCCAAAGGCCAGTGCATTCGCGAAAAATCATTTATTTATTTTTCTCTGTTATAGTTGAGCAGAGGAGGTGAAAGAACAATTTTTTTAAAAAAAACTTCGTAGGGTGAGATAAGGATTAGGAGAAAATATCTTAAGAGGAAAAACAGGCTCAAGACTTTAAGGAAGTATGAAGAAAAATTTATTAACAGAATTAAAGGAGGGTAATGAGAACGAATATAAACCTTTAGAACATCTTCCCCTCCCCCCCTTTGTATGGACCTCGGTGTTACCATGTTGTTCTCTTCACGCGTTTTCACCTTTTCTCTTCTCTGACTCAGGAGAGAATTGGTGTTCGCAGGTTTAGTTGTTCTGAAGTTTTATCAATTATAAAGTTGTTATAGAGTTCTGTAACACTGAAAAGTTAATTCCGTCTGGGCTCAGCATTGAACACCTACACGCCATGCCGTTCACTGCTGGTCATGTGGTCTCTGCTGGCACTGCACCGACCGCCGCGGCGTCGGCTCTATTTAGTGCCTCTCTTCATACGAGGCGCCGGAAAGGAGAAGCTGCTGCCACTGCTTTTGTCCCTCTGCTCACAGTGCAGCAGGTTAGAAGTGTCCAGGCAGGCAAAGGCCATCGCTGGCCGTGCCGAGATGGTGGCGGTCCCATGGCTGCTCTGGCCCCGGCCGCTCCCGGCTCCGACCACGCGGCTGTTTCCAACGCCGGGCTGGCTCCCCAGCCCACAGCGGCCGGAGCTCGGCAGCCGCGCTGGGAAGGGCCCGGCCGCCTCTCACCTCGAGAGGGGCAGGAAGAAAAAGAGCTTCCCACGTTTTTCTCTTCCTTAAATATGTTATCATAGAGGCGTTATCAGTTGTCTAATTAGTTTAGTAGAATGGCTGTCCTCAGAGCCAGCCTGCGATTGGCTTTTCCAGGCACAGAGGAAGTTTCCAGTAGCTCCTCACAGAGAATCACTTCTGCGCCTGCCTTTTTTTCCCCTCCTTACCAAAAGTCAACCCGTACAAAACCATCACAATGCCCTTGTAAAAAGCTCTCCTGCAGCCCCTTTAGGTACTGAAGGCTGCTACAAAGGTCTCCCTGGAATCTTCTCTTCTCCAGCCCCAACTCTCCCAGTCTGTATCCATAGCAGAGGAAGACTTCCACCACTACGGCTCTGCTGCAGTCACTGTGTGCCCTGCAAGAGGAGCCACACGTGTGCAGAGGCAATTTTCCCTTTGAACTGCACAGATGAACGTCTGTTCCCAAGGGCACAACAGTGTTGTGTGAAACGATGCAGCAGTATTGCATCCGTCAGGCTCGGCCATGTAAATAAGTTACAGGAAGGACAGAAGGGTTTGCTTCATTGGCATATAACCTCCACCTACAGCAGTTAACCTAAAATGTTTACTTTATTACACACAATATGCATCCGTCGAAAGATGCTGCACTGTGTTATTTAAACACAGACATTATGAATACTTTTATAGCACTGCTATTCCCCCCTAGTGTATATTTATTTCCATTTTAGCTCGGCAGTTTTCTCAACCAAGTCCCCTTGATGTAGGTCCACATGAGAACACCAACTGAAAAGACTTTAAATCAACCTCCTTGTTAGTGGAGGCATACAACACTATTAACCAGTGACTTGATATTCTTTCTAAAGAGCAGGAGGTCAATTCTTTGGGCTGAATTAATATCTCCACAGAATAATTTCTGGCTGGTGAGTCAAGAGAAAAATGAACTCACTCTGTGGCTCAGCCAAGGCCACTAGGACTCAGACTGACCCTGGGCATGACCAACTTTGGCAGCCACCACCACACTCAGATCTGGGTCCAATGTCCCATCACATTTCACCTGCTCATCATCCACCTTCGCTGAAAAATCTGTTGCAGAGAAAACAGTTATGTTAGGCTAAAAGCAAGACAGTGTACTAAGGAACCAGGCAGGATACTGTCTTCTTTGATGCTTTGAAGTCAGCAGGGTTATGCATCTTAAAGCATTGTTTTTTTGCATAGATCTGATATTCAAACAATAAAGGAAATTACTTTAAACAGTATCTGTATACCAAAACAACCAAAAAGAAAAGTATTTTACTTTTTTCTCTTATGTGAAAGAAAAAGAATAAAACTACATACAGAATAAGATGGCAACCAGTCAGGTCCACAAGTTTCATCCCCATACTGAAATAGAGGCTCAACTGTAAATACTCAGTATATCCAGCAGAGCACATAACTATGAGTTTATATTTCAATAGTACCAGAATCAAACACATGCAAGTACAAGAATTTGACAGTGACACTTTTCAGTATTGAGCTGAATTTTAAACTTAATATTGAATTTAATTTTAACAACGTTTTCACACACTTTTAAAATAAAACAAACTGTACCCCACACCCATCTGAAGAAGCATTGTATCATTGTATTGATTTTGAGTAGTGCAACAGTATCAAAATAAGAGTGAGTCATTCAAACCCATCTAGTAATTTTATACCCACCCTTGGACCACTGTGTTTTGAAACAGATAGTAAACCTTACATCAAAGAAGTGTTACACTAAACATAAATCAGAGAAGGTTGACATGATTAACAACACTGGGCCGGTCACCTTGATAGAATGTAAACTGCTATTAATTAACTCAGTGACGAAGGCTAGTATTCCTCTTCTCGGGCACTAGCTAGCATAAGAGCATTCCCACCACTTACCAAGAATTAGACTCTCAATTTTCAACTGAATAAACCAAAATCAATGCACTGTCCACCATCTGATTTATTAGATTAGATATACTGATTTATAAAAACTCTTTAGCAACTTCAAACATTATTGTATTGTTAAACAAAATTAGATTGCAAATCAATGAGGAACAACACTATGCAGTCAGAAGAATGAGATTTAAAGCTAAAACATTTGGAGCACATGGAAAAGAATGCCAGCCTAGACATGATGACATGTCATGGTTAGAGTGTTGACAGATGCCTAATTATAGGGTTCAGACACCAGAGACTGACCATGTAATACATGAAAAGTTGCCAGTACGGTAAACACATAAAAAAACGTGTTCACAAAAAAGAGACTGTTAACCTTCAGTAGAAACAAGTATTTGTGCTATCATGTCTCTGAAGATGTAATTTTTTTCCGCATCATTTGACCATCCCTGTGAAAGAACCTGATTAGTGTTTTGGGAAAAGAAATCATAATTCCTACTACAAAAATAATCCAAACAAGACAGTCCTTCAGTGGAAGAGTAGTAGTTATTAACTGGGTTTATATTATTTTTATTATCTGCACCAGAAACACCAATTTTAGCAGAATCATTTAGAAACATCCACATGCTCCATTCAGCCACATCTATAGAGTCCAGGACTTTCCAAGCCATCACAAAGAATACCCTCACCAGCTGTCAGGAGCAGACTTTGTATTTTCATTACAAAACTCAAAGCACTGAATGAAAGGAAAATTTTGAGGACCAGCTGCCTTGGTGCAAATGCAAAGCTTGTTTTTCTGTCCATGTTGGAGGAAGTTTTGTGGACATTTCCAACACAGATGGATTGAAACTAAGATAATTTATTTTCTGAATAAGTGGAACAAAAAGCAAGCATATCAAGTCCGCGACAGCACTGCCACGAGTCAGACGCAAGGCTCTATGGATGGCTCACAAATACAGATTATTTGTGCCTTGCACTGTACTTCTGCTCAGCACAGAGCACTGCTCAGGGCTAAAATTATTGAGAAGAGCTAGGCAACAGATGTTAAGATTCCCAAAACCCTGTCAGTGGAGTTAGAGGGATGATCATGATCTTTGACTATGATGCTGTTTTGCCCTGAAAGATCTCAACACAAAGAGAAGAGGGTTGTCCCATACTTCAAAACGACAAAAGCCTTTTTGAGAAGGTTGGCCAGTGACTCTCCGTCCTGAAGCACTGAATCAACTGCAACCCCAAGAAGAGTTTACAAATACAACCATATTGATGCATTCACATAGACAAAAATACTAGTTCACTAAAGCCTGAGAGATCCACTGCAGTCCAGACATCACGTAAAAGCCTTTGTAAGTTCACTGTCTGATGGCATTCTGGCAGTGGTATAGATTTAGTGAAAATTCCATGAATTCCAATGCAATTAAAAACCAAATAACATTACTGTATTTATGAGCCCTGCACTAGTCTCAACGCCATCCTAGGCTTCTCCTACAAACTCTAGGCCACATGACAGCAAATGGGAAAACATTGTGTTATGAACAATCTAGATCCAAAATCAGTATTTAACAGTCAAAGAAAGTGCATCTAACCAAATTTACACCTAATGTAAATTGCTGTGCTATCATAATCTGCAATTATTTGACTTTTAGTTCTTATTTTTAAATGGAATACTAAAGTATTGCATGGGACCGTTGCCTGCAAATATGTCTCTTACTTCAGATTTCAAGAATTTTATCTGTGTTATCAGCAAAAAGCATAATTTGCAGGCATAAAGTCAATACATTAGATAAATAAAATCCTTTCAACAAAAAAGAATGTGAATGACAGTTACAATGCTTAAGGCAAACTATATGTTTTTGAATACCTAATGACATGTTTATTCTCTTTCTCAGCAGCTAGTGTTTTCATAACAAGTTGCTTTAACTTTTTTTTTTGAGAGCCAGTCTTCTCTATGTTGAATAAAGGATTTTATTTTTATTTCAAGCATAAGGAGCCATGTGTTCAAGACCTCTTCTGTTACATTACCAAATGCAAGGCAGAGAATCGAAATACTAAGTTCACTTGCTACATGTCTTTTAACAGACACTTTATTAGCACTTGTAGTATATTAGGACGTGCTAATTTGATAACATAGAAACAAAAAAGTTTATTGTCACACAAATTTCAAATTTTGCACACAATAACTGCTTCTTAGTGAAAGAAAAAAACCCTTAAGTATTTTGCGTAAGTCCTAGTACAATAAGGCACAAAAAGTTTTGCAAATGTGTCTTGCACAGAACGGCAGCCCTTCCTCCTCCACACAAACTGCATTCAGAGTTAAAACAGCGGTGCAAAAAAGAAAAAAATCAATAGGGCTCACTGCAGAACACAATCCACATCAAACTTATCAACATGCAATTTTTAAAAGGAATTTTTCACTCTGGCAGACCCTAGAGTAATTCCTCACAATGAAAAATTTGCAATTTCTATGGTGATGAAGGATTTTAGTCTTAGTGCAGAATCAGAGACTGAGCTGCAGGGCAAAGGGAAGTCACACAGAAAAGAAAAGTCTATCACTTGAAAAAAAATCACTAAGGAAATAAACTGGTCATTCCTGTCTCCCTACAGATTAGGCTTTGAGGCGTCCCAACGAGTCCTTGCCAAGTGACAGCTGATGAAAGCAGGAGTACTGAAAAGCAGAATATGAGGCTCAAAGTGTCCAGAGCAATTCAGACGGGCACTCAAACAGTTGGGAGAGAAATGAGGGAGCAGAAGCTATGCTCCGCCAACCTACCCCATGCCACCATGTTATTTCTTTAATTTGTTCTACCTGTCTGCTCAGATTACCTAATATGAATCTCAAGCTGCACTTACACTGCTGGCCAAGCCATTGGATAAATTACTTTTGATGGAATTAGGAAAATTGTGCTGTAATTGGGTGTTCCTCAGTGATCACCATGAGACTTTGCCCAATCACCATGCTGAGCTGGGAAGGAGCTACTGGATTTTCCGTGCCAAGAAGAGAAAATTTCCACAGCTCCTGTAGAAGCAAAATTCCTTCTTCACACTGTTAACTAATGTACTTAAAACACTTCCTAGAAAATAGACCTAGCACTGCCTACAAATGTTGGGGATCTTTGCCAGAGGCTTCAGTGAAGAGTAAAGCTTGTTCCAACTTAAAACTACATACCCATAGAGACCACAGAAGGCAAATGTGTTCCCCAGCCCAAGGGTACCCAGGAGACAGAAGCAGAAAGGGTCACAGGGCCCCAAGCATTATAAGTTATTTGCATCTTGTACTGCTTTTCCTACTAAGAATCACAGAATATCCTGAGTTAGAAGGAATCCACAAGGATCATTAAGTCCAGCTCCTGGTCTTGAACAGGACAACCCCAAGAATCACACCATGTGCCTGAGTGTGTTGTCCAAATGCTTCCAGAAATCTGAAAGGTTCGGTGAAGTGGATGCTTTTCTGGGGAGCCTGAGTGCCCAGCCACCCTTTGGAGAAAGAACCTTTTCCTAACATCCAGCCCATTCCCCTTTTCCTTGACACAAATTCAGGCTGTTCTCCCAGGTCCTATCACTGGTTCCCCCCAGGCAGAAGAGATCGGTGCCTGCTCCTCCACTGCCCCTCATGAGAGGAAGCTGGAGACTGCTGTGAGGTCTCCCTTCAGTCTCCTCTTCGCCAGGCTGCTGAACAGAGCAAGTGACTTCAGCCACTCCTCATATGGCTTCCCTGAAGGCCCTTCACCATCTTTGTAGCTTTCCTTTGGATGCTAACAGCTTTATATCCATCTTATCTTGTGCTGCCTAAAACCGCCCATGGAAACTGAGTCCATCCATGAAATTGCCATCAATGAGTATTTTCCTAGCTATTTACTACTCAAATTTCAGAGCAACATACTGTCCCCAGACAATCTACCCAGTGCCCTGGCCCTAGTGAGCCAGGGCAGAGTTTGGACCATGTTTTCCTTATAGAAAAACAATATTGGAAGACAGCTAAAAAGTTAGATATGCACACTTTTTGTAACACTCTATATGACCCATCAGCGCGTACAAAGCAGTCATACTTTTTCTTTCCAATTAGTTTGGTATTCAAGGGAGAAGTGAGGGCAAAACTCAACACAGTTTCAAGTGCACTGAGCCTGCAAGTGGACTTTTGAACTTTTCAGGTAAATCTCCTGAAAAAACAGGAACTAATGAGTAAAACAAAGTCCCTTTAATCTGCCTTTGCCTGAAAGTTCTTTCTTATAATCCCCATCTTTGTTCCTTCCTGGTAGACTGTTCACCAAATTTACATTTCAGAGTCCTCCCAAACATTCCTTTCAGGCTGCTAGTGACACACATATAATCACCTTACCTGAGCCTACTTCTAATAAACAAACAAGAGGATTGCCAGCTTTTTTGTGTGCCTTTGAAACATCTAATTGATTAAATATTGAGAACATTCAAATATTTAACTACTAGTCAGCACACAGAAAACCTAGAAATTTACTTTTCTGACAGGGAATGTCACCCATTTAAAGTGACTAGGATGGCAAAATGCTACAGGTGGATTTTCATAGCTTAAATTACATTTACAGAGTAAAGAGCAAGAAGTAAGAGGTGACAAAAATACATTAACTACCATATAAGCATTAAAAAGTAGAAGGAAGACCCAGATCTGCCCTGAGCAGACACAGTAAGATTGGTTTAAAAAGAAAGGTGAACGAAGGCGAACCTAAAATTCAACTACTTATAACCTTGCATAAGTTCTAAAATTCCAGGTTTCTTATGTGGCAAAATCAAACAAGAAAATGCAACAACCCTGTGGTAAGCACTGAGGACCAAAGCAAGTGAGATATTTTGATATTAAATCATTGTAGCTGTCATCACTTATGCTAAATATTGCTGCTAATTTCTATCAACTTATCTCATAGATTAAAGAGCTGAGAGATCACAACAGTACAGAAAAGAGCTATGAATCAGTTAAGGACCAGACTTATTTTCATGGCTATAGATACATGACGAAAAATTAACCCATCTAGTCCAACCCCAACTTCAAAAAAGGGGCAAAGTGATCTGTGTGCTGGGATTCTCACTGGAACAGGTCATGGAACACATCTATCCCCCAAGCCCCGCAAGGGGGAGGGAGGAAAACACACAGACCAGAAAAAATATCCTCAAAATAGTGACACTCAGCAAACAGCTTGCATGCTTTTGTCTTGCCTTTGCTTCAGCATCACCCTTTAAAAACAGGAGACAGAAAAGTCATATTTCCCTGAATAGCAATGGTATTGCAGAACTGCATTCGAAATTCTTCCCAAGATACCTGTAAGATTGAAGGGGCTGGAAGAGGTCACCAAGATAAACCTCAGATAACCATTTCAAATGCAACGCTGAGCAAAAGCCGTGGATGGATTTCAAAATCTGACCCTTGCTAGAAAAAGAAACTTTCCTCTCTCTGTGACTGCATTAATTTTCTAAATTGAATATTTAGGACTTTCACCCTCCTCCTGGGAATCAGGTACCGGTTAGGGGCAGAAGGAAGAATTTTCCAAACAGAAACTTAACAGACACAGTATGAGTTATTTCACTTTTTGTGACTTGCAATTCAACTATGATGACACTTTTTTCAGCATCTAACTCTCTGCAGAAGAGCCACTAACAGAAAGAATTACTGATTAAAAGAATGTCTTTATAAAAGAGATGCCTTATTAATGGGAACTGTTAATTTTAAGGAGGAAGAAAACCAGATTTTCAAGGAACATTTGTTATTTTAAAAATGTTGTTTTGAAGGGTGTGTTTAACACACACTAGAGGTTCACTTCTTTTTGTTGGACAACAGAGGAAATCATCACTATGGAATAAACATCAGGCCTATTTGCCAAGATTAATATTTAGATTCACTAAGAGCACTGAGGACTGCTGGGGTTGTGCCATAGCCCCATGTTAAACCTATTAAATCTTTACAACAACTGGCATTAGCAGAAGCATTTCATTAATAGGCTAACAAATACACTGGTACTCTCCATTACTTCTGGTACTCTGGTTTTAATCACTGAAAGGTAATTCTTATCCCAATTCCCAAACTTGGGGATACGTCTATGTTTGAATGTAAGTGCTGGTGATCACAGCAATATCAAGCAAAGTCAGACAACACCATAATCTTACAGGGGAAAAACAGAATAATAATGAGGATTTACGTCAGTATTTCTCACAACAGTTTCAATTAAAAACATGCAACAGTGATACCATCAAATTAGGAATTGGTTCTGCATGACTGAAACAAAGGCCTACTGCACTGACTGTATTTATACTCAGTTATTGAGCAGAGGCCCTTGACTTTCCAAGGAGGCAGGCAGCCAAAAAGTTGCATTAAAACATAGCTTGAAATCCAGCCAGTTTCTAAAATTCTCCTGAAACAGAATGAACTCTGTGTTGTGCAGGATTAGATGAATTCAACAATGGTCTTTTCACCCATACTCAGTAAGTGTAGATCTTTTTTTCTACTGGAAAATCATTTTCTGAGTTGCCAGGTCTAGTAAGGTACTGCCTTTCATGTAAAAAAGAAAGAAAATACAAAAACTATTAATCAGAAATCACCCCATCCCACTTCTTGACAACATTTTGCCTCCTTCTCCCTCCTCAGACTTCTGGGATTTTTCCATCTGACTCTCAGTTTACTTTCCATTGTGCAGGTTACTCTTGGCTTTAAAAAAGCCACATGTACAGAATCCATTTTTATCACTACATAGGTGCAATTCTGGAGTTAATATCCAGGTTCCTAGCATAGCCAGAGTCCAACAAAAATTTAAGGCAGAAAGCATAAACTCTATTTGTGATCATCATCCTGACAATTCGTACCCAAACTGGGGCTTGATCTGAGACATAATTAATGTGAATTGTGTCCTAGGTTTATAATTTAGCTGTTAGAATACAAATGAAACTAGTAACGACCACTAAAAATGTCTTTGACTAAGGAAATGCACACAAGTTGCATATTTGTCAAAGCCAAGTAATAGCATTTACTACTAATTATTATTATTCTTCACATTTAACACTGTCAAGTTTGCAAAGACTAAAAAGAAATTTGGTTGCTTTTTCAAAAGCTTCCCATAGTTCTGAAATGTTTGATTTTGAAACATTTCAGTTTTTGTTAAAAAAACAGTATTTCCATAGTAGCAAATACATCTACTAGTATTTTAAGATAAAGGCCACTAAAAATCAATGCTTGCATCAAAAAAAGGCTACAAAGCACTGGAAACCAATGGAAATGTGCTATTTCTATTGCTATTAGAGAAAAGATGAGCTTAAACAATACCAGAATTAAATACTTTTGTGCCATATTCACATTTAATTCTCACTATGAAGATGGGGACTGAATGTTTGCATTTCATTAGAAATTGTTGACTGAGGTCGGTGGGAGTATTGGGAAAAAACCAATACACTTCTAACACCAGAAGAGTCTTAAATTTATTTTTTAATGCCTTACTTTTCTTGTAAAGAAATAGCCAAGCACATATATTTGAAAACTGTGTTAAAATAGTCTAGGCACATAAAATGCTAGTACACACACAAATAACTACTTAGATGTCATTTGAAAACATACTTCAGTGGCTACATTTATAAATATGATTAGAACATTAGCAAAAAGAAAATATTTATTCCAGAACTATGTATCTCTACAAAATAGATCATGATGATATCAGAACATAAAAGAAAGTATATGTGTGCATATATTTACACACATGCGCGCGTGCCTGATTGTTTGCCTCAACGTGTGTTTTCATTCTGCATCACACACACAAATGCACAGTTATTATGAAGATACACAAAAATTTTCTTCCCCAAAGCCTTGTTGCATATGACTGAGCAAATATAATGCAAGAAGTTGACACTAAATGTTTCCATTAAAGTTCTGGAGAAACACTAATAAAACATCAGACTGCCAAAATGTCTGAGCGACTTGAGCAGCCCAGGGCACTAGAAGGATTTAACCACTGCAGGTAAAACCTGTACTGGGCATGGCAGAGAGATGACAGTGTTGTATGGGGCTGGATGTGGCTAAGTCTCATCTGAGCCCCCCTCTTTGATGCAAGCCTGGGTTTGAGGCCACAAACTTGAAGTTTCTAAATCTAGAAAGTTTGTGATGAAGAGTACAAGCATCTCATGATGGGGAGCTAGACTAGGTTGCTCAAAGTCCCATCCAGCCAGACCTTGGACACTTCAGGAATGGCAAACATTACATATCACCTACTCAGAAAAAAAGCCCAGTATTTGTTTACAGAAACTACCAGACATTGGTTATTTCACTGTTTGTGAAGCCCTGATGTTAGGAGCTCCTTCAAATTGTATTTAAAGCTGCGAGAATACCCAGAGCTTTACAGCTGAGATCCAAAGGATCTTTCTCAAATGAATGTGCAAATTATTCAAACCTGAATTACGACCACACTGGCAGTTTATTGCTTTGAGTCACACCAATGCTGCACTTGGCCTGGCAACAGAAAAGAGCATGACTGTAGCTGCTTTCTTCTCAATTAACTTGTGTAGTTAAAGATGCAGCTGAACAGCAGCTTGGTCTTGTGATACTGAAAGGGTTAGAAATACTTTTCTCTCTCTCTTTCCCAAATCAGAGAACATTCTTGCTGAAATAGGGTCAGTAAAGCTTTTGCCAGCAGCCCCTATAGTTCACCCAGACTGTTTACTTCACAGTTTTGATACGACTGGCACAGGGCACTCAGGCAAAGCAATTCCAGCTATGAGTCTCGCAGGGGATGGGTTAAGTCTGCTCAAGCTTCTGTTGGCAGAAGCACCTCTCACCCAGTCAGATTTAAAATGGAAACACCCACTTAGATGATGCTACTGGCAGTGTTATAATATTTTTTGTATATTTCAAAACAGATCCGTTTATCCTATTACTGCTGATGCAGCTTTTTTTTCCCCAGTGTACATCAGCAAACATAAATCTTTTTCTGCTAACATTGTACAAAGGCAATAATAGAACAATTACAACTGCATTACTGATAATGAATACAAATCTTATTACACCTATTTTTTTAATCGTATATTATGTTATTCAAAGAAATATGCAGGTATCTCAACAGCAGACACAGCTATTCCTGTTAACCTTGCACTTTAACTGTTCTCTGGTTTATATCCTCTTCCCCATCTGCTTTTTGTTTCTGTGAAATAACACAGATGACTCCCACAAAGTTTAAATCATCTTAGCCAAAACACAGAAACCAATCAAGTCTAGTCCTTTTTCTCTCTCCTTCCCTCTCCACCCCAATCCCCTGATGATAATAGCTGCAGATGAAGCCCACAGATATAAAATGCCAGATGCTAGTCCAAATTACAATGGTTACCTGACTACAACTGAGTGCATATTCCTCTTCAATATGAAGAACATGCCCCCTTCCCCTTGGCACATTTTATTTGGGCAATTTATTCTAATATTTATTTGTGAAAAGGTGATGGAAAAACTGCAGATCTCTTTGGGGACTTCCAGTCTGAGCTTTGAAGGCACTTGTTTTGATCTTCTGTTATTGCTATACCTTGCTACACTTGTCACATCTTATTCAATAAGGTCAGAATGTGTTCAACAAGGAGGCGAAGCAGTTTGCTGCTAAGTAATATGGCTGTTCTCCAAACAAAACAAAAAAGCCAGATTTGGCAAAATTTAGCTCAAACTGGACACAGAGACCACAATAGAGTTTTCCCGTGATGCATGGACATCCGTCACTCCTCTCTGAATTTCACAGGACAAATCTTGTAATAATCAAAAGTTGTTGTCCAAAGTCATCCACCGATTGAGGGCTGTACTTTCCTTCCACATCAAATTTCTAGATTGTTTTGTAAAGGTTACAAATTATTTCAGACATGCTTAAAATATGCAGGAAAAAAATTGCATACCAAATGATTCAAAAGGCTAACTCTAAACATTTCACTTCTAAACTGCCTGTGCAAAATCAAACCTCAGAGACAAATTAAGGAACCAAAACTATTGTAACCGCTGCACATTCTACCAGGCGTGTCAGCTAAAACTGCTCTCTGACTTGCCCTGTCATGTAAATTACCACGTAACATCCTTCTGACCACTGATATACTGTAATTTCATCAAGCAAGCATACAAATTGAATAGCCTCCAGACCTTCTCAGTATTAATGAAAAAGCATTTGTTTCCAGGCATATAAATATTAACTTCTTAGTATTAACAGTGAAACATACAAGTGACAGTGGATTCTACGGAAAGCTTACATTTCTAAAACCTCTTGACTTTCTTTTGAAGCTTTAAAGCAAACCCCTGTGCTCTGTGGCAACATTGATAAGAAAAGCTTGTCCTGTGGAGCTAAGCCCTCCATAGGCAGCAAACAGCAGTGACTGACAGACTTGAAATGCTGAGGAGCCCAGAGAGACTCTTCTTTTTCTTTTCTACCGGTCTTGGAATTGAGTTTATGTATCTTGTGTGTCTGATGTATTACTAGAGCCTGGGAAATGCTGACCTATCAAGTGGATCTGATTGAAGTGCCAGTCGCGTGAACCAAGATTTCAGATATGGGGTGCTTCACCATCAGAAAAAGGGTGTTACCTGTAGAGTAACCACTATCATTGTAGGAGAGCTAACAGATACTCACGCTGAAAACCGAAACCATCCTTCCTACTATGGGTTCAGAGAGTTCAGATTCCAGATGTTTTCTCAGCATCAGGAAAGCAATCTAAAACCCATCAAATAAACCAAAGCCAAAATCTAGGCAACCACCTCCTACAAACACCCTACAGAACAACACACACAAGCCTAAGGACTTATGTAGAGTCCAATAATCACATATCATCATTAATTTATTGTAGAGCATCCCATACACTGGGAGCAAGAAGGTACAATCTCGGCTTTTCTTTCTGTTCTCAACCTCTGGCTCTGTTTCCTGCAAGGACACGAGTGCTACACATGCAGATCTGATCCCATCTGTAGCACAGCCTGATAAGCCATGTCCAGTGATCGGAGCTGGGGAGCTTGCCTGGGCAGCAAGCACAACACTTGCCCTTTCTCTTTTACTGCCTCTCTCCCGTGATCTTCAGCATCTTTATTCACAGTGCACACTGCAACTGAAAGGCCTTTCACTGCCTGCCCCAGCTGGCCTCTCTCTTTTGAATGCACAACAAAACATCTCTTCCTATCCTCAAGAAGATTGTCATGGTTAATTCTCCACTTTCAGAGTGGCATTATTTCTTCAGTGCACCAGCAAAACTTCTTCCAGCCTGAACTATGATGGAATTGTTTCATTTCCTGTTTGTGCAAAGCTGATTTTCACAGGTCCTGATCACATGATCTAATAGAAAATTTTAATAAAAATATCACATTTAATTGGAGCCGAATCATTTAATAGAAACACACTTTTTCTTTCTCAAACTAGCTTTTGGGGATAGACCTAAAGTGTTTGAGTCAACAGGTGAGTCGCTAAGAAGATGGAGCAGACTGGGCTCAATCCTATACATTGTCTAATTCTGCAACTTTTGATGAAAAAGCTTGCCCTGCTTGACACAGGTCAGGGACTTAAATTTTTATCCCCAGCTCAGTAATGCAACTGTCAGTCTATACGGCTTATGCATCTTCTGCACACAAAGAGGCTTTTGTGGCTCACCAGGGAATGAAAACCAATTGTGAAAGTTGGAGAGGTGCTGCAAGGCATCCTCCTCACATGTTGGGTTCTGTGAAGCACCCGGGACTCCAGGTGGATTGCTTTACAGATGGAAGGGATACATTACCATCTTGGGTGACCTCCTACATGATGCAGGTCACAGTGTTCCTCTCTGCCAAGCCCCTCTGTCTAGCCCAACTACTTGCGATGGCAATAGAGTGTAAGATGCAATTTAAATGCTTGCAGTGATAGACAGTTTCACCACATTCACCAGCAAGTTGTTCCAAGGACTAATTACCCTCTCTTTAAAATACGTCTTGCATTTCCTGTTTGATCTTTGCTGACTTCAATTCTCAGCCACTGGATCCTGTGGCTTCGCCTGCTAGCTAAAGAGTCCTTTGCTCCAGACATCTTATCCCTCAGTGGGTACTTACAGACCATGATTAAATAGCCACTTAACCTTCTCTTCAGTAAGGTGAGTCCTGTGAGAGCAGATGGTGCTGAACACCTCTAAAAATTAGCACTGCAGCTATTTCTGTTGGTAAATTGCCAGCTGATTGTTTCACTAAGGCCGGTTATGGAGAGCTGCTGGCACCACTGACAGATATAGCAGGTGCTCAGCATGGTCTGGCGTTTGTTTTTCATACCTCAGTTCCTAAAGGCCGAGGATGTCATCTCCTGCATTTGCGAGCCCTAATGCAGCAAGAGCCAACCTCTGCCACAGGAGATGCACATTAAAGAGGACTCAGTGCCTCAGGACTGAGACAGCTTTTCCTCCATGGTCTCTGCAGTGCTGGTACCAAATAAATACCAAACCCAACCACGTTGCTCATTTTTGGCACTCTGAGGAAAAAAGTAAGATCTCATATCACTAGAGCAGGGAACTGAAGCTACTCTGCATTGAGATAAAAAACAGGTCCTGCCATAGCACAGACAGAAGCCCTTGAATGACTGGCTGGATGAAAGCACAGCAAAAGCACCAGCCCTTCCCTCTCCTCACCAGAAACATCCCCAGCAGCAGCTGCCGTGGGAAGGTGTCACTGTCAGGAATTCCTCTGCAGCTTCCTAAACACTTCCAAAACATTTTGGACCTTTTGGGACTCTCCTGCTCAAGCAGCCGACCTTTGGAGAGCAGCCTAGAGAAGCTCCCTCACCTGAAGAGGCCGTTTGTCACAGGGGCATTCCCATTCCCCCTTAGATTCCCAGAAAGGACTGTTGTACCACAGCAAGTACATCATTTTCTTAGTACACTAAACAGTGGGACAATTACCTACATATTCTGCTCAGGCACTTTAGAAGCAAGATTAGACTGTTGTAATTCCTCCATAAATAGGCTGGCAGTACTGGTGTTAAATACATAAAAGCATCTCCAATTCCTTTGCTATTGGTGTTGGCCCAAACACATCTTGCAGCTGGAAGACCTCAAAACCTCCAATAGAGGAATATTTAGATGGCTCTGGAAAAAAACCCTTTTCATTCACACAATGCTACGAAGATGTCCTTCTTACTAAGTAATGGCATGAATTCCTGGGCACACAGGGATAGGATGTGGGAAGATTCTTGAGGTATCAGAGCCTCTAACTTTGGACCAGATGGAACATG
Source organism: Callaeas wilsoni (assembly GCA_013398955.1). Lineage (NCBI taxonomy): Eukaryota > Metazoa > Chordata > Aves > Passeriformes > Callaeidae > Callaeas > Callaeas wilsoni. The sequence goes on along the minus strand of VWPU01005022.1, from coordinate 51,571 downwards.
CAACTTCCCAGTCATGGCAAACTTCCACTGTGAAATACTTGAATCAATAAATACACCCAAACCCATCACACTGAGCCCCTAGTCATTTCTTCCTCTGCTATTTTTAGCTCCTTGTGGGAAATAAAGCTCAGTGCTCGCAGTTTACTGAGAAGTGCCTTAAAAATACTTGGGCATTTGAGAGGAGAGGACCCCAACATCTCATAATTTAAACAGAGAACTGTCTCCCTGACCACAACACAGATAACCGAAGGCACAGAAAGTACATTAAATGTAAGAATAGGACCCATATTGTTTTCATAATTAATAATGAATTTCAGTGAACTGAATTCAGTTCTAATTGGAATGAAAAAAATCTTTTTACATCCAGTGAAAGGAGAAAGAGGGTTGCAGCTTTTTAAACCCACCTCTCCCCAGTGAAAATGCACACAAGTGTGCATAGATGAAAGGGACAAACAGGACCAGAGGACAGAGAAGAGACAGAAAACATAAATAAGGGGGAGGCAGGCTATAGGCCTCTGAAATACTTTCCATATTTCCTGCCAGTAAACATCAATTGAATACGAAGCTACTGAAGTATAATTACCTCCTTGTCAATTCTAACATTAACATTTTCCTAACTCTTCAATGACAATCACTTCTTTCAACGCTCCTTAATAACAATTAATTTACTTATCCTTTCACGGATGTGTAGGACTGTCAATAACTTCACATCCTTAAAGCAAAACGGGAAAGCTGTGGATCAGGGATGGCTACTGAGACTGAAATGGATTTCTGAAGAGCCAGAATTTTTCAGAATGGACTTTCCACTTCTTTCAAACACTGGAAAAATTTTTTTTTACAAGGTTACTTTATTCATTCTTTTCTTTTTCATTAATGAAAACTTGAAAAATTAGTATTCAGAAGGCAAATATTATTATGGATAAACAAGCCTGTAAGACCCCTCCTCCCTTCATTTCCTTTCAAGCAGCTTATGAAGTATTTCTCACAAATATATGCAATAAAGAACACAAGACAATCCAGTTATTGTTCAAGCCTTTAGCATAGACAGGTTGTATGTCTTGGGCAAGTCACTTAGCATACACCTGCGGACTTTCTCCAATAAATGAAACACTAGAACAGTATTCACCTTCAAAACACCAGGAAGAGTAAGGAAAGAAAAAAGAGAGCATCAACTCCTACTTATGGGGTCACAGCAGCACTAGGATATGACACTTGTTCACGTTTTCCTCAGTCCTTCTGAGTAACAGCAAATGTGATTAAAGCAAACTATTTTGAATAAGAAATATTGGCATCAAATTATTTGGCACAGCACAGTCCTGGGACCTGCCTTCCCTCCTCCCATTTATTTTTTGTTAAAATCTAATTCTAGTCCTTCTGACAAGCTATTTTCGAAACACAAACCAAATGAATAGACTGCAGGAGGCAAGGGAGCTGACTTTTATCTAGTTTTTCTCTGGAGTTATTCTTAAAAACTGCAGAAGCTCCTGAATCCAAGCTCCACAGAAGGGTATTTAATCATAAAACATGGTTGCTACTGAGAAGCTGCCCCAACAGGATGTGAAGGCAATAGAAGGAATTAACTAAGTAACCAAAATATACAAAAGTGAAGCAAGATACAGAGAAGACTGCGTATTCAACCTTTTGTTGTGGTCACCATAAACACAGAAAGGAAGTCTGTATGCAGCCAAATAAAGATAGACTATGAAAGTATGAATTTCATCTAAAAAAACCATATAGTGCTATATGTACTCTGATATAGTGTGATTTGAACTGCGGACCTTAGTCAATGAAGCAGTTGTACATGGCCTCAGACTCTTACCAACAGGGTAAGGACCTTGGTTTCATCATGATCTCATTATAACCATCCTGCTCTCAATTCTATCAGTTCTCAGGTGGCATATTTAGACCCTTCATGTATAAGTGCCAGTATAGCTAGAGAAATATTAAAACACCTAATTAGCTCTCAGCTCCCCTCTCAATAGATATCTCTGCCAGGGGTTTATCAGGGAAAAAAAAGAAATTTTGGTTCTTGCTCCTAAACAGGTGTCTGCAGGGTCATATGGGAGAATTCCCATGTTAACTGGTTAAGAAGTTTCCTCAGGATTATAAGGACAAATCTCTGGGAGTCAGCCTGTCCTCATAAAGAAAAAAATCTTTAAAACCTTCTTCAGAAAACAATTTCTGGTCTTGATGCCCTTCTTCAGTGTCTTACCTCTGATTCTTCTGGATGCTTAAATAGTTTGCCAGAGCAATGGGCCTGATTATCAGGACTATTAAGCAACCATCAATGCTTGTCATCTTTAAAACCACAACTAATACTATGCTGTTGGGACAAAAGCTTTCACTAAATCTTACAATTTCTCTTCATCCTTAATTCGTCACACCTAAAATAATAAAGCCAATTAATAAAATCCTTACAAGAGGAGCTGAGTAATGTTGAGAGCAGTGTAAAACTTGAACATTAGTCTTGCAATGAACTCTTCCAGGGAAGAACATTCTTTCCTGTGTAGATGTCAGAGAGAGAAACCTAAATAGTTAAAACTTGTTAGGTGTTTTCATTTAAAGACCTGTAGCCAGCTCTCACCTCAGACTTGTGCTCCTGTTGAAGTCAACAGCAAAACTCCCATTGACTTCAGCAAGAACAAGGTCATGGTTCTTCTGTACTGCTGACTGGGTGATAGCACAGTCAAAGGTCCTGAATTTAAAGAAGAGAGAAATCAATAGCCTGTAGCTGTCTGGTTACATCTCCCCAGCCACCTATAGACTCACACTGGGGACTTCAATTAGGTTTTACTTTCTAGGCTTTCTGGACAACAGGTTCATATGACAGTGTATGACACATTAGGCTTTATCTGGACTCTCAGAGGGGTTGTAGTCAAAAGACCATTGAGATAAACTGATTGCCAGTGTCTGAATGTCCTGCGGAGGAGGCTGTTCCTTGTACATAATATGCAACCTGCTGGGAACACACAGACAAATATAAAGTTCTCTTTTATGGAGCAGCTAATGTCAACAGTGGTGCCTGCACCACGTGACTTCATACATCAGGGGAATCCAGCCCAAACACTTCCTATTTGCAGAGAAGAGGCATAAAAAGTCAGACCAGATGACTACAACGATTCTGGTATCTGCTTCCATTCATGCAAAACTAAGCACAAAGCTTGCCCTCTGCGTGTTCAAATACAAAACTAACTTGTATTTTGGAAAAAAAAAAGAAGAAGATGAAAATAAGAAGGAAATAAATGCTCATCTGTATGAGCATTTGTAGAAAAAATGCAGGTCCTCTCTTGATAAAGATACATTCACACATATACACACATGCATATATGTAAGGGGATCTTCATCTTCTGCTGTACAGAAAACTGATTTTAATTCACAAGAATTTCTGTTGCTTTCAGTTTTAAAAAGACCTCATTACATTTAGTGTTTCCTTTGACTGGCATCAGAATATTATAAAACCAATAAAAGCAACAGCATAAGAATAGTGCTAACTGCAATCCAGAGATACAAATGAATCTTCTATATTGCCAGCATCAACTATCCTTTGCCTAAAAAAACCAACCGTTCAACAAATGAGCACTTAAATATGCTTTTACTAAACTGTAGCATAAACTGTTAAGTGTGCATTTGGTAAACTTTGCACCGGGATTTTAATTAAAGCCACCAGTCGTATAAATTGCATTGTTTCTGCTTCTTTTTTCCATCTATGATTCAGCTTTCTCTCTTCCCAGCTTTAAGTGAAGAGGCAGATTTGTTTGAAGCTCTGGCCAAAGCCAAAAATCAAAGCCAGTTCCATTTCCTGGGATGGCTGTGAACACAGTTTACAGCAAGGAAATACACCCACGCGCATTATGGATGACCTTGGGAGCATCAGTTCATTGGCTACACTTCTGGCAGCTGAGCGCTGGATCATCAAAAATCCTCCTGAACATGGAAACACATGCAGTGTTGGCAGAGAGACAGCGATCCAATACACTAAGCAAAGGCAGGTTCAGGGAAGGAACAAATAGAAAAGCTCATGCTTATAGTCAAAAGCAGCCAATTCTCTCTCATTTGGCCTTGGAAATTGGCAAAAACAATACAGTATTTCCCTGCTTCATTTTTCCTTTCTGATGAAACTTTCCCCATCAATCCTGCAGGTATAAATGCAGCTATATAATCCATAACAGCTGGTGGAGGGCAGTTTCACTGAAACATATTGGCTTATCTGGAGGACTTTTGCCAAAATATGTGTCCTTTTTTATCTAACCGTAACAATGACATTCTTATAGTGTTCAAATATGACAATACTACATCAATGCTTACAAAACATTATTCACCAGATAATTCATGGCAGAATAATAGAGAAGAAAAACTTAAATGAACTTGGAATATACTGACTGCAAAAGCTATCCACATTAAGGCAACATTCATAATTTTAAATAAGCAGCTACAGAGGTGACTTGGGAAAAATCTATCATGTTGGGATGCACCAAGTATACAATCCTTTAACTAATTAAAACCAAGACATTTCATTCTTTTGCAAATGTTAATAATCTCTTTTTGAAATGTTAATTATCCAAGTAGCAAACTGCTTGCATTTTTTGTCAAAAATTGAAATACATTGCCCCAAACTTTAAAAATTCCGTATTAGCTATACCCATCAAAAGACTTGAACTTTCAATCAGACACTGTCTACAGAGGAGGGATGAGGTAAATTAGGCAATGGTAATTTAACGATCAATCCTTGTCATTTCAGAACGACAGTACTATTTAGAAAAAAGTGAAAGGAAAATAGATTAAAGTGCTAAAATAAAGACGCTTTGTTCATCTGAATAAAACATTTGTAACTCTGGTCTGAGAGGTTACTTTCATTTGCAGCCAGTCTGATTTGCCACTCATCTTCCTTTGGGAATCATTCTGTTTCAAGTGCAGTAAGAGATGATTTATTTGCATAAGCCAACAGAGGGTTATTCTTTCCTCAAAAAACAGAGAATGACATTGCTGTACAAATGAAAGAAAATGTTAACAACTCCTGAAAGTTCTCATAGGTGATTAAAGGCATCATGCCACATAGCACTAAGTGATTAGCACTGATGTGGCATATATTACATTTTAAGCATAGTTGAGCTTTTGCACTGTTTCTCCAGCTACTAATAAGCTTCTTTTTCAAGACACATTAAAAATATTTGATCTTTAGAAGAATGTTTTAGACTAAGAGCAGAAATCACTATCCTTCATTGAAATAACTTTTATAAATGATCAGGAAATAAGTAGCATCCCTACACATTTATTTTGAAATCAGTCTTGAAGGAGAAGAAAATTAAACTGAAGCTGGTCTTTGATATTATCATGTTGTTCCCTATTTCTGGGGCAGACTTGAATCACAGCACTGAGGTAGCTGTCACCAATCTACTGTTGCCAGGCCTCCTGTCTGTGGATGTTCCTATTGCACTTTACAATTACAAATATTAATGGTTTCTCCTTCAGAGGAGGTTACTCCCATAAAGTCTCTCTGAAGTCTCCAGAGAAATCTGGTTTACTGGAGCAGACCTGGACACTCACAACCAACACCTACTGCAGCAGCAGTGTGAGCCCATAATGGAAACTCGCTCCGTAACAAACATGCGTTGAAAGTCAATACAACAAAAACTGTAGACCCAGAGCCTTCTGTGCCTCTTCTTCTGACCGCGCTGTAACATTCCTTCTTACAAACCTTTTCATGAGCTTCAATTCTATGTATTTCATCCTTTCAGTTTACAATCACATTGGTAACTGCACAGCTGGCGCCAAATTTGACCATTAGCTTTATCATTATGCCATCCATCCCCTTAATCCTATCTCATACACCTCAAAAAACCTCACCTTACCAAACAAACCCTCCTCAGCCTCAGAGGAAGGCAGCTTTTCAAGCACATCCAGAAGGACCACATAGGGAATCAGCTCCAAAGCCAAAAGTCTTGGAAGAACCCTTGCATTACAGAACCCTCATGCTCAGAACAAAACCCAAAACAAAACCCAAACCTCCTCCAGCTGACACGCTTCTGCCAAATAATATATTATAAAGGTAATAATTTTCTGATGGATTACAAAAACGTTGCAGCATTTCTTATTTGTTGAAAGCTCAGACCAGCTCCTTGACCCACTGGGAAGTCTGTGCATGGAAGAATACAACACTGCAGGACAGTACTACTGAGAGTAATATTCCAGAGATAACTAAACCTCTTCCATTTCCAAAGGCGCTGGCAATTCTTTTTCATTTTTTTCCATATCATGTAGACTATTGTTCCTCTCCTGGTAAGTCCTAGGAATTTGGCTTCTCCTTTACAGTAAGGATTTTTTCATATAGTAAACCTCTGAGTAAAACTTCTCTACTTTTAGGTCCTTAGCTGAAGATGTATCACTGTTTTTCTTTGGGCTTCAGAATAAAGAAGTATGTCTGACACTCACTAATTTCTTTAGGGATGTTTTCTATACCAGAGAAATTAAAACTTAGATTTTATATTGTTTTCTTCTCTCTCACCAGGTCACATTAAAATAAAAAAACCTGGAAGATAGTAGGTTACAATTATGAGCCTAGCTTAAAATTTTTTAAAAACTCATTTTCTTTGCAAAAAAAAAAAAAAAAAAATAAGGAAAGAAAAAGAGGCAGAAGGGTGAGAATATTAAAAGTCATGATTGCCACCTCCTAACTCACCCAGGGCATAAGCCGAAACAATTATGGAGAGACATATGTCGATGGCAATAAAACAATTACTTGCATTCTGTGCCTATTTTAAACATTAAGTTTTAGCAGCATGTTACTTAGAAAAGTAAAAGCCTCCAAATTTTAGTTTCAGGACATATGAATAAAGCACTGCATATGGAGGAAAGTCAAACCCAAACATTTCTTTGTTTGCAGATTGAATACCTGCAATATAATGTAATCAAAAACTTATAGTTTAGAATGAGTTTAATACTGTAACCAATGAGGAAAATTTGGCATTGAGGATGACCATTTACATGCTAAGTCTGATTGTACACTAAAATAAGCAGATGCATAGCAGCTTATCTTTTAAATATCATATATTACACACATAAATGCAAGTGCTGGATCTAATTTAACAAGATTTGTGGTTATGAACACATGGACACCAAAAATCCAGCATGAATGATAAGTTACAATCCAATGCAGTTCCAGCTGGCTAAGACAGAAACATTTCTTTCCCAAACTGCAGTTGCTCTTAAAATCAGTACAGAAAATTTCATTATACCTACAGTAAATGCTCGTTTGACATTTTACTCTTTCCTAAAGCAATGCAGCTCTCCCCCAGAAACAGGGAACAAAATAATAATACTCAGGACCAGCTTCAGCTTCACTTCCCCCTCTTTCAAGATGGATGAAAAATGTGTGGATATGCTACTTATTTCCTAATCTTATATAAAAAAAGATTTAAATGAGGGATAGGAATTTCTGCTCTTGGTCTGGAATGTGCTTCTGAAGCTCATTTCAGAAGCATTTTGAAGACACAATATTTCTATTGCGTCTTCAAAAAACATTGGTTTGACCTAGAAGATGGTGAGTCTGGAGACTAGGTCTGTGACTGAATTCGATCTCACATTTATTTTTTAGCATAGCAAATACATATGCAAAACAGAGAGGTGGAAAAGTGGTAACTCATGTAAGAGAAGGATGTGTTATTGCAGTGGTCAAAGCACACTCAGGCAGTAATGAAAGCAGCACCAATTACTCCTGTATGTAACAGGCATAACATTGTCTTAAGTGTCTTAATGTAAGAAATAATAAAAAATTTGCACATTGGGATCCACGTTGAAGCTAAATTCAAAGCATTACAAAAGACATGTTGACCAGCAAAATTGATGTCATGTTAATTTTCTGTTGAGCATCTTTTTAGGAAAAGCAATAACATTCCAGTTTACAGTGAACATTTCTTACTTTGTTAATATCACTATACCTGTAAACTGTAGCACATTGAACATTAATTTAATCACATCAGCAAAGGCCAAGTGACAATGACTGATCTTTGGTATTAACTTCTGGCTGTTTCAATATGTATTTTAAAAAAATCCACCACCTTATTTTAGAAGGATTATGGTGCTACTGCAAGCCATCCATATTGGCAAACCCACCAATAACTCAAGGATTTGGTACCTATAAAATAAATTAATTTGTGTTTCATGCTTACAAAAGAGACTCTTGTGAAATATTGCCTAACCCAAATTTAAGAAACAAAAGTTAAATATTTATAAACAAGACACATTGGAAGCCCAGGAAATCCTTATGGAAGACATACTCCAATGTGATTGATTATTCATATACAGAGTATGACATACGATGGAAATGAATAAAAAATAAACAACATACTCCATTACTCCCAACATCTGCAAAGTCTATTTTAAACGTCCTAAATTACACAGATGTAACAGCATGGAGCTCTTAAGCCTCAAGTGCATATTGATGAGATCGCGTTTATGTTTCTGTGATCCTGAAGTGAACAATTAAAGAACATACATTTCTGTATTGCAGCTGAACAAATCCAGAAGGTTAGTGTTTCTATTTGTGAGGACGTCTGACGTGTATATCTGTGAGACAAATTAGCAGATTGCCAGCAGTTCACCAGGATATCTTTAATTTCTCTATTTTAAAAAAATTAATTAATTTTAAACAAAATGAAGCAGATTGTGGCTGAGATGTTACAAAAAATGCTGAAATTCTTTAAAATACACATGAACATAGTGGTAAGAGAAATTCAGATAAACAAGGAATAGCAAAATCAAAACAAATTACACTACCTTCAGAGATGACTTATTCACGTCTGGAAAAAATACCAGGTTTTATCATCTCATTTTAACCCCCAAGTTTCTCTCTCAACAGAGCATGTTGTGTACCACCCTGTCCACAGTCCTCCAAGACTAAATGTGGCATTTCCACCCAAACACTGCAGCACGAAAGACGTAGAGGAATGGATGAGCTCTGTAACTCTAAAAGTATCATTCTTGAACAGGTAAAAAAGTGAACCCTGCAGCTAAAACCAAGGCAGGCCTTTATCAAAAGTCATCAATCAAGCAAGAGCATGCAAACATACTGACTCCTATATGCATCTCCCAACTGAGGTCATTAAAATCTGGTAACTCCTGTTATCACAAGGACACTACTGCAGAGAACTAATGGTTTTATTACTTTTTAAAAAAACCTTTTGGCCCTCACAATGTACAAAGTTTTCTTCATTCCCTCCTCCTCTTTTGCAACTCCCCTGATGTGAAGTCCAAAAAAGAAAAAAAAGAAGGTACTGAGAGGGTGAAATGAATGCATATCAACAGCGAAACGAAAGAAACACTGCCAACTTAAGCGTTCCTTCATAACATAGTTCAGAGTCAAGCACTGCACATGCTGTCCTGCTAGGAATAGAGGTGATGGAAGGCACTATCTGGAAGGAGGAGAGAAAATTCTCTGTGGAAACAAGATTTTGGAAAGTCCAGGGTTTAAGACCATGCAGTAGGATCACTAAAGTTAGATATGCCTGTAAGTCTCGATGAAACACAGTCCTATAGAAAAGGCAAAAAATTCCCCATCTGTCCAATTCCATCAAGTCAAGTGGCTACATGAATGCTATCACAAATGAGTGACATTATGCATTACAGAAAAAGCAGTGCAACACTTTTGTAGTATTTTTAGAACTGAGCTCCAATGATGCCTTTGTTTGGTAACACAACTGAATCTTCAGGTTTTTTAATCTAAATAATCCCTTTGCTATCACAGTCATTGATCCAGCTCAATGTTGCTCCAAAGACAGATCTTAAGAAAAAGATAGCGCTTTCGCTTATTAAGTACTTACCTCCTTAAGTCTTTTCACTCCCAAGGAAACAACTACCTCCACAAGACAATCCTCTTTTTCTGTAAACATCAGTCTAAAACTAAATGTCTACATTCTGTAAGAAAATTCAGTATTTTCTTCATCTTGAAGAAGCAAGACTGGAAATTAAAGCTATTTATCAAAAATCACTGAAATTCTTTATTACAAAGTACATCGGGGGATTGAAACTAGATGACCTTTAAGGTCCCTTCCAAACCCAGCCATTCTACGATTCTATGATAATTTAGCACTACGGAGGATTTAGTGCCCACAGAATACTACAGGACTCTGCAATCAAAGTCCGGGTCAGTAAAAAATCAAACATCCTTTTAAACCAATGAAAATGGAAAGCTCTTTCAGTCCAGCATCTTTGTTCCATGTGCCATTTGTGTCCAAAATGTAATGCTACTATGATGTCATTGTAAGCATCAGAGCTCTAAAAGCCTGACAGAAATATTGGTTTCAATTTCACTCTGGATTATTATTTGGAAAACATTTAGGAAAATATAATGATCCCAACAGGAGGCTCAAAATCTAAGAGATCCTGTTCTCTGCCTTTGTGAGAAACCACAAAATCTTCAGCTTGAAGCTCCTTGTGTTACACTTTCCACTCTTTTTTGGTATGGTTTCTCACTTTCCATACCCCATTTCTATTGATAGATTTTTTCATTCAGTAAACAAGGAAGCTGCTGCTTATTTAGAAAATTACCTTCAAGGCTAACAAGAAAATCTACAGCTAATAGACTCAAAAACCCAACGTAATCCAAGAACAAGTGTACGCACAAGAATTTTTTTCCTAAGAGACATCTCAATACTGTAAATACCAGCTACAGTTGTGACAAGGCTTAACAGAAGCAAATATGTGAGTTGACAAATCATTCAAGAAAATCCAGTACTGTATTATTCCTGCTCTTGAAATCTCATGTCCATGGGGAAGACTACAGAAGAGACAGCCCTCTGGGAAGAGGCACGCCTGCATCATCATCAGGTTCGTATTTTACCCTTAAAGCAGTTTTGAAGTGTTCAAGGCCAGGTTGGATGGGATTTGGAGCAGCCTGCTCTACTGGAAGGAAGTCCTGACCAAGAGTAGGGGGTTAAACTAGAAGATCTTTAGGGTTTTTTCTAAACCAAACCATTCTATGATTCCATAAATTAGAGGGAAGGTGACTGTGGTTGCAAGTAGGTGAAGGTCAGGAACCAAGGACAACATGAAAAGAAGGCATCTCTGAGGTATTCTCAAGTGAGAAACTTGATCAGGAAATGCAACAACTCTTTAGTTTTTTGTTCTCACATCTATTTCATGCAAATTTATCTAAGCATTTTCTGCATGACTTGATACCAAGTTCATTGTTTTAATGCACTTGTGAAGGCAGCATGACCCTTCTGCTTCACAAACTCACTGTGTCTACATGTTCCTGAACAGCAATGTGCTCTGACATACATGAGAACAGGTCTGGCCATGTTTCCAAGGTCTGTACTAAGCTGATGAACAGCAAGTTCACTTGTAAGAATAGGGAAATGAAAATGCAGGAGGAATAATTCAATACACAGAACTAATAGTGCTCAGAAAGTGTTGTTAGTCCTATAACATTACTGTCATAGGAAATGACAAAATCAAAAGATACAAGTGGACTTACTAATTTAAAGGGAATCAAAATTCCTGGCTGGAGTGCAGGGAGAGACGACATTTTATTTGTCTTCTTTCTATTTATTTTACAAATTTGATTACATGAGTGGGAGTTTATAATTGAAATTGCTTCTGTGGGGAAATTAAACAGTAACATTTTGTTCTATAAATCAAGCATCACACATTAATGTGGAAATTACTTTTCTATTTTAAAACAATCTGTACTACAAAACAAATATCACCTTGCAAGAAGTTCCAGGGCCACACAGCCAGTGCTGCTGACATAGTAAGGTCTGTTAGTCTTCAGCAATTAATTACATCTGTATATATGGCTTTAAAAATCCCAAGCCTAAAACTTTTAACAGAAAATGTCCACTGGAAATATCTGCCAGGAACAGCCAAAAAATTAGTTTAAAAGGCATAGGTGAGGCCAGGAGTTAGAATACCTTAAAATACAAACATGGATGATAATGTCCTGCATTGCGATGACATCAGGTGCCAGAGTGACTTTTCTTTTTTTTTTTTGAAATGGAAGGGAATGTATTATTATGGATTCCCAGAGGGATACACTTAAGACCAGGCATCTAAGTAGACTTTCAGAGATGTAATTACTGGATTTTCACAAATAACAAGACAAGCAGTATCCCTTCCAAAAACCAGCTGTGACACACTGTAGCCAACTTTTAAAACCCCCACAGCGATTTCACAGTTTGTTACAGACACATTTCTATTCTCTTGTAAACATCACATTACTGGAACTAAAACCAAATGAAGACACCTCCAAAACGTCAGTCTTAAAGTGCCACCAATGTGGTTGGTTTCTGGGGAGCTCCAGGGGCTCACTAGGCTGGTGAGAAACCCATCCCAGGGCTGATCCACCCAGGAGAGGCAGGGACTCCCCGCATTCATCACCATGGATGCTCTCACCTCGGATCTTTCCCTTTCCTGCTGTACTGTGGCACAAGTACACCACCACTTGTTCATTTACAAGGCATCTGTCATGAAACCAAACCCAAAATGCAAGCAACAGCAACTTTATTAGCACTTACTGATGCCAGGGGTGATAAATATGTTTGTTTACTTCTGCACGAGCAAAGCTGGTGGTAAAAGGGAAACCGATCGGACTGTTAAATGGCTGAAACTCACGTTAGAAATCAAATGATAACATAATCCCAGGAAATTGCCAGGATATAGAGATTGAATGTGCTGCAGTATCCAGGGCCACGCTGGCATCTTGCCAACAGCCTGAGGGTCAAAGCTATTATTCTGCTTGTATATCTACATAAATTTACATCTATTTTGCATAAGAAGTAAGCATAGTATTAAATACACTTTACTGAGTGACTGTCCTGGACTCGTTTACTCACTCTTGCAAGAGTACAAGGTTAGTGATTGCCTTTATTTTTAACTTCCTGTATAATAACTAATTTGGTTTTACAATTCAATCTTCTGCGAAGACTCAGGATGACACCACTGGAAAGTTACTCCTCAGGTTACAAGGATGTGTGCAAGAGGATCAGTGCAACCAGCTGGGACAGACTTGTTGTGTATTTTACCTGGAGTGCAGATCGCTTTCTCCTGTGTGTGGCATTATGGAAATTCTTAACCACTTTTCTGTTTTACTCCTATGGCTCATCCTACATTCAAGTTTGAATTCAGATTTTCCATCTTTTTGTACAGAGAATCTTCCTATCAATATTCAGAAAAAGAAAATTTAGCAGAACTTTTTATCTATCCTCATATGGACAGAAACATAATCATAACTATGGTATACATGGTTATATACAGTCATACAATCACATATAGATGTGCTGGAGAACCAGAAAGCATTCCTACAGTAAGAGATGAAAAAAGTAATCACATAGTTTCCTGGAATAAAAATATGGATGTACCCTCACATTATGACACATTAATACAATCAATTCCTCTGCAGCTACAATCCGAGTAATTGCTTTCAACTAGGTTTTTGGGATGTTCTACTTTTTGAAACTATCAGAGTCCAAATATGTCAAACTGCAAACTATGCAAAAATGTGAGTTCTGTTATGTTTGCAGAATGTTGTACAGTTTTAGAAAGCAACTAAACCTGAACTATACATAATATTTTCTTTTAAAAAATACTACCTTGTGCCACATCTCTCAACTTCCCTCCCAATTCACCTCTTATACTCTTCAGTCAGAGATTCAGGATTGGATGTTTCATAAAGCTGTCCAACTCACTCAGAAATTTCCAATATATAAAAATAATCCAATGCTTTTTGATATTGTTGCAAAACAGGAACTAATTATCTGGAATGAAAGATCGAAGACTTGCACAAACAGCAGAAAATAGCAGGGGAGGTACACTCAATGTGCTTCAGACTACACACATGAAAAATCTGAATTTAAACTATTATCCCTTCCTAGTTTACATGTTTGAGGAACATCTCCAAATTCTATGATATCAAACTTCGAATTAGGATTAAAAAATGCAATCCTGAAGACGGATGAGACTGTTACAGTCCAGGTCTGCCTGCCCCACGTCTGCCCTGCTTGAACCCATCCCGTCTTCTATCCTGCAAAAACAGAAACCAAATGCCAAACATGCATTATATCCTTCAAGACATTAAGCCTAGACTATCATTTTCTCCTTCTTTTTACTCTGGAGGTCTATCTGGTTTTGTTTACAGATTCTTTTGAAAAGCTTATGTTTTCACACTGTCTTTTGCTTTGCAGAACAGCCAAGTGACAAAGTCAAATCTCTTCAGAAATCCTACAATAATAAACTGTGGATACAGAAGAGAGGTCAGGAAACTTTGTAGAGTAACAGATGTCACATTTAAGCTTCCAGGTAATTAGACGAAGGCAACCAGATTTTTTTTTTCTTAATTTTTAAAGAGTTTCAGACACTATCTGTAATAAGATATATGAAACACTTTACTTTTCTCAACAGCTTGCTGCTGGGAAATGAAACTGATGCATCTCTGTACAAAACCACATGCTTTGCCACACTGCCATACATTTCCTTCATGTCTCCAGTCATTTTCTTCTCATCTGTCCAGCTATACGTCTCATCAGCATCCACAGCCAATGTGTACCATCACAAACTCGAGCTGTATTACTTCGGTGAAGTTTATAAATTCCTTATGCTTCCTTATGCTCTCTGCAAAGAATTAAAATGATATTTTTCTAGACAACCATCACATTTACCATGTTAGCACAGTTCTGCTCAAGCAGACAGTTCATCTTTTCACTTCCAGTCCTGTATTTTAAACCAGAAGAGATGTCTTAATGCAACTGAAGAGTCTCACAAGTGCAGCACCAGCAACAGCAAAGGTTTTATTTCCCTTTATGTCAACCTATGTAAATAGTACATAATGTGGGTACTTAGTTTTCTTCTGATTGCTGCCACTGAATACAATGAAAGGAAGGGAAAGGGGGGTGGGGGGAGATAAACTCTTGAGGGCTGATGGCTTGTCATTTCTTCTGCTACTTGTACATACATGGCAAGAGACACAAAAGGCAAGCTCACTGGAATTTAATCTTATTATGATCCATTTCCACCTGAACTTCATACATCTGGATGTAAAACCAACAGTTACTCGAGCCGTGTCAGCCCCCCGCAGCCCATCTGCACTTACAGATGCTGCAAATTCGGCAGCAGGCATGGACAGCGGAGGCAACACTACCTGAACCACACTGACACAACTGGGACTCTTTATCCTTCCCTAACCCGAGCTGCTGAAGTGTTCAAAATCTTCCTGAAGTACTTCTATCACTATCTGGGGCAGATAGTGATAGAATTAGAGAATTAGAGACTGTATTTGAAAATAGAACAGAGTGCAGTCTGATTGGCATAAAAGCCCAACAGACTGTTTGGGGAATAGTTTGTTCTTCTAATGTTGACACTGTATCATTTGTTTTTGGCAACTCAACACCACCACCACCAATCATCTTCTTCAAATTGTCTTGAAAGGTCTAATAACTCTCTTTATTTGAAATATCTTTTAGAAGGAAAAGAAAATAGATACATTATTTGTAAAGCAGCATATATCTGATGACTTTGATCTCTGCTGATGCAATACCCTTCATGGATAAAAGCAGAGCTGTTAAAGAGAAGTCATCAGATGAGTATACACTATCTAGCAGCTTTTTGAAAACACATTTCTACTAAATTAGCACTTACAATGATAGCTAATTTTAGATATTAAAGCACTGAACTTTCTGTTGTCATGCTTTCATGCTACAAAATCCTCTTCAATTAAAGCAAAATCTATCCAAAATGTTTCCCTAACACATTTTATGCATTTTTCTCTGCTTAAAGCTGTCAGCTTGCCTATATTAATACACAAGGCAGAGGCTGAAACACAGGTCAATTATTCAGCTGTTAAATTCCTGCAGAAAAATGAAATAACAGACTGGCATGGGTTAATGTATATTGTAGAGCTATAACACAATAGGGGACATACTGCTCTCGATTTGGTTGTCTTGATCCAGGAATTAGCTGTGTGATTCAGTCTTAGGCATTAGGATACTGATGCCTTGTAGAGGCTGACCTGGAAGAGAGGCTAGACAGAGTGAAAGGATAAAGGGCAGGTATTTATTAAAAGGCCTTCACAGGGTACACCTTGGGCAGTGCAGGAGTCTCGCAAAGACTGCACCCAGGATGGACACATCCACACGTTTTTCGGACAGATACAAGTTTTGTCTATTTGCATATCAGAGGTTAATTGTCCAATTACAGCTTCAGGCAGTGGAATCCATTCTCTTAGTTTGCTCCCCTCTACAGCTCACTTTTGTTTACATTTCTCGCGGCCTGACACAGTGAGGTGTTCTTGATTCTCAGGCCTAGAGAGGAATTGTTGTGTCTGACCAAAATGGGAAAAGCAGTTGCTAACACTCTACATGGAGCACAGAGTTATACACTAAAGAATTGCAGGATTACAAATATATGAAAACATAAAAGCTAAAATCCTAAGGCATCAATACTTGTTTCAGGATTTCTGACAATATTTTATCTGATGTCAACTTTGAATTGTTCATTATGCAAATATATTTATAGTATTTTAAAATGATATGTATGGGGTTCATTTTGGAGTGGGCAGGTTTTGGAGGTGTTCTAAGTGCTGTAAAACCACATGATAAATAACACATACTCCTGCAGAGGATGCAACCCAGCCAAACGTGCATAGCATACAAGTTTGCACAGATGCTGACCCTTCATCTGGATTGTGCTTTGTCTTTCATTTTGATCATCACTGACTGTTTATATAAAAACTGAAAAGTATTTCTAAAAATAAATCCTGACACATTTCTCCACTATCTGTGGCTGTGCAGTGTATGTGCAGTACAGACAAAGCTCATTATGAATACATACAAGATCAAGAAGTGCTTATGAAAAACATACGCAGACCAGCCCTTAAAAAGAAAGAGCCTGTGATATCAGGGGCTTTTGTGATCGTTGGAAGACTGGTAAACTGAAACACTTCAGAACAATTATTTCTTTCCTAACTGCAATGAAGTTTGCCCCTTAAAATTAGAGCTTCAGTCATAAACCAACTTAAAACCTGTGTAACAGTGTAAATCCTAATCTCAAATACCATACACTTTCCTGACAATACTGACTAAATGTGACCTAAAAACAAAATCCAGACTCTAAACAATTCACAAAAGAATTGATTTATATCACATTCCTTTTCTATGCAGTGTCTATTTATGCAATTTTATGAGTCTGTGTAACGTTAGCCTTTTGGCAACTGTGTACAGATACATGGGTATATTTATTTTGGGTAAGGTGTGGTTTTTGTTGTTGATTACTCTGGGTATCATCTTCTCTCTCTCTTTTTATCTCCCTATTTGTTACCTGCAATATTGAAGTCAGAAAATTCAGTAGTCTTATGGGAGACCAGCTATGTTGTATGATCGATTTGAGAGAATATGAATATATCACTTTTTGAATTTTTATACCGACGTTAATAATGTAGAAAATAAAACTGCTCCCCTGACTCTTCCTTGTACTTGGCCACTTTCTTCTAAAAGGCCCTCTTAATGTGTCCTGTGTGGCACCTCTTACAGGATGGACATCTTCCCTGATCAACTCCAACCTATGTTCCTAGAATCATCCTCTGATTGTTCCTGATTGTTCAGTTAAGTTTGTAGGGAAACGACCCCACCCTTTGGCATATGTGGTGAGACTCTAAACGCAGATGTACATCTCTGAGAAAGAATGTGATTCACTCACCAGCAGACTTGGCTGAAACGGTGAGATGCCATGTCAGATTTTCCTACACCTCACTCCAGGAAAGTAAATTCTATTTTTGAAGGGTGTCCTTCCCATAGCTGAATTCTTTACATCATGTAAGCCCCATGTTCATGTGTGCATAACAAGGAACAGAAATTTGCATCCTTTCTACAGCTGCCTGTAAGCTATTTTCAAAATGTCTTTGGAGTTGACATTGTTTTACTGTACCCAGTGATAAACTATAATGGACTTTGATTGCATTTCCCTTTCAATACACATTATGATCAACTAGCATGTTCACAATATTCTCTTAAAAATGCAGTGGAAGTTTTGGACTTCTAGTCATTACATACTCAAGACTGGGGTTTGCAGAGAAACCTTAGGTATTCCACTCTTGCCTCCACAGGCATCACAGAACCTTTCAGTTTATTTGACTAATCACTAACACTTCTTCCATATAAAACCATGTCTTATGTATGCTCGAGAAGTTACAATACTGGCAGTATTTTTTTTTCTTCATTTTGGTTTCTTCCTTACTGTTTGCATTACCATTTCTTTCACATGAATGTTCACAGCCAGCCAGTTCATTTGAATTAGTTGTGCAGCTTGTCTTTTTGTGCTCTGCTACTTTTTCCATCAGCTTTTCCACTGAACTTTCATTTCAAGATCAATAGACTTAGTTTACTGCAATACAAGATTTTCCTGCTACTGCCACTGTCATTT
The DNA here is from genome assembly GCA_013398955.1 of Callaeas wilsoni. Classification (NCBI taxonomy): domain Eukaryota; kingdom Metazoa; phylum Chordata; class Aves; order Passeriformes; family Callaeidae; genus Callaeas; species Callaeas wilsoni. The sequence continues at coordinate 33,169 of VWPU01005022.1, read as the reverse complement.
TAGTCACCTTTAGTGGCTTACAAATTCAGCCTCATTTGGTGAAACTCAAATGGCTTAACAGGTGAGATACAAATGCAGTGTTATTTTCTTTTTAATAATATATTATGAATACAAGCCTTAAAAGGGGCAGAGTAGCTGTAGTAGCTGTGCCCTACAGTAGGAAAATGGATTTATCTGATACATTCCACTATTCTTCACAGCCCCAATAGAGTAGCCTTGAGTTTATTTGACTAAATCTAATCAGGACTGATGCTACTACCAGAAAAGCAGTAAAATTCAAATATAAAATTTGAAACCATTCTTCCTCTTTTATGCTTTATATTGGTGCTCTCTGCATCACTGTAATGATGCAGCAGAATTTTCCACGAAGCCAAGCTGATTATAGCATAAACTTCCCCAGAAACCCAAACGTAATAATGAAAAGTAATGGCACTGGGAAAAATCAAAGTGTTAGAAAAGCTGTCTGTAACAAAGGCATAACAGGGAAATGTCATCTTCATTCGGACCAGAAAAAGACTTTTTGCCTTTTTCTAACCCCATCCCTTGCGTAGAACACAGTCAATAACAAAACATGCTTAGTAAATAACTGACAGTTAAAAGTCTAATACCACCTCCCTCCCAGCAGTAGAGCAGCTAACATACTCAAATGCCCACTAAAAATCAATTGCCTGAAAACTAATAGGGATCCATTTAGTTACTGGAATGGTTTTGCATTGATTTCTTCCCTTACCATCTTTTGTATGTTAGTATGTGAGCAAAACTGAAGACAGCACTGCATGTCCAAAATTGATACTTCTTCTGTTATCTAGAAAACCTGCTGGTTTGGTGTTTTTTTTTTTTTTAAGCCAAACCAGACTGAATTCCAGGCTCTGCTATGGATAAGTTTGGGGGTTTCATTTGTTTTTTCAAGACTGTATTAATGTGAAAAAGCAATCCACACACATCAAAGGCAGCCCTGCCTTCTTTCACATGAGTTTCCATTAAAGTTGATGTTTGCTGGCCTAAAATCCAAAGCCCTTGTCACTCCTAGGCAGTGTGATTTAATTTGCTGGCTGTAGCACTACAGGTGGACTGGCACACATGACTGACTGACTGACTGATCAGCTGCCAGCAGCCCAGTCTGAGTCAGCACGGGGGGGGGGGGTTCACCTTTCTCTTGCAAGGTCAGTGGCCAACTATCCCCTTCGCCGCAGCAGCAGTAATTGCACAGGCATGTTGAGCAATTTGACTCACTAGAATGTCAGAACTTCAGCGTTTTTTGATGTACACCAGATTTGGTCTACATTGCACAGACATGACATTTCCGTGCTTCCTCCAGGAACTCTCTTTCAATAATGATCAAATAATAGAATAGAATAAGGAACTAGGGGAAAATAAAACCAACCACAGAATAATTTGATGCTAAGGCTCCCCTTTAACGCATGAGCATACAACAAGGTGATGTATTTAACTAAAAGAGAAAAAAAAGTTTTCTAAACCATGAAATAAATACATTGTTCAATTAATCCCATTTTTTATGAAAACGTTCCTATTTCAAAAAAATGCAGGAAAAAGCTTGCTCAACAGAACTGGCCTATCCACCTTAAATTTAAAAAAAAAATAGAAGCATGAAAAAGGAAGGAAGAAAGAGAAGCTTTCAGTTTCAAACTATTATAACCTTAGGATGCAAAATTACTTTATTCCTGTCACCTTAAAAGGGACTCTCAGGTGAAAAATATGATAGGAACCATGACTGAACAGGACATGTTGAGCAGCTAAGCAATCACAAATCAAACTGAATTTTGATTTTAGTGGGATGCTATGAAAATAGAAATTAAACATCTACCGCTCCAGAGAGCTTACAGACAGATTTCATTTCAAATAATGTCTGCAGCTACAGAAAACAATAATGACAAATGACATTTCACAGAAAAATGTATCTCAACGTTTATAAGTTTTAAGCAACTTCATATCTCTCAACATATTTTATAAATCTTCTATGCTTCTTACAAATAAAAAAAAAACAAAACAAAACCCCTTACACCAAAAGAGACACCGGATTTTCTGTCCACATAGTATTTGAGTTAGAAAGAAATCACATTTCATGTTCCTGATCGTAGGTAATTGTAAAATTAATTGTGTATCTTAATTTGGAATTAAAATAGGAGAACTATTTGTAGTAGGGCTAGGCAGAATAAGGGTAAAGAGAAGCTGAACCTGAAACCCTCCCTGCTAAGCTCCCTTCTCGGGAAGCTGTGTATGGATACTGTGACCCTGAGTGCCCTCTGGCAGCCAGCTGTGACCAGCTGCTATTCCGTTTTTAGGCACTGCCCAGGCCTGGCTCTACCTCCAGAGACTAGGATCCACCGACGGCCAGAAACCACCCAGAGCTTCTTCCCAAGTAGCAACCAGAAGTTTCCTACCAAGGCCCTGCAAACTAAGGGCTATTCAGCTGAAGAACAGACTAGTACAAAAAAACCATCCAACTTAAGGGCAATCCAAGGCACTACATTTGAGGACTTACAATTGTGTGAATTTAATGCAAGCTCATAGGTGTAATGGAAAGTCATTTGGCATTTGTTGGCTTCAGTCTTCAAACCATTCCATGACTTCCACTTCCCACCACCCCACCTAATGTACCAGATCACACTGCATGGCTTCCCTTAGTGTTAGAAGTTCTCTGAAATCAGTCGCCTTAACAACACGCAATACTTCCCTAAGCTTAGACATGCTAGGGCAGTGAACGATATGAAAAACACTAACAACTAAATTCTCAGCTCACCCTTAATCCACCAGCCACAAAATCCCAGTGCCCAGCCTCATTCCCTGCCCTGCCTCAGCCCATACAACCATCTTTCCCTGGTGCTTGCAACAGCTGCGAAGCATGATCTATTCTTCTGACCACCTCTCGCTCTGTGACCTTTGAAAATTTTAGCGTACTTTCTACAGAACATGGCTTAATCTAACCAATAATTTATTTTAAACTTCAGTACAAAAGTGTGTTCACCACTTGAAATCCTATTGGAATTAGCACTGCTAGATACAGAGGAGATAAAAGTTGTAGAGCTGCAAAGTTGTATATCTAACCCACCCACTGTAAGCATAATCCTGAAAGTATGGATAAAGAGCCAGTAGCTTCAAAATCCCTTTCCCATTCTCCCTTGGTACTCGAAACAGATCTATTGCTCGAGGTGGTAACTCACACTTGCAGAGCGACAAGCAAACAGAAGCTTCTATATCCAGAATGTCCCTTCTGGATCCATACAGCAGCTGCAAAAACACATGTTGGCCCACCCCACTGGATGCCCTGCACTTGGCAAACAATCACAGAGGAGTGAGGGGGAGTAGGGAGTAGCCAAGGGAGATGAAACAAAATGGGGAAAAAAATCCCCAGAAGAGAAAGGAACAATGGAAAAGGGCAACGGGGGAAGATGAGAAGGTCGCTGCAACACAAAGAAAGAAAACAGCAAGAGAATCTGGGAAAGTGGTGAGATAAGTGAAGCATATGAAGAAACAGGCTGTGAGGAAGATGTCCCACCATCAGCACATAATACAAGGCTCCTGCTGGAAGATAGTTGATCTGGAACAAATGATAAACAGAAAAAAACCCAAAAACAATTCTGCAAGATACAAAGAGAACTCAATCACACATTAGTAACCAGGAAGACTCTCCAGCCCACAGATACTTCTCTGATGATAACTGAGAAAGCAACACACAGAAAGTTTTCAACACTGTCACTGGCTGAGTAAGTAGGTTAGGCTTGAGAAGAGATCATGCACATCAAATGCAAAATGTATAACATTAAACATTTATTGACAACAGAAATAAAGGTAGGCTAAGCTTCCAAGAATACTGAGCACTACCAAATACAAGTTAAGTCCTGAGATGGAAAGAGCACCAATTGAGCTTCCTACAGTTTTTAGCTTCAATGGCTCACAAGCTATTCCTTTGGGTCTTTCATTAAGCAAAACTAGTGCTTCAGTTCCTGCTGACTGCTTGAACTGCTGCAGTGGTGACTCTTTAAATCTGCCACAGCTGGGCTGCCAGCTGCAGAATGGACGTGGGCCTCAGGAAGGGCCGCAGAACGGAACACGCCACATCTCCTCAGGATTGGTGAGGAGGGAAACAATGTTGTTTCCCATTCAGGCAGGACAGCATTTACATCTACATACTCCTGTTCAGAAGAGGCAAATAAATGAAAGCTTTGCTCTCTTTCACTAAGAGACACTCATTTATCTTCTTCAACCCAGCAAACTTCAAGCTAGACAGGGCAAATAAAGAAATGAGGAGAAGGCAGAGGAGCGAGGCATTGCTTTTCCCTGCTGGAGAAGGAAATGCAGTGGTTTATATAGTGAGGTAAAAAAACAGGTAAGAAAAGACTCTTTTGTAAGTTGTATTTACTCACTGTTCATACTACATTCCCTTCCACATTTATAGCAACTTGGAGTCACAAAGTGTAACCTCAAACTGAACATTTCCTGTGCCCTAGAAAACAGAGATCAGCTGTTCCTCAGCCTCCACAGTGCAGCACTATTCCTGCTCCCGAGATACACAGCCCTTACAGGCACACAAATCCCATTATGGTAGAGCGGCATTTTGAGTTGCTGATGACTGTTTGGTTTGGTCTAGAAGATATCTTGTTGCTGGATTTTTTTAAAATGTTTTCCACCCCCAGAAATGGTTTTGTCTTTGTCTCCAGGAGAGCAGATATGGTTGCATTACACCAGCACAGCTTACACCCTCTCCTAACAGCACTTACCCTCCCAGCACAGGAAAATCCATACTGCACAAGTCCAGAATGGTGACATGGTTGTCATCCCACTTACTTAGCTAACAGAGACACCTTTTTTCTTTTTTTCCTTGTAACATAGACAAGGCTTCATCCCTAAAGGAAAAGCAACATGCTTGCAACCCCAAATTTATTATTATTTTAATTTGTGAGAAAGGATTTTCTTCTATGCAATTTTTTAAACTGTGTGATTTAAGCTTACTTACAGTTAATCCATTTTTCTAATTACATTGTTTCTCTCACTATAGATCAACAGTTGATTAATCAGACTCTTCAGCAAAGCAGCGAGGTGTTTGACCTTCTTACTTGCTGTATTTGTAATGAACTCCATCTCATATACTTCAATGAGATTAAAAAAACCCCACAATCTATTTCAAGCTATTTCAAGCTATCTGACTACAGGGAGCCCATCAGGAGCTCACCTATGGGCAAGGCTATCAACTTTATTCTCTGTCAGCTTCCTGACAAGTCTTGCATCATACTACACACTCTTGGTGTTAACGAAGAAATATTTCAGAAGTCAGTTTTTCATAACTTAATCTGCATTTTCATGTGACAATTTTGTAGCTCCCCTGCTACAAAATTCCCTGCAGCACAAGGGTTTCCTACGAAGCTGCAAAAGACCTCCTTTAGTTATGGAAAAAGCTGTCAACACTTATAAGATATGTAAGTACTTGCATTTCTTCTATGTTAAATGGTTGGACTCAGTGATCTTAGAAGTCTTTTGCAACCTAAACGACTCTATGATTCTAACGTGCAAAGTGACTGAATAGATAAAACCCCAGCAAGTCTAAACCCAGTCATTCTCTCCCACTCCTAGGCATCTGCCAGCACAGCAACCCTTTTCACACAAAAAAGGGACATAGTTTCCTGTTGGAGAGCAGGATTGTCAGGCATTTTGGGAAGTTATTTCCCAGATTTAAAATCAAATCAACTAAATAAGGTGTATTTTCTAACTGTCCCAAAAGATTTTCAAAGATGAGACCTCCATCACCTTGCCATGTTGTTTTATTCCATTGCTATGTTAATAAATAGACAGCTTTTCCTAGGCTTCACTGTTCTATCTTTTATCCTGTTGCTGCTCCTCTTATACTTCACAAAGGCAAATCAGATTATTCCATTTATTAAACTGTAAAACTATATATTAAAAAAATCCCTTACATCTCCTTTATTCTTTTCCTCCAGCTAAATCTCTCCTCCTCCTGTTCATGCCTCATGCAGTCACATTTTCTGTATCTCAAATTACTCTGAATTGGATTTTCTTTAAATTGTTATTCTCTTTCCAAATGGGCACACACTCCATTCCATCACCCAGGACATTAAGGAAAATACTGATCAGGTTTATGCCTGGTGATACACATTTCTTACAAGGAAATCAAGGATGGGGGGCCAAGCCATGCCCTGACACCTGCCAGTTTGTTAAATCCAACCATATTACAGATTTTAACACCTCTCACAGAAACAGAAGTTGGGGTCTCATAACCAACACCTGTTCATGTTTACATTATGTAGCCCCATAAAACAATAAGGAAATAATATATTGGTTCAGTATCTACCCAAAAGATGTACAGGGAAACATGAAGAATTCAAACCCCTTTTCCCGAATCTTAAAAACATTTCAGCATTGGTAAATATCAACCCTAGTAGGAACAAGTTCCTTTAAACTTCCAGTTTGAGCCGACAGCTGAGGCTATGAGTAAGTCAAAAATACTACAGCTGGAGAGAAATCTCTTAATTCTCCTTTTAGAAAAAGCTGTATTAAAATAGCTCTTTTGTTTTGGCAGACTTACTTCCAAACATACTAAAGGAGTACTAACTGCATACATTATTTAACACAGAAGAATTTAGGTTTGGGGAGGGGGCAGGGTAGGGGGGCAGTTCTCCACAAAGAAGATAGTGTATGTGTAAGGAACAAGCACACTGAAAAAGAAATAGACTGGGTTAGCCCTAACCTGTGGCTTCATTTGTAAAAGCTGCTCTGTTTCAAAGCTCTGATCTTCCCGGGGCTCTGCACTGACATTTGGCTAACTGACTCACTGAATGTTCCCTTTAAACTTACATGGTGTCAATTAATAGATTATAGAAGCCATTGATTTACCTTTAAAGTACTTTATGATCTCTGGTCCTCTGAGAAGTGAGTGAGTACCTATGAAGTGACAGCTCACATCTTCATCAGCCTACAGCAAAGGCTTCCTTTGCAGTCACTGATCTAAGACTAAGCAGGACATGGAAAATATAACAGGAGTTTCAAATACCTGGGCTTCCAGCAAGGAGTTTGGCTTACCTAGAAAACACCTGGCCACAGTCTATTTGCTTAGGAAGGCCACAGACAGTACTGCTGAGGCCTATGTTGAATAAAAAGGAATCTTTATTTCTTTTGACTCAGTATTTTAAATTCAAAATCATGAAAGTTTAAGAATGTAGCATGATCTGCAAACAAACTAAAACATCGGTAAATGGAACAATTAGGGGACTATTTCTAAATTGGGCCCAGGTTCAAACTAAAGGCTCCCTCAGACATCCAGTCTACTGAAGATACTCCAGTGTGATCACACTGCTTCGCAGTCACTGCCTTACTATGAGATGACCAGGTGTCCTTGGTCTGGACAGACCCACGATCCCACAGACACTCATGTTACCTCCAAGACTAATAGCAAGATATTCTACTACTACACAAAGAACAAAATCTCAGTGCCCTTTGCCAGATTAGTTACCAGGACAAAGTAATGGCTGAAAATTAGAAATGGCCACTTGGAAGTGGGAGCAATTTGAATGCTAAAATGTAAAATAATTAAGTGGGTATTCTAAAGGATGCTCTTTATTGCTCTTCTTCACTTACTAAGCACCTGTGCAATCCGCATTTTGGCCTTCATCCAACCTTACAAGTTCAGCTTCTTGAGCCAGGCTTGGCAAGGGCAAACTGAAAGCACAGCTTTGCACCAAATCCAACCAAGACACAAAGCAATGCATCTTAATATTTAGTCACTAATTATACTGCTTAAATCATTGCTCCAGTCCACAAGCCACAGCTTCTTCCCTGACAGTGAGCATTCCCTAATTGAAGACTCCTGATAAACTTTAAAAATACCATGTTTATTAATAGGAAGATTAATATTTTCAAAAGCTTTGTATTTTAACTGTGAGTTAGAAAACTCAGTGAAGCCCCTAAAGAGATGCTGTATAGAAGGGAAAGCACCACTACACCATTAGCATACCAGCTGAAGGAACTTACTGGCCTGAGTGTTATTAAAATCACTAAATTATTTTTTAAACTCTTGAAAGATACAGAAAGGGTGATTATCCTTTCTTTCAAAATCTCATCTGCTTTGAATTCTTACAGCCTCAAAATAAGCTTACAGTTCTAATTAATTTTAATGATCCAAGCTGAATTACTTACCATCGAAACAAAACTATTTAATTTCTTAGTGGATTTGAATTTTGTTGTTTCATCTTTACTAATTTGTAAATGTTTTTCATAAAGAGAAGCTACAGTTCACCTTGGAGGAAGTACTTTCAAGTGTGATGTATGGCTGCATAGATCTGCTGTGTTTAGGTCTCCTCTAAGGGCTATGCTGAATCCAAATACATAGAATTAAAACACAGATCACTTGGTGGTGTCTTTTGGAGGATGTTCCCAACTGAACGCAGATCTCAAAGTCAGAGCAGGGATAGCACAGTTAAAGGAACCAATCCACATTCAAGTGAACGGAGGGCAAGGAAGAAGAAAATCACCATTTAGCAAACTTGTATATACGTCTCAGTTAATTTAATCATACATCATTAAGGAAAGCTTGCAAGTAACATGTTATATAAGAGTTCTGTTTTAAGATACACTGTATTCAACAGACCAGTTTTCTATGGCTGTAGAGGGATACCAGAAAAAAAAAAAAAAAAATTCTGACTTCAGACTCCATATTAATTTTGCCATTTAACTCAATGGGACCAAGGGTTACTCCCTGGAGCATGCCTGGGAAAACAAGGAAGTAGCCCAGGAACTTTAAAGAGTTCCAGTTACATCTCTGACCTTAAATAATATATATATACTGCTAAACTCAATAGTTTCTCCCTGCTCAAGCTAATATTCTGAACATTATAAGCAGAATATTGGCAGCATTATCACTAACAAACCATTATCTCATTGGCCTGGGCAAATATTTAATTTTGACCTAAACTTCCCCCCACCCAGAACAGTTCTTTAGAGACCTGTCAAGCCTGTGTTGAGAAAATGTATATAAGGGGTTCACAAATAAACATTTTATTTTCCCCTCCCCTACCTAGAATCACTCCCTTGCTTCTTCTCAATACCCTCTTTTGCATCTGCACTAAAAAAAATCACAGTGCATAACTCAATTCCATGAGTTGAAATCTATCAAATAATGCCCTTTCCCTCCTCCTACTCCCTTTCAACTCAGGGTTAACTCTGAAACATCTGTCATATACTGCTTTGTGTTTTATATTAAAATCTTGTTTCTCTTGCAATCTTACGAGTTTGCAGCAATGACAACTGGCACTTAATAATTAGCTTCCCAATTTTCACAAAAGCACTCTGATTTCAGAGAATATGACCTGTGGGTAGTTTGCACACAGACCCTTTACCCTCACTGATGTTTTCTGGAAAAGAAATGGCTCATTAAAAGACAAATTACAAAGTAAATTAAGCTATTAAATTAAGCTATTTTAACTAACTAGTATAAATTATTTAAAGAAAAAATCCCAAACAAACCCCAAAATATTCTTCTCATGAGTCTCTATGTTTTACTGCAATGAACATACTAAAATGTATTATGTATTACAAGTCCGTCATGTTTTTTCTTGCCCTAAAATCTAAGTGGTTACAAGCATTACTGGAAGTTAATCTCCTTCCCTCTTCCCCCAAGTGAAACCATTTAGCTTTCACAAATATTTCTTCTCCCAAAACCACCTTCAGTGTTTGGTCCATCCATACAAGAAAACTGAGACATTAACGTACCAGAAACCCTAACACAGTTACATAACATATTTCTCATTCCACCATGTTTACTTGTATGCTGCAAAGGGAGCATTCATCTACATACTAAATTACGAACATCAGGATACCGAAGGATTCCTCTGCTTTCAAACTATTCTATATTAATAATACATTATTCTCTTAATAATATATTAATGAACCTCCTCCTACCTCTCATGGAAGCTTCAGTCACTGAAGACAACAGTAGGAATGTGGCAGGAGTCAGCAATGTGTTTTCCATAATTTCAGGGGAACAGTGTAAATGTGGGTGATCTCTTATTTATAAGAGTTATTCTTCAGCACATTACAGAGGAAAAGAGATTTGTTACAATTTGTTTGTTATCTGAAAAACATCCTCTCAGCTACACAGATGGGATTTATCCTACCTCAAATCAGCTAAAACACTCAACATTTGTAGACAGCTGATTTAAGCTTCTAGTAGAAGAAAAATAGATTATTTCTTGGCAACTCATTTGACAAGACCATCATTATTCATCTTCTCCCCTGCAGGTGCAAAGCTACATGGACTTGATGAGAAAGATTTTGTACTTGATGCTCAAGCATTAGAGATTACAGAGTAAGTCCATGAAGGGCCTCCATTTTCTGTTTTCCAGAGAACTGTGAAGTGGCTCTGAAAACAGATTCAGGACCAATAAATAAAAACCTGAAAATAACTACATGCTGTATTCAATGAACTTAAATCACAAAGTGTATGCCCATTCCAGCATTGAATGGTTTATATATTGCTGTCCCAGTTCCTTCCTTATGTTGCCTTTTTTGGTAGAGGGTTTTACGTTATTTTTTTAGGTGGCTTTTTTTTCCCCTGTTTTATTTTTTAAAAAGTTTCTCAAGCTGGAACCTTGATCAATTGGCTATTATTTCTCTGGTGACTTGTGCTGCTCAATTATGACATTTCATTTCAACCCTCCTCTCCCAACACCTTGCATTAATCCACCCAAATAACTACTGGCAACGTTTTTGAGATGATTGATTTTTCACATCTGAAAGACATTTGTTCTGGTATGCTAACAGTAATAAATGAGAGAGGGGCCTTCAAGAGTACAGAACGAAACTGAATGCCAAGATAAATGTTACATTTCAAAGTATAATGACTGAAAAAATTTCAGATAAACATCCTGCTTTTTTGGAAAAGACTTCTTATTTTCTTCCACAATGGATGTATCTGTTTGTTTGTCATCAAGGATTTGAATATGACATTATCAGCATGATTAGAAACACAAATTGATCTATTTGTCATACCAATAGCAGCTCTAGCTGGAGGATCAAATATCCCAATTTGCCCCTGCTCATCAGAGAAACCTCAAGAAAGCAAACTAATATTTCAAGGACTCCATGGGGAATACACGACAAATTAAGTCTCCAAAATAATTACAACATCCCAAAGGGAAAATGTGCTTCTCTTGCAAATTACTCCTAGACCTTTACATACATTTTAAAACATATTTTAAAAGAGCGATACGATCATAATTTATAAAAGATCGTGTTTCCAGGATCTAAGGGTTCGTGTTTTGAAGACTTGAAATAAATCCCCAGCCCAGGACATACTTGAAAATAAGATCAGGACTTTTTACCTTGAAAGGTCATTCACCTTCCCAAGCAGGACATGCATAACGGGTTCTTCTATAGGTTTTATTTTAAAAGTCATAGTCCTGATATTTATAGTTCTTTGTACTTGTGTTTATACTGATAATTAATAATACCAAGAACACAAACTATGGGGTTCAGAAACACATGTATCTATGGGGACCTGAAATATGGAGTCCAGGAACAATTCCCACAACTGGATACAGACCTGCATCAGCAGTTACCGCAGACTAATTGTGCAGAGTGGAAAAATAGTTGGTAGTCAGGAAGAGAAGATAAAGGTATAGAAAATACTGAACGAATGGGTGTAATTCCTAGAAATTACTCCTACTTCAGAGGGTGGCAGTGCCACACAAAATGATGAGAAGATCTCTCTCTTCCCAGCCCTCCAGTGAACTGTGGCATATATCTGATGCTTAATATTTACCTGTGGGAATTGCATACATTTTTCAAGAGAACCATTAATTTCTCTGCAAGACAACACAAGCACCATTCTCACTTCTTTAAAATAAATCCAGAATAAAGAACAGAGAAACCCCAAAGAAAACATTTGTTTTTGTCTTTAAAACAATCCAATAGGTTTAATATCTATATATACACATGGAACTACAAACTTTTCTCTTATTCAATCTACAAAATTTGTTGTCTGAACTCAAATCAGAAATACAAAACATGAACAAATTTTCAGTCCATCACTTCCCTAGCTTTATACTACTTTTTATTTCAATACAAGAAAAGAAAGGAAAAAACTTTTGGCAATGCCAGAGGCACCTTTGAATCCAAAAACTGTTAGATTTGAAAACATCTTTTTCGCCAAATCAAGAAAGAACATCTAAAGCAAATTCTCTGTAAATCCCACTGGCAAAATACTAAAAGCAAGGAGTAGGCTAAAGTCCATTAGCTGGTAGTAGAAATGCACCAGAAGACAAAAGGTTGCAGTAGCTCTTGTATGTTCTTCTGTTAAGAGACTTTAAACATGTGTGGTGGTGCGAGCTTATAAAGTGCAGTGAGACTGAGTTTTTGGAAGCCATAAAAACGAAGTAGGTAAAGCAAGGAAAACATCATCACATCTGTCAAGCTTTTTAATACGAAGGGATCCAATGACTGCTGGGGGGGGAAAAAAGCAATATAAGTAACTAAAAAAGCCATACCAATTTTTCCATATAATCTATGGCTGTTATGTTCATCTCTCTCCCCATTCCCTTTAATGACTTTGTGTTTTCAAAGAAAATGCATTTCACAGAAGGATCAAGTATGAACACAATACTCATCCCAAAATAGCAGTTTTATGAATGGATTGTTCAGGTATCTTGACTATATATATATATATATATGTATACATATATATGTATACATATATATATATATATGTTTTATGAAGGCCCGAGAAGCTTCTGCATAGCTTGAGTACAATAACAAAATCTTTAAGGAAATCAGAATTGATATCAACATATCCCAGGATGCAAATTCAGCATCACAGTATTCAATTAAGATTTTGTCTTGTTTTCAGAAAGGATGACTCACAGAATGTCCACACAACTCAGACCATAGCACTGCCAGCGAAGCAAAAAAAAACCCTACTAAGCCAAAGCAGCTTAACTAGGAATTTAGGAAAGCTGCCTATTGAACCACAGGTCATTTTCCCAAAAGGGAAGAGGTAGGCATTACAACCTGAATGAGAATAAATTTCAGAATGCATTTTAGTATTTTAAAATTTTTTAAAAAAAACAACAAAAACAACAAAACAAACACAAGCACAAAAAAACCCTATAAAATTCACAGTAAATATTCATATTTTCTGACATCTACTTCCATCCTACCCTTTAAAATTCTGAAAATAAACTTCAGCAGACTTCCAATGCTCTCAGCACAGAAGTATTTCCTAACTGCTCTTGAGCTATAGCTATCCATTCTTACAGCTTATATTGCCTCAAAAACCCTACAGACCTGTTAAATTTACATTATAGTCATCCAAGTGAATATTGTGTGTAAGGCTGAAAAAGTAAAGTATATCACTCCAGCATGGTTCCATCTGATATTCATGGCTCAAAGCAAGGTTCTTGTATTTCTTTTATACCGGCCTAATTTCATTCAGTCCAGCACATTTGGAAAAACAGCATCCAATAGCATTCGTGCAAGAAAAGGCTGGTCACATATTTAAATTGCCTTTTTTTACAAGTTACAGGCTTCTGCACACAGGCACCACTTCCTTTAAGCAGATTTAAGTATTTGAGAACGGCAGGACTGAATCTGATTGGCAAGGCAGTAATTTTATATAAGCTTTTTATTTTTTTGGTCATTAAACACACAGACCATCAGCGGCAAAGCACCGCCTGATGGAGACAGGAGAGAAGCACTCAGCGTTGTGATTGTATTTCACAGTTCTCAGCCACAAATGCATCAGGCCTCTAGCAGGTCAGTTATCCTCTACCTTAACTTTGGCTCTATTAACAAATGACATTAGAAATAATACTTAGACACTTCCCAACCCTTCTTCAAGACTGGATTTCCTCATTTTTTCTAGATGCCACGTGTTCAGTGTCATAAAATTGAGACAAAAGAGGCAGAACTTGTAACAGTGCAAACTGCTGCACTGCTTCTGAGCTTACAAACTTCCTAATGCTACTATAAATACTGCTTTGTTTGTCATCATGTGTATTCCTACCACACAGCACAGTCAGCCTGGAGGGGGGAAGAAAAAGTATCAGCAGTGAACATCATTTATTCTGTTTGTGAAAGAGCTTGTTGCAGCCTCCAAGGACATATACGTGGCTTAATTCCCATCAGCATTAGTGTTGCTTAATGCAGAATTTATAGAGAAAAATGAAGGTTTTGTATTAGCCCAAGTAAATGGGTTGCTCTGTCTTTTGGTGCCTCTTAATGAAAAATAGCAGTTCCTTCTAAGCATGCTTTGTAGTTAGACAAGTCTTTGTTGCTGCAGAGAAATGTAAATTTATGGGAATAACAAAACAAATTGATTAGTGACATGGAAACCACTTAATTCTTGCTTCCCAGATGGGAGGCTGTTAAGCAACCACTTAACTTATTGTATTTTGTAAGGAAAATGCAAGTCTTCAGCTGAGATGCTGAAAATTCAAAATTATCATCTTTAACTCTAACCTGCCTACAAAACTCCAGCCGTTTTACAGCCTTACGTGGCGAGAGCCATGCACCTCTGTTCTTAGAGCACAACTGGGCTGTGCTACTAAGAAGGAAAGAGGGCAACATTCTAATTTAAAACAGCTAAATTGGTGTTTTACATTCCCCAGCCAACTTAAGGCAGAAAAAAATTTTGGTTTTGAGTACAGTCTATGCAAATCCAAATACCTAAGAGTCCAAAAAGCAGACTGTATGAATGTATGAAACCATGTTATCCTTACCTGGGCAATTACACAGCTGTGTACAGTAACATGCACAATTACCTGGTCCGTATTTTTGCATACAAAATCACACACTGGACACACACCCTAAATGCCACATCCACGTAACTCTGAATAGTTCTAGGGCAAACAATCTGCACTGATCGAAAAGGCTTAATTCATGTTCACATCTAAACACTTTTTCCAACATATCCAAACATTATAAACATGCATCAGCCACTTTGCTTCCTCCATTTTGCAATTTCATATACGCAAACAGAGCAGACTGAATCCACAGGCATTTTAGAGCAGAATGCAGAACTACAATTTATAGATAATTTTACAAAATGCCAATATAAAACTGGCCCTTCCTGAGCAAACTGCCATATATTTATCATTCCCCTACAAAAAGCTCAGTATTTTGAAACAGAAATACAATAACAAAATATTGAATTGACACTTATGATAAAATGCATTTGATTAAGACTTAATAAAGTAGTCTGTATAATACCAGGGCATAATGCATCATAAGATAAAGGTAGACATAAAGCAAATAAGGGTGTCAAATCTAATTCTAGTGTGCATTTTTCAGCCATATTACTTATTTTATTACTGGATTTTGAAATGCACACTGAAATTCAATAAGCTTTTTTTTTTTAAGCAAATAACAATAAATTCCTTGAAGAAATTTACCTGATTTAGTCATGTTGCTAAGTTAAAATCAATGTAAAAATTTCCAGAAAACTTGTTATGTTCCTTGTATGAATTCATACTCTGAATAGCATGGCTTAGAAACAGAACATTTCAATAAAACTTTCAGAAATAAAGGTAGAGTGTTTTTGAGGTTTCTTCTGTTCTGTGCATTGGGAAAAACTGAACTACAAGAATGAACATCAAAATATGCGACTGATTAAATTTTTTAGCTAGAATAAGTTTTCCAAAATTCTTTTCTTACTATTCAACATGAGCCTTCCCAAAACAACAAGCCATAAACTATTTGTCTTGATAAATGATATTGCACACACTGGATGTCAAAGCACACATGGAAACATGTAATACGTAAATGTATCTTTTTCTGTATTGGTAGCAGGCTGGCTTTAACTGAACAACAGCAGTAAAGTCAAAAAATACCTTTCTGTTAATTAAAGTTTAAAGATATTTGCAAAGGCAAATATTTATATTGAAAGTCAATCGCATATTGCTAGGAAAATATATTTTATATTCAAGCTGGACGTCTCAGAAGTGAGGCGCCCAGAGCATCTCAAATTTCACCAAGTCTCCTATACAATTCCCAACTAAAATTTTCACTAGAACTTTACCATAAAGTTTACAATAGCATGTAGAAAAATAATTATTAAATTAGAAGATTACTAACACTGCAGACTTCTCCTACAAGCCAGGCAGGCTCAGAAACCCCTGCCAGGGCAGCAAGGCAGCTCTGCAGCACACAAGAGCTGAAAATGGACCTGGATGGCCCAAACACTGCCCTGCTGCTTTCATGGGTTTCCAAACTCTGCAGGAATAAATCCCGCACAAGGAAGGATCTCCATGGCATGTATCAGTCACATTTCACCTTTAGGGCCTCAGGGTCTGGGGGCGAGATAAACATGCCAAGGAGGGAACTTGTCCTTGGATCAAGTATCAGAGAAAATCAAGACAAAGCACTGACACTCTGAAGCATGAACACTGGTAACAAGGCTTCAATTGCTTCCCAATGTTTTTACTCTGGAGAGGTTTCTGTTAGTTTTCCAGCACAGCGGGCTCCCTCCCTCTTGTTTTCCATCACTGAAATTCCATCCCTGCCTTTCATCTTCCTTTTCATTTGGAAAGTTAAATTTTTACTCTCCCTCTCACACACACACAGAAAAATACAGACAGCAACCGTAAACGACCACTCTGGGGGTGTAGTAAAGCTCTTTCTTTCACCCTGTGTTTATCTTCCTTACTACGGAGGTACTGGCACCATACATATTATTACCCTCCTGAAGCCACATTCAACAAACAGAAGACATGAACAGCAGTTTGGATTGCAAAATGCCACAAAGTTCTAAGATAAGGCACAAAGCCTATCTATACTGCCGCTGACGTCAATGACTCTTCTCACTTATTTTAAAACTTTGATAATTGCATTTGATGTCATGTTAGAAGAAGTTCTGACGCACAGCAGCATGTCATTTTAGAAACTTTACTCACAATAATTTGAAGAGCTTTAGAAGTGCAACATTTTAAATGTTGAAGTTTTGTTCAATAGGTTCTGTTGCCTCATGAAATATTAACTTCCTTTTTCTCTGAATAAATCCCAGAATATCAAAGGCAGATTACCAGGAAAAAATTATCTGTGTCTCTACTGCCTGCTTGCTTGTTATTTTAAGCATTCTCTAATACAATGTGTTTCTAGTCTTTCTGGGTAAAAGGAAACCCTGTCCCATACCTAGAATGGTACTGAAGAAGAGAACACTGGAACACATTTCTGCTGGGAACTTGAGGCTCCCAGAGAATGGGCCTCTTGCCCTAAATGAGCACAGGCCACTTATTATCCCTGAGCCCTCTGCATGCCACATGTTTCCAACTTGCATTTCGTTCCATGTATACCTGCAGAGAAAGCCCCAATATAAGAGTTTTTCCCCACACTGTGTTGAAATGGGGCCTTTTAGTGATGAGCAAAGGTAATTCGTTTTAATAATAAAAAAATTTCTATTGCTTCTCTCTAATCTACATAATGGAGGGGGTAAGAACAGCCCAAAAGTATTATTTATAAACTGTTAGTACTGTAAAACTCAAAAGGAGCAACAAAAGCATCATTTTTTGAAATTATTAGCCCTGAAACAAGTACAGGGAAGATTTGCTTCTGACTGTTTCAAGGAATGGAGCACTATGCACAACTCCAGCCATGAGTCATTGAACCACATTCCTGGGAAGTCCTGCTGAAGTGGATACTGCCTGATTTTAATGCAAATTTTACTTTATTGCCTGAAAACCAGATCAAAAACCCCCCTCTTTTTCAGCAACCTCCAATATCAGTGAGACTTGCTTGGAAGTAAGAAAGAATAGGGAGCTGCTTATGTAAGCTAAAGTTAATTAATCACAAAATGGTTTGGGTTGGAAAGGACCTTAAAGACCATTTAGGTCCAACTGCTCTGCCACAGGCAGGGGCACCTTCCACTATATCACGAATCCTCCTTCCACTATTTTCCCCAAGTACACGAACATGTGTTAAAACACAGTAATGTGTTACATTTTGACCACAAAGCCCAGCCTTTAAACCAGTAAACACAGCCTACATAAGCAGCTTTCTTCCCATCACCTCAAGAGAGTATGTACCAGCCCAGGAGAGCAGTAGGCTGTAGCCTGAGGCTTCTCTTCCATTTCCACGCACAGCCCTGTCTACTACTTCAATCTCCAAGGCAAAAAAATTACAACAGACTTACAGATTGCAGATTGCAGTGCCTGCAGCTTAAAATGATTTTCAGTGCATTTTCTCAAGGACCTACCACAAGAAGTAACTACTAATGCACATTTCAAGTAGCTCTCTTGGCAAAAGCAAGAAAAAAATTCACCAGAGGGTCAGAGAAATTTGGCGCTGGAAGACATTATGTAGTCTCAAGCTTTCTATGGAAATACATTTCCATTATAACTTCTACAGAAATATATTTGCATATCTACAAGGCTGCTTTAGATCAATAGATAAGTATATATGAATTCTTTTCTATAAAGGCAATTCCATTAAAAATTATTTTAAGTCTATGACTTCGAAAAAGGGTTTTGGACATCCAAGGAAAATCATCTTTGCTTCAAATAGAACCAATTGCTTCTTGAGCTGTCCTCACAAGACACAGAGAATTAATGACAACTATATTTTTAAACAGAAACCTTTTAATATGAAAGACCTACACTCCATCCTTATCTTCTTTTACTTTTCTTTTTCTTTTTTTTTTTTTTTGTTTGGTTTGTTTTGTTTTGTTGTTTGGGGTTTTTTTAATGGAGAAAATTGATACACTTTCTCCTCTTAATTCATGATTTCTACACCTCCTACAAAGTCTCTTTTCTTCTTTGGAATAGGCAGTTTAGTTGTGAGTGAGCAGCCTCAGCACTGACACAGAACTGTTGCTCCACACTCCAAACTCAGGCATGCAATTCCTAGCTCCATGCTCACTTGGGCACTTTTACTATCTTCATTCTTACCATCTTACCATCCTTACCATCTTACCATTCTTACTGTGGTCAGCAAAACATAACTTCAGAAATATTGTTGATTTTAGAAGCCTTTACGCCCTCTCTCCCTGATGATGGGCAGCCCACAATAGCTTTCATGCCACAGTAACCAGCTGAGAGTTCACTGGACATTTCTACGCTTCATATCCTTGTTGTTTTTGTCCTCACAGCAGCTGCTATGCAGTTCTACAGCTCAGTCAAAATTACTTCTTCAAAAATTTTACTTTATATTTACAACAAATTCACAAGGAGATCACATTTTGTTCCCAAGCCTGTCTTCAGACACATCATCTGGAGTCTCAAAGGCTGTACATTTTATGTTCCCTGAGTTTTGAGTTATGTGTAGCTCTTTATATAAAATGGCCTGAACATAGCATATTAGTCGCTGCACAAGATGTATGCTAACCCATTGGTAATTCCTTCAATCTAGGAATTTTATTCCCAAAAGCAAACTTGGCCTTACCATTCAAGGTGACAAATACCCATCCACACTTAACCTGGCTCACTCACCTTGGAAAGCCAATGAAGAAAAGTTATCCTAGTAAAAATACATATGCATTATAACTCTAGAAAAAAGAGACTTTACTATTTGGTTCACTCACAACTGAAGTACTTTCCAATAGTTCAATTCATTTGCTTAGCAGAAATCTAACAGAAAATTATATAGCGTTTTCTCTCCAATCTTACACATAAATACGAAAAAAATAATCCTGGCACTCCTAGTCTAACCCACTTTCATTAAAAAATGAGTAATTTTTTACAGAAAGGTCATTAACCTCTTTAAGCAAAAAATCCAGTACTATTCCAGGAGCTTGAGCTGCAGAGCTGCTTCAACTCTCAGCAGTTAAAATGGAGCTGGACCTGGCAGTGTGTGGAGACCCCCAGGTTCCTCCTCTCCTTGAAGAGCAGTAAAGCTGGCCATTGATTTAAAATCTTGTAGTACAATTTACAGTTAATATTTCAAACCTTCACTAAGACCATCAGATAAACAGAATATTTAATTAATCCCATTCCTAACACAATTTCTTCTGAGTTGTCAGGAACAACCAGCAAATGACAAGTTCTACATCATTAGTCTTTCTTGCGATTGTTTCCAAAACAACTAAATTGTGATCACCAGAGGCCTAAAATACTGCTGGTCTTATTGATTATTGCTGTGCAAAGACATTTTTCTTTCCTGTGTTCTCTTTCCAGCTTTGCACACAAAGATAATTAACCAGCATGACAGAGCGGTGCTGGTGATACACATCCCCAGCTGGGCAGCAAGGCACCTGGGTGAAGCCAAGCACCTTTGGTACCCAGAAGTGTGAACTCTCTGACTGCAACAGCTCATTCCGCAAAAACCCATGCTATAATGAAAAAAACCCCAAACAGATTAAATGACTTCTACTGGAAACATCATTTTATACCTCCAAAGTGTTTCATAAGCATTAATCTGTCAGGTTCTCAATCAGATTTTTTAAATTTAATTTAATTTTTTTTCCAAACAAACCTTGTTTAAAATGGCAATTAATGAATTGGGCTTGAATATTTGGTGAACTTGCAGTTTTGCTTCATGAAATGCAACTTCTGGCTAGGCACAGCCATGTTCTTACTCCGTTGACTGGTAGTTTAAGAAAAATGTTGATTAACTACACAGAAATGTCATTGAGATGTTCTTTACACACAAGAGTGCAATAAACCAGGTGAGAAAACAAGAAGTCCCAAGATAAAAGAATGGCTTTTTGTATGCAATATTCTGGTGGTTTGTTTGGTTTTTTTTCTAATGACCTGGGGCTACATTCATCCACCTTATCTTCTGTTTTCCATTGCAAATTCATGTGGGAAGTAGTTAATGCTGTTTCAGCCAACAGCATGGAAATGGAGATTCCACCTCAGAAATATTTCCACCTGTAGGAATAGCACCAGGCTCACCCACAGTTTTCCTTCTGAAGGTCAAAGAGCTGCTTTTCACCAAAATCAGAAAGATAATTAGAAGGAACCCCAGCAAGATGACCAAGAAGGGTTCTGGTTTCAAACATGGTATTGTACAAAACACCAACAGGTTTTATGCACTGTGTGAAGAGCACAAAAAAAAAAAAAAAGAAAAAAAGAAAAAAAAAAAAGCTTTAAATAATTCCCAAAATCTTTGCAAACAAAGACGCAAAACAGATGGGAAATCTTCCCTCCAATTCAACTCACCCTGGATCAGGGAACCTTAACAGTTCTCAGATCTGCTATGGGGGACATTTCTATACTGTACATGAAAAAACTGCCTGGCCTCTGCATCTAGACATTTTAACTAGCAGTTAACCCAAAATGTACTTCTGTTGGCAGTACTAATTCTCTCTAGAATCTGTGTGCATAAGCTATTAAAAGTTTA
This sequence comes from Callaeas wilsoni, assembly GCA_013398955.1. Classification (NCBI taxonomy): domain Eukaryota; kingdom Metazoa; phylum Chordata; class Aves; order Passeriformes; family Callaeidae; genus Callaeas; species Callaeas wilsoni. Next base: position 11,875 of record VWPU01005022.1, on the reverse strand, counting down.
GATAATTTACAAAAAATATTCTCCTGTGCATTTAACAAGCAAATAATGTGGCTGAATAGGGAATAAATGTGATTAAATTTAAAACTGGAAAAAACCCTAGCTGCTTAGCAGACTTGATTTGTAATTTTCTAACCTCCACAACTAAACGGATTTCAGTACAATTTCAACTCCGTTTTATTTAAATTTCATACTAGCTTTAATAAGTTATGAGCATAATTGTATGCACAAATGTTCTTCAGTATGGCACCACCAGAAAAAATTCTGCCTCTTTCAGATTGCTGTAAACATCATAAAATTGCAGCTTCTTATAATGTTTTATAAAGTAATATGCAAATTTCACTCGTGGTACTCAAAGTTTCATGTGATGTATAAAACAGTAAAAGGATTTGTCTTTACCTGTTAAGGATAGCAACTTGTTAGTATGTCATGATACAGCATTAAAAATTAAACAAATATATATTTTGAAAGACTTGCTCATCCATAAAAATACATTCATATACTAAAAGTATATGGAATATCTGGGTGTTTCAGAACAAATCCTTCAACAGAAATATTATTTGCAATGTTTCAACTCATGACAAAGACATGACACTTCTCACTTAATGCTTTTCCTTAAACATGATCAGCAATTTCAGAGAACATACGTGAAAACTGACAAATCCAAGAGAAACCCAGAGCAAAGCATTAGGCAACCACTGCAAATTAAACGTGTACTAGATCTCTTACATACTTCCACATCCTTTTGTCACTGAATATCAAATCAAAACCAGAATACAGTATATCCTGTATTACATGGTAACATGCCAATGCATGTGTTGTGCAAAGGATGACCATGATAATTCCCATTTTTGCATGCATATTTTGCTACAGGACAAATGTAAGAGCCTCATCCATTTAAATCAGAGGCAACAGTGAAAAATCCCAGCTCAGTGATAGATGTGAAGGGAATACATGCAAGACATAAAATACTTACTAGATAAATCTCTGCTAAAATGGCCAGGAATATATGCAACAGAACAACACCATGTTTATCAGGTGATACAAAGGATTGAGCACATTCTCTGCCTCCTTTTCAGCCATTTGTTTTCTTCCTTGGCTCAATACCATCTCCATATGAAATGGCTGGAAAATACACAACTAAGGCAATACACATACAATCATTGAGGGAAACTGTTCAGTAATGTGCTCCATAGCACATTTCTCCTTGCAGCACAGACCCAGACATTCTTGGTGTTGTTTTTACTATGCAGAAATAACTACATGGACACAGCTCATCTTTTCTAAACATGTATAAACATATATGCTTAAAGGTCTTGCAACACTGTTCTTAAAAACCCCCAACATCAGCAAAGTAAAAGGATGAAGAAATGTGAAATAATGCCTTGATGTAAAAAAGAAAACAAGATCATCCATTAAAAGGCAGACCTACATGTGAAGGCACAACAAATGAATGCTGAGGAGGAAAACTGGAAAAGAAGTCAGTGAAGAAGGAAACAGAAACATCCATGGCACCAGCTGAAGGACTACTTTGTACAACACTGGTGTTATCCTCCACAGTATGTACATTGGGACTATTAAACAAAAACCAAAAAAACCCACAAACTTACAGGAAAGCCAAGAAAAACCCCAGAAGAGAATTCCACCTTGAGCTATGTCTCTGAGTGAAAAACAACTCACAAAGTTGGGTAACATTAGTGACAAAAAGTGACACAGCATTTTTTGCACTATTCTATTTAAAATATTTACCGTGTTTTTCAGACCCTTAAATTAAGTTTGAGTATTTTATGCCTGGAACAGGATCTTGTAAGGCACCAAAATGTAACCTATCTTTCCTCAGTTGTTTTCAAATCTTTCCTGAAGGAAGCTGTAAAACAACTGACTCCAACTCACATGCAGCAAAGTCAAGAGCCATGTGCAGACTGGATCACATTGCCATACTGCCAGTCAGTAACAATCATATGCTGTACACTTCAATTATTATGCCTGCCCAGAAAAGCGCAACTAAGAGGAAAAAGAAGGAAGAAGCAGTGAAGAGAAGAAAAGGGATAAAATTCATTTGTTTTCTGTCAATAAGCCTGTAAACCCAGCAGCCTTGTTAGTGTCTCTTTAGAAGTGCAGCAGAGCTGATACCACCTGTTTTGAATTTTCATTCCTTATGCAAGCAACTGAAATAAGTTCTTTTTAAACAAAGAATATAAAAGACGTTGTTACAAATAAAAGTTATTAACTCCATTTTATTTTCCTATGATAAAAAGCACAAAGAAATGAGAAACAAAACACTTCAGACATGAAAAAATAACAACCAACAACTTGAAGCTCCTTACTTCAAGGTTAATGTGAATGAAATTTACTCAAGTTGAACATCACACCAATTACAAAAGCAAAAAAATCCCCACTAAGCTCTGATTTCTAACAATAGAGGTAGACACACTGTTTCCAGAATTCTCATTATATACAGATTTAGGTTGCTCCAGGGACTGAGTAAGACTAGAGATATTCTATCAATACCATTAAGCTCACTAAAATGTAGTTCCCCCCTCAATGCATTTTTACCATCAAAAATGAGGACACAACTACAAATGTTGTAAAGTATCACATAATGTCATGATTGCTCTTTGGTTTTAAAACTGTAAGGTAAACCAATTTAAGCATCAACTACAACAGACACAAAATGATCTCACGTAGATAAAAACCAGCAACACATGGAAGAAAGTCCTTTGCCAGTCCCCGATGTAGCTGGTCCATTATTTTAAGGGTTTGCACAGAAACTAAGAAAAATGTATAAAATTGTACAGTATCTAAAAATGGCATCTTCAACAAGGCCGTGCTCTTTGAGAATGTTACTCAGCCAAAGCTGGTTTTTTTAAATTATTATTTCCTTCTACACTGATAAGGTGACTTTTATACCCAGATTGACTATTACCAAGATTAGCCTATGAAGAGGCACTTCAGATTAAAAAGAATACCTTTACAAGTATGACCTTATGCAACCTAAGATTAGTTCATCTTCATATGCAATGTTTTTATCACTCCTTTGCAATGAAAAATTGTTATACAAGTTTTTCTTTCCAAGGGATAACCATAGTCCAGTTGAAGATCATGATCATTTTGCTGGTGACAAAAAGTATTTGCCATTAGAAATACAGATCCATAACATACAACTTTGAGTCCACAGTGACATTTATAAGTTAAGGTATCATCTCACCAACCTTCCTAGCCAGACGTTGTATTCAAAAACTGGGTTTAAACCTGTTTGCCAGAAACTATTGTATTCATTCAAGAGTAAGTGCTGGTTTTTTAAAAAATAGAGAAAGTAACTTATATGCCTGTCAATAAAGCTTTCTTGTTGAAAAGTACTAGTCTTTTCCCATTGGTAACTCTTCAAAAGAACCTACACACCTATATTTGAAAGATTCAAAAGTCACCAGTTCAAGTTACTTTCTGCATTTAACAAATCATATTGCCAAATTTGGACCCACTTCTTTGCATTTCAATGAAAAGATGAGGCTACAAATTTAGGAGTATTTGCGTTCATCACCTTTGGAAGATGACCTCTCCAGAGCATTTGCCTCATTCATCTCCAGGTGCCAGCACAGTCAATAGCAACAAATTACATGTTTATTTGTTAATCAACCATAAACTATTATCCACCAACATGAAGTAGGTCGATAATAGGCTACTTCACCCACATGAAGTAGCCATCCTAAATTGATACACCAAGCACTAAGGAAGGATTTTTAATTTGCACAGCTGGAAACATCTGTAGCTCTGAGCTGATGTATACATTGCCAGAAGCCAACAGCTTCCAATGATGGGTCAGCCAACTAGAAACATCCAAAGGAAACCAGACCATGGTGGGAAGTCTCTGTAATTTCTAGTTGGAGGACACATCTCTCCTTTAAGCTGGACTGTTTAAGCAGTGTTGAGGAGCCACAGGTACCTGCTACCTTGCAAGGAGATGGAAGAGATGAGCTCTTTAATGGGACACGAAAGGAGGGAGATCCTTCCTGTTTGCAGAGCGCTGCTGCAAAATGCACTACCATCAGCCTTGTAGAGCAAGATCACCCAGGGCCAGATGATCCGAGAGCTATGACCCTGCAAGTTACGGCCTACTCAAGAAATACATGGACTTTTCTGCTCATAGTTTTGTCAAAAGCAGAAATCTAGCCAAAGCAAACATCACTACACCCAAAACTTGAAGCTCTCTGAACACCAAAACCATGACCTATCCACAATCTGGAAACATACAGTAAGAGTCCAAATGTCTCACTGCATAATAATGACATAAGGATTCCACAAAATTATTTTCTACAGGTCTGAAAAAATATATTCAATGTTCGTGCTCATTCTGACCCAGGAAAGCACTGCTTGTAGCTTTAGTAGGGATATTTACCCTTACTGGGTACAGGTAATTGGGGTTTTTTACTTGGAGTATATATTATTTATTCAGAGTATAATTTCCCTGTTATTCTTCTGAACAACAAGGCCATTAAAATATTTTAGGCCTGGAGAATGGTGCAGTTAAAGTCTTCCAGTTTAAGCAAATTGTGCCTATTCTTAGCAAAAATAGGAGCTATCTCTGATGAGCTGTTTCCCATTAGCCTTGAGAAAAGTAAAATAGGATCACCCTTTAGCTCCCACTATTACTACTATCTTCTTGGGAATGTTTAGCTTCTTTAGTGAAATCAGATGTCTTCTCAGATCCCAAATCACTTTAAAGACACACAGATGGTCTAAATGCCTACTTTTCTTTTCATCTTTCTGTCAACTAAGAAGTGCCAGCTCTGTGATGACCAGACCATTATTAATAGTATCAAGCACTTAATTCCCCCACATTTAGAGAATCGTTCCTGCCTACCAGTTTTTCTACCTTTGTGTAGAGCCACAGGGTTTAGATGATAATTTGTTAAATGATCTGTTCACAAATCATGGACGGGTGGGCAGTGGGAAGAAAGAGCAGTACTGTAACATCAAATAGGTTTGGACAGCATTGTGACTGCCTCTAGGAAAAAAGGTACTTAAAAATCTTCTGTCACCAGCTCCCCACCTTTCTTCAGACCGTCAGGTTTCCATTACATAAGGTGGGGTAGTTAGCAAATGGCAGATGTTAACATATTTAAATAAAAATTATATTAATTTTAATGTGGATACAGTAAATGAACTAATTTTCCTCAAGTTATGCACTTCACAAATTAGCAGATGACCTTCTAGCACATCAGGAGGGGAGCCATTCCCATTAAGAATAAAAAAGCTAGTGCATTAACTACTCATGTAAACAATCAATGCAGAATTCCTAAAAAGCATGGAAAATAAACATAAAGGAATATGTGTATTCTGAGCAGTACTCAGTGCTACAGACATTACAAACACATAAGCCAGTAGGTTTTTTACTCCCGCACAGAATGTTACCCACCAAAAGAGGAAAGATTATTCTTCTGCAATGAGATTCTCATTAACTCATATGAAAACTACTGCAAAATGCTGATGCAGTCAAAGAAAATTATACAATAATTATTTTCTTATTAAGAAACAAATACATTCCTTTTGGCCTCTTACCAAAATCACTAATTAATGTAGATGCTACATTACATTATGAAAACTGGAGAGGCAGCTCAGTCTTGCAGGGGTTTTAAGAGCTACTCAGGTGGGATGAACAGATGAATTAACTGTTTCCTGGTGTTTTCTGTTCTTCACGTCTGCATCTGCTGACTAATATGAAGTAATCCATTAGTCATCCACCTGCCAGTCCACACAACATGCTAAATGAATACATACCATGCATTTACATGAAGATTTAACAAATCAGTGGATATACTCCTGCATTTTTAAACAGTGGAAACGTCTCTTTTACATTCTCAATTTGCCAGAATCACTCATCTCTCATGACTTACATACAATCAAGGCAACCATTCTTTCAGAGGATGAAAGTTGCAAAAGAGCAGCCAATGATGCATACCTAAAAATGCCTGACGTACAGTTTCACCCTGCATTTGTTTAAAATCCAAGTGTAAAAACCAGGCACACACATGCACCCACTGAAATTCTTCTCCATTTCCATGGCCTTGAGGGAAGGGGCAAGGAAAAATATTCTTATGATTTCATCTCCAAAAGGCATCCCATTTACCATATAATAATTGCAGTCTTACTGAACAGTCAGATGCAGCTGACAAAGGTTTTCTCAAGCAAGTATATTAAATCTAATACATTTTATGTAGAATTCAGCATTTTATTACCATACAAAAGTGAAACATAGACTTAAAAAAAATCTGTTTTCACATTCTAATACCAATGTATTCCATTAGTCACACATAGATTTTGTTTTAAACTAATACACAGTGAGCTTAGATTAGATGTTAGGAAGAAATTCTTTACTCTGAGGGTGCTGAATGAGTGGAACAGGTTGCCCAGAGAGATTGTCAACTCCCCATCCCTGGAAGTGTTTAAGGTTAGATGGGATGGGGCCCTGAGCAACTTTGCCTATTAAGTGGCATCCCTGCCCATGGCATGGGGATTGGAACTAGATAATCTTTAAGGTCCATTCCAGCCCAAACCATTCTATGATTCCATATTTTGCCAATTTGTGGAGCTTCAACAAAGGTATCCTGAAAATATTCTCTTGCTTGTTAAATATTTACATACTTCAAAATATTTAGAAGAAAAATGTAGAATGCTATTTGTCTGACAGTTTATGAGATTTATTACTCTATATGAATTACAGGTATCGCAAACCAAATAAAAAAGGATAGGAGAAACATCAGGAAAAAAAACTGTAGTCAAAAGCCCCTAATAACAAAAACATTCAGATTCAGCTATTTATCTTAAGCAGCTATGAGTAGACTGGCACCACAGGGATTGTTTCCATTAGTTTAGGATAGGAAAAAAGTCTCAGACTTAAAGAGTTCTCCTTTCTATCTTGGTATTTTTATTAAGGCAACCACATGTAAAGCTGAACCCTAAACACACTACCACAGAATAAGCACATACTTTCTAAGGTTACTCAGAAACAGAACTGTTTCATCTACTACTATATTGGAAGTAGAATTTCAAGCTCAAAAAAAGAGTGAAAATATTCTGACTAAAGTACTTAATCCTACCTTCTGGCATATCTTTGTGAGAAGAGAACCAGGGACCACAGTATCAAGTCTGTACCATTACTTGTCTTCACAATTATCTAGAAGTTTTAATAATATGCAAGGCATGGCAAATTAAATAATTCAAATATGTCTTCATCTTAACCGGGGGACAATTGTGACTGTGGGAATGTTCCAAAGCCCTATAAATTCAATGCAATGAAGAAGAAAAAAGCTGGAAATTATCACTAATTTCCAATGGACTTCATATTATGCCATTATTAGAATCATTAGTCTAGGATATTATCAAGTCAGATCTTGTTTATAAATTAAATCCTACCTAGTTTTCCATGAACTTCAGAATATTTTTAAAAAACACTGGCTAAAAACACAGCCAAAGCCAGAGGTTCTTTTTAAATTGAACTGGTAATCCAAAAAACTGAGTGGTCACATAATGCAAAATGCTTTGCCACAGTAATTTTTTAAGCCAGGTGGCTTCTTAAACAGAAAACCACCTTATATTGAGCTTCAGGAGAACATTTTTCCATAGATCCTCCTGAGAATTGCAAATAACACTCACTGCTAACATGAGACACAAACTTTTCAGAGAGAAGTGAGCAGTGTAATGGAGAAGGGCTTTCTTGATCCTATGTATTTGAAAGCCACTACATAAAGTTACTTGGAATAATAAAAGATATAATAACCTCTGACAGCTGTACTGCTGTGTAGAAGAAAAAAGACAGAATGATATCTGGAATTTGTCCTTTCTTTCCCCCTACCCCCCTCACTTGACATATAAGCTTTCTTTCATAGAATCACTGAATGGTTTGGGTTGAAAAAGACCATGAAGATCATCCAGTTACAACCCCTCTGCCATGGACAGGGACATCTTCCACTAGACCAGGCTGCTCAGAGCTCCGTCCTACCTGGCCTTGAACACTTCCAGGGATGGAAGTGTTATAGCTTCTTTGGGCAACCTGTGCCAGTGCGTCACCACCCTCACAGGAAAGAACTTCTTCCCAATATCTAATCAAAACCTACTCTTTGTCAATGTGGATCCATTCTCCCTTGTCCTCTAACTGCTCATGTAAGAAGTCCCTCTCCAAGTCACTTTTAGGCTCCTGTTAAGGAAATTTCCCATTCTGACCATTCATGAGACTCTCTGGCAGTCACACTCCTGATGCTAGAGACTGTCACAGCCGGCACTGAAGCCTCTTCATGGTGGCTCCAGTGACCTGATGGGTCCCCACTTGACTCCCTGCACTGCCCACACTCACACAGTCAGACCAGGTTTCCTCACCAGTTCAACCCCAGGTTTCCCATGGCAGAGTCTCAGATGTCTCATTCCATAAAGCAATTTATTCACAGCACAGCAACCGAGGAACAACTCGAGCTGCTGCCTCTGAGGAGGAACCCCAACAAAGGAAATTCTGGGCTTTTATCCCCTTACAGTCTACCCCTGCTCCAGTCTCACTCTTCCTCCTGAGTTCTTGGTTCCTGCTGTGTCTCTCCATGTCCATTCACCTGGCTTGCACTACCAATCTTCCTGCCCTTCGTTATCCAAAGGGTTGGAAGTTCATGGCCTCTTGTGTCAGGCTCTCACCCAGAACTCAACCTGCACTCCTAGCTACCTGCACCAGATGTATTCCTCGACACTCCTTCCAGGTACTCAAAGATTGCAATAAGGTCACCTCAAAGCCATCTCTATTCTAGGCTGAACAAACCCAATTCTCTCAGCCTCTCAAACCCATTTCTCTCAGGACTTAGAGCAGAAATAGGCTTGTAATGTTTCCTGGCTTTGTTTCACTGCAGAAAAGCACCTTACGGAGAAGCAGACTCATGGCACCCTTTGGGTGGATGACACAGGCCAGCCCAGCTCGGCGCAGTGCCAGGGACACACACTCATGCTGAAGAGCTGCTGTGCACGAGTGTCACCAGGCACAGCCAACACTTACCTCATGCTGACCCAGCTGTAATAAGTATTCACTTAAAAATCATCAGTCAAGTAGCGTTTTAAGCACTTCCTCTTCCCTCTCCCCATGGGAAGGTCAGAAAACTGAGTCTGGAGAAAACCTTGCAGCAGGGCAGAGATATTTTTCAGCCACCGTGCTGCAATCGACAGAGCAGGGGTGGCAGTGGCACAGCTCTGTCTGCCAAGCAACAGCCAAAGGAACCGATCTGACATTTTTGTTAGCGCAAACTTTTCAAAACAGAAGTTATAGACTATTTTTTCCTTTTTCTTTAACATAGTGAGTTAGCCTGATTCTTCCCAGTTGTTATCACAAGAAAAAGGCTACTTTTTCATGGGAGCCCCCCTCTCCATTGCAGGAAAAAAGCTGAAGTATATTGGTTTAGATCCTAACAGATCATGAGAGCTGTATTTTCTTAGCTCTCTCTCCTCTATTTATCCTTCATCTCTTCCCATATACTGAAGAAGACCCTTGTGATCCCAACTAACTGAATCACTTACCTGATACTCCCCTTATTCTGAGATACTTGCTGCACATACTAAATGGAGATGGTGAAAATTAAGAGGTAAAACAAAAAGGTCCGGAAAAAGAAAAGACCCAACAAGTTAATATGCCACCTTTCCTCCACCTTCTCAGGCAAGCCAAGTCATTCAGACTGCATGAGAACCTTCCCGTCAGTACTAAGTTGTGATGGACTTGGCCTAAAGTGGCCAACAAAGTAAAAGCACTGGAAATCAGCTTAACATCTTTAAACTTCAAAAATAAAATAAAATACTTTTCTTTTGGTTTTCAAATACCAGTAAAACCTCAGGTATTACTCAGAATTCACTCTACTGGCCATAATTAGTGAGCAATAATTTACTGTCAGAAATTAATATCTCTATATCAAGTATATTAAATTTAATATATTTTCAATAGTTACAATAGAGATTTAGCTTCTAAGTGACATTTCTAGTATATTTAATGTTATTACCATCACTGTACAAGGTAATACAAAAGTGGGGAAGGAGAAATGGAAGATTTAAAAAACACTGTGAAAGGTAGGTTTCAGTTTTTCTATGTAGAAATCTGCCCAAAAGCCCTGTGAAGCACCTTTCACAGTCTGACAAGGCCTCTGCATTTTAAATCAGGCCTCCTATTAGTTATTAGAGGACATACAAGGAACCTGAATATACTGTAAGCCAGAAGTCTTACGTTTTAATGAAACAATGTTAAATCAGCTTAAATCAGTAAACTTACTTCAAAGAATTCTCATGTACTGTGATTTCAAAAGTGAGGTGAAAATAATAAAAAGCCAAATTCATTTATGACTTTAACCCAGTAAGCTCCAAAACTATAAATAAAAAAGTATATCCTCATGCCAAAGCATGAGTTCTTTGGCACTCCTAATACAGACCTGCTCGAAGAAGCCTGATGCTGCTTCCTCACGGAGTAGGCAACACTTCATCTGCCTTATCATCCTTCCAAAAAGTCATTTCTGTACGGATCTATTCTCTTTAAAGAACTAAAGAATTAGCCATTTATAGTTTCCAGCTAGCATATAGAGTATCAATCTTCTCATGTGATATGATATTACGTAGTAATGTAATTATTGGAAATTAATTATATGAAATGGCTCCCATGAGAATTACTCCACACATAACACAATTATGAGTATTTTTGTACTGCCACTAAATATGGAAGATACTCTGTGTATGCTGATGTATTTTATATAATAATCCCTTGTCACAACCCATTTATTTCTAAAAATCTCTATAAAAGACAGCTCTGCACTTAGAGTGTTTCGGCTCACTTCCATTACACCACATAATGATTGCCAAATAAAACAAATGATTGCATGCAGAAAATAAAATACAGAATTAAGGGCATAACAACACACTTAACTCTGCTGGAGTGGTTGTTGGGTTTTGGGTTTTCTTTTTTTAAATCAAGACTTGTTATATTTCATGATTTCATGAGAACTTTTGGTGCAGTATGAAAAAGCAAATGAATCTGAATAACTGCATTGAACTAGATTATATATCATTTACTTCCACCACTATATCTGAAAACAATAATCAGTACCCTAACAAAATAAACAAATGACCACTTGTTATTTTTAGTATATATCCTTCACCTTACCCTTTGCTATCTAAACTCAACCCATCCCACTAGCGCACGCAAAGGAATTCAAAGTCAAGTTTCCTCAGCAAAAGTAACAGCAGAAAAAACACACCTGAAGAACACATTCATGAAATAGCTTGCAGTATATAAAAGGCTTCTTACCAGAATTCTTTGAAAACCACTTTTGACCTAAAAGTACTAATATCCAGTTAGTACATGGGAATATAAGGAGTGGCCACTAAAAACATGCCAGTTCAAGGACAATATGACATAAATCCTTTCTTAACCATTCTAAGTTACATCTTCACTCTCTACCCATCACCCCAAGCCAGCACCAGAACCCACATTTTGGAGGCCCCAAACAGGGCCAGTTCATCCTACCACTAATAAGTATTTCTCTCCCACCTCTGTACCTGACATCCACCCATCCTTTTCTGAGGGATAGCTCTGTCTTCTCCAACAATCCAAGAACTCTTCAGCTATCCCAGAGAGATCTCTCCTGAGGATCAGAACCATACAGGATTTCAGGAGCTCACCCTCCCTCACACTATGCTGGGACTCTTGGGTGCACTGCATCCCAGGAAAATCCACCTTATCAACAAATGGCTAAAGGGCTGGTGTCATCAGTGGAATTTTTGATTTTTTGATCATGGGGCAACTTCTATAGCATCAGGTCTGCTCGAGTGAGATAGGCTCCATCTATCTAACCAGGGCAAAAGGATTCTAGCCCAT